>CM039520.1:23734727-23782627 GCA_022433055.1 Begonia peltatifolia | reverse complement strand
CTAACCGTTTTATTATTTTCCAACGGCAGGTTTGACAACATATTTGCAACGACGATGGATTCAGATTCTAGTAGATCAGTTGATGTAAACGAGATAGCAGATTTTGATACAGATAACGAGTGGATGCCGGATGTTGCACCTGCATATGCTGAGGTACAAGCATTCGATCAATTAGATGAAAATGAAGAAACAGAGTTATATGCAACCTCCAAAACACTAGACGAGGAGCTTCGAACACCGGTCGGCTCAGATGACGAGGAAGTGGAAAGCAGACCGATAAGTGCACAAATATCAAGCAGAGGATTATTTTTAGGTAAACAATATAGTTCATTAAGAGATATCAAGGAAGAAATTGTTCAATATTCTATAGAAAATGGATATGGTATACGGTTCACCAAAATTGATCGTAGCCGACTGACGGCCGTTTGCGAATCTGGATGTCCGTGGCGACTATATGCTGCGAAGATGCAAAATGAGCTCACGTTTCATATATCGACTTTTACCAACGTTCACAGCTGTTCAAGGCAAATGGAGAATCGAAACGCTAGAGCAAAATGGGTGGCAAATGATTACCTGGATAGGTTCAAAAGTCACCCTACATGGGATATCCCTTCTATTATTGAGACAGTAAAAATGGATTACATGGTTGATATTTCAACCAGTATTGCCACAAGAGCAAGAAGCATAGTTCGGACTATTAACGAAGGAAAATGCGACGAACAGTACGAGCAACTGTGGTCGTACGGAGCAGAAATATTAAAATCAAATCCGGGTAGCACAGTAAAAATTTATGGTATCCCAGGGGGCCAAAATACAATGGTATTTCAAAGATTTTATATGTGCCTGGCTGCTTGCAAGACAGGTTTGTTGCAACACGGTAGACCTGTTATTTGTTTGGATGGCTGTCATCTTAAGGGCTTGTGTCCCGGCCAACTACTCACAGCCGTCAGTATTGATGGCAACGATGGAATATATCCCGTTGCTGTTGCCAACGTCGAATCTGAGTGTGCAGACTCCTGGGAGTGGTTTTTGCAAATATTAAAGGAAGACCTCAACACTGAATCGGGACGCGGTTGGACAATTATTTCAGATCGACAAAAGGTATAACGCATTTCTATTTGTTATTTCAAATATTTGTGGTAGTTGTATTATTTTATGTTGATGATGTAATATGTTAAAATTTCAGGGGTTGAAAAAGGCTGTGAAACGTCACTTACGAGAGGCCGAACACCGCTTCTGTCTGCGGCATATGTACCAGAATTTCAAAAGCCTATATCGGGGTGTTGCGTACAAAGATGCAATGTGGAAGGCGGCTAGAGCACCCACGAATGCTCACTTCGAGCATGAAATGGATAAATTACGTCAGATTAACCCGGAGGCGGAAGCATATCTTCGAGGAGAAGATTCTCGCCGTTGGGCTAGTCATGCCTTCTCTTCCATTCCAAAGTGCGATTTAGGTTTAAACAATCTGTGCGAGTCATTCAATGCAGTGTTATTGCCTGTCCAGGACAAACCAATATTGACCATGTTCGACGGGATCCGAAAGAAATTGATGATTCGCATTGTTAAAAATTATGAGAAGATGTGCCGATCAGAAGATCTCCTCTGTCCCCATATAAAAACAAAGCTTGCGAAGTTAGAGGAAGCATCTGGGAATTGGCGCGCCAGATTTGCAGGAGGTTATCGATTTTAAGTCACCAACGGATACGAACAATTCGTTGTTGACATGGATGATCGTGTGTGCAACTGTACCAAGTGGGCCATTACTGGAATCTCATGTGTGCATGCTATTCCCTGCATGTACGTCATGAGAGTACCCCCAGAAACGTACGTGCACGAATACTATCACCGGGTAACCTATCTTCAGATGTACTCACACTATATTCATCCTATTAGCGGGCGAATAATGTGGCCGCCACCCGGAGAAGGTCTGAATAAAATCCTCCCGCCCACAAGACACCGCCAACCTGGTAGACCAAAGAAGACGAGAGTGCGAGATGCCGACGAGCCGTCAAGCTCGAGAACGACAACTAGTCGAAAGAACTCCACCATCAGGTGTCGTATATGTCGGCAGGAGGGGCATAATACCCGCACTTGTTCTATCAGGGGATCAACTTCATGTGATGCTTCGCAAGATACGTTCATGGGTTTCAACACATTCGACGGGACGCAGGTATATTTTGACACGTTTCTCTTATTCACTCATTGCAATTTTTTTTTATACAGTTTCTTTTTATTATGAGCAGGAATCTTCGGTACGCGGTCGCAGCAGAAGAAGTGCCTCATAATTTTATTGTAATAATTATTTAGTTCTTTAATTTTTAATTTTTTTATTTTTTTGTAATAATTTTTTTTCTATTTTAATTTTTTGTAATATTTATTTAATAATGTATTTATTTAGTTTTTTCGAATTACTTACACTTATTCGAATTGCATGAAAAGTATTTGATCATATTTATTAACGAATATGATAAAATTTAGTATACATCTCTTTGGTGAATAGTAAAGTTTTAGGGTTTTTTTTAAAAAAATTTATTAACGAATTGCATGACAATATATACAAAAGAAAAAGCTAAAAATTATACATCAAAGTCATTGCCGTCTCCATTTCCGTTTCCGTCTCCTTCCCCTTCCCCTTCTCCTTCTCCTTCGCCATCTCTTTGTCTTCGTCGTCTGCGTCTGCATCTGCGCCTCCGTCTCGCATCTTCATCATCAATCCTTCGTACGAGGAGTTGCATTTGTTCCTGCTGGTTTTGCTGTATCTGAATAATCTGTTGCAAGTCCTCGTGGTGCGTCTCATGGATCTGATGTATTTGACGCTGCATCTCATACATGTGATGGTTGCTTGCCTCCCATAACTCATACATTTGTTGGTGGTTTCTTTGCGACATCTCATTACTCGTCTGCTGCGCCTCATACATTTGCTGCATTAATTTTCTCATATCCCATGCACTACTGGACTGCTCATGTGGGGACAATGGTGGCGCGGTAGTCTCCTCCATCGGCGCTGCCTGAGAGGTGGAGGTGGAGGCTCCCTGATCGCTTTTCAGCATCCAAACGCCATTAGCTTCGACAAGACCCATTCGAGTCAAATGAGTAGTGTCGAATATGTCGGTATCTTTGGGAGCTATCCTTCGCTCGCCAACCGGTATCTGGATGCCAAATTCTTCGACGATCTTCATAATCAAGGTCCCGTAAGGAAGACTCGCTTGCAATGTCCGGCCTATTTCAGTCATGTGACTTAATATCAAAAAGCCAGGGTCGAAAAACTTCCCGTTGCACAGTTTTTCCATGACATACAGGTCCATGCAGCTCACAAGATTTCGATGTCCATCTCGCGGCAGAATGGTATGAGCTAGCATGTTGCGCAGAATTCGACCTGTGACATTCAAATCTCGTGTTTGTGGCTTTATGAACACCTCAATGTTGGGATTGATGTGAATCCGTCGGAGGAATTCGACTCCCTCAGGCAATGTGAAGAAATAGCAGTCTTTAGAAGCATGATAATATTGATCGGCAGCTTCAACGTAAAATCCCAGCAAATGATTTATTGTTTCCGGCCACACCGTCACCTCATTACCAAGAATCTTGGTAGTTAGCCCACTAATAACTTCATTTCTCCCGGCTGCTAACAAGTTGGCGTAGAATACTCGAACTATTCTCTCACAGACGTGTCCTTTCAACGAATACATCCCGTGAAGGCCGATGTTGTCAAACATCTCTTTAATTCCCAACGTCTCCCAACCACTGAAGTCGACAGTCATGCAATGAGTAAGTTTACGTTTCACCAAATCGTTCTCAAACTTCCTTTCGCAGTCGCTATTCTAAAATTCCATGGCAAATATGTTGTCAAACCTGCCGTTGGAAAATAATAAAACGGTTAGAATGATCATTGTAAAAAATAGTTATACAGCGTGGAGAGTACTGATCAGGATAATTCTCAGGAAAGATTGTAATGGACAATCTCTTTAGACAGAATTACCTTTCCAAGTAAGTTCCCAGGAAAGACTGGAGGGTCACAAACGGTCCCACTTAAATTCCAGCCTCCTTAGACAGAACTTACTTACACAGTACAATTATACCACTGCGAAAATAAATAACTTACCTAAAAAAAAAGGGGTTACCTCGTTTAAATATTAAATTACCGAAAAATCGTAACAAATAACATCTTTAATTATAAAAAAATTCAATTAAATATTTTCAAAATCAATGTAAGCGAAAATCAAAGTGCCTAAATATCGTAACTGATAAATAAATAAAATATAGAAAAATTAAATTACCTGAACAGCGTACCTAATAAATAAATCAAATAAAAACAACTATGTTAGATCTTTTAAAAATAAATGTTAGAAAAAATTAAAATATCTAAACATCGTAATTGATAAATGATTAAATAAATAAAAATTTACGCTTTTCGTTCGAAACGAGCCGAAATACCGTCGGATAATGAAAACGATCGAAAGAAAGTATTTGGAAGGTTTGAAGAGGTGTGGGTTGATGAATGGAAGGGAAACCCCTATTTATAGGGTGGGGGAGGCCGGCCGGTTCAATTGAACCGGCCGGCCTCCATATAATTTTTTTGAATTTTTTATTAGAGGCCGGCCGGTTCGATCGAACCGGCCGGCCTCCATAGCATTTTTCATTTTATATAATAGAGGCCGGCCTGTTCAACTGAACCGGCCGGCCTCTTTATTATTTTCGGATAAAAATAATGGAGGCCGGCCGGTTCGATCGAATCGACCGGCCTCCACGGGTCTGTCCACCCACTGGCCGGCCAGGAAGGGAGTTTTTGCAGATTTATGATAGTTTTTAGTTTTTTTTGGTAAATAGTAAAGTTTATGGATTTTTTAAAAAAAAAACCAAACTTTATGGGTTTTTTTTGAAAAAGATCCTTTAATAGTTGGAAGTGAGATAACAAGATCAATAAATAATGTCTATCCGCTATGGATCATTTTCAATTGTGATATTTATATTTTTTTAAAATAATAGTATAAATAAAATCTGATGTGTGTGCTGCTAAATGGGTTGGTTGAATTTAAATAAACCATAAATTATCGTTCTTTTATTTAATTGGGCAACATACTTAATAGCAATAATCAAGTTGTTCGATTAACTCAAGGCCGTCTAGTTCGTTGGTAGGTTTTCTTAAAATATTTTTTGGTGATTGGTTAAACATTTTATCTCAATTTAATGTTATATAGTCAATGCGTGACAGCATCAATCAAAACTTCATTTATTAATTAAAAAATAATTTAATGAGGCTATTTATAATTATTTGTTTTTTTTAATTAAAAAAATATTATTTTTAGTGACACACAATACATAAATAAATGAGTAAATATATGTGAGACGAGTGTATGCCTTGAGTAGGCAGGATTGCCATTCTTGATGTATCTTAGACTAGTAGACAAATAAATTATTTTGAACTTAGATATTTACACAATAACAAATATATTAAGAATAAAATATAGTTTATTTAATAATATTAAGTATCCAAACTCAATAAGTTTAAGGGTAGCTAAACTTTATAATATTTAGTATCCAAAATTGGTGTTTAAAACTCGAAAAGAAGGCCGGGCATCGCCGTGTTTATGATGTTAAAATACAAGCACAAATAGTTATTATTGCAACTAGAAGCACATATTAGAAGTAATTACAATATCACGAAAGATTATAATAATATATTTAAAAAATTAAAATTGGACTAAATAAAAAAAATATATTATTTATAAATAAAATTTTTTTTCTTACTTATCACAAAACAAAACGTTTTGGATTAATCCTAATAATAAAATTCGTGGAGGATTTCACCTAAAATAAATAATATTTTAATAAAAGTACCGAATAAAGTTAAAATTTGGACACTCTATCAGTGAATTCTACCCTATGTCGTACAAGTTTCGTAATTATAGGACTTGGATGTACAAGAGACGTGACACTTTACTCATTTGAGGATTATTTTTCCTAAATAAGACTCGTATAAAAAAGCCAGATGGAAGAGTTTTAAAAATTGTTCATTTTTCTGGAGCATTTCAGGAAGTTCAAAATTGTTGAAAACCTTGAATTCAATTTGTCATGATGGAATCCAGAAAAGGGTTGGTGAAGAAAGCTTGAGATCTGGTTTAATGGCTGCCATTGTCAAGCAGATCAGTCCAAGTCTTTCTTTCTTTCTTTGAATAAATGTGGGTTTACTATACTTTTCAAAGGATCTACATCGACACATACCAAAGCCCACCAGGCTAACTGCTCCACATCACCCATCCCCTTGACGACTGATGCAAATGTCATCGACCCCAGCTTGAAGATTCAAACACACTTTTTGGCCTTCTGAATCGGGTTTAACAACTAGATGATGCTATTATAGGTACTGCGTGACAGTCCGTAATGCATGGCTTATAACTCTACATGACGGAGGTGATGATTAACAAATGATCATGATCTACTCATCATAAGAGTAAAAATAGAGAAATTATTGTTCTTCGATAGATGATGATTGTAAAATTAAAGAACTCGATAGCCTTACAAAGTTTCTGAACTTATCTTGAACATTCATTCCAGGTGATGATTTTCTGTCAGGCTCGTCTAGGAAGGGCTGGTAAGCAGCCTATAGAGTTCAACACTGAAGACGACGATGAGGAACTGGCAGAGGAAGAAGAAGAAGCACCATGGAGTAAATCAGATAGATAATTCCCAAGATCATCTGGAGAAAATCTTATCAGCAACTCTAAATTCCTCTCCCCGCTTAGCAAAACAACGTTTTTGTCGTAAAAATCTCTGTAAGCTGGTAAGACTTTGTTAGCTATTGACACCTTGATTTCATCCCTGAGCTTGGAATCGCAAAGAATCCATGAAGTTTGCTTCCTGTATGCCTCTTCAAAAGCTGCATTGAACTTCTTAAAGCATTCCCTCACAGAAATTGCAGAAGAGCTACAGAGTTGCAGAGATGACAAGACCTTGTGCCAAGCAGAAGATTCATAGCTTGAAGCATATAATTTCAATTTCTTCGTATGATTTGAAATCCAAGAACTGCCAAAAAGGTATTTCAGGTTGGTTGAGGATACCTTTTCGACGATTAACTGCAGATTATTGATGAGGAAAAGGTATGATAAAGACACGTCTTTGTAGATCTCAGCTTTGCCATCGAGTTTGCAGAGAAGAACTAAGATGAGCCAAGCTAAGTGGGTGGCCACCAATGGAGTCGAAGAAACCTCGGGGGAGGGAATTTCAAAGTAAGACTCGGCGAATTGGGAATCTAAGGAGTGCGTGCTATCTGTAATGATGAAGGAGAGAGTTCCACTGTAATCTGAAAGAGCAGCGATGAAAGTCATCGCCCAACGAGTTAGTGGGTGAATTCCACCGCCGTAAACTGGTGATTTAGAGGAATCTTTCTGAACTTTGGATTCAAAATCGGAGATAATAGCTCGAATTGAATCTCGAAGTTTGAACAGAGATAAATGGGCTTGTGATTGGACTGCTGAGGTTGATGAAAAGTTAAAAATCGATTCGATCTCCGGCCATAGATCACAGACTGCTTCGTGAAGATCAAGTAACAGGAAAATTGTTTCTGTGTCCTTCTTGTTTCTGGTGATCACGTCTGGAAATTTGAAGAGATTGATTGCTCCTTCCTTGGTTATTTCGCCGAAACATGACTCTCTTATTGCTTCTGAAGATGAAAAAACATGATCGCAGATAATTCTTTCCCCTCTGAACAGCTTTCTCACAGCGATCTTAACAACGACAATCCACCTTTTGATCATGTGGTCAAGCGATTCCCAATTCAGCTTTTGAAGTTGAAGGGATTTAAATCTTTCAGTTCCAAGACGATATAGGGCTTCATCAACTATGGATTTTCTGATAGTTTTATAGATATTCACGCACTCTTTTTTATATCCGGAACTAATCATACAATCCGCTAAGGATTTCAAATCAGACATGGCCAATTCTGAAGCTCTTTCCGTCTCAGAGATATACTTACCAGTCATTTCCAGCTCAGAATCTGCACGAATCTCGTCGTCTTCGTCGGAATAAGAAGATCCACCGGAAGATCGACCGGAAACAGACTCTGGATGGAGATGGTTGCGATTGGAGACCAGAATTTGATAGAACTCTTTCTCGAGTCTTTTCATGGCGATTTGCATTAGCTTTTGAGCTCGAGAGAGTTTCAGGGAAGTCGCGTTTTCAATGACCAGATAATGCATCGCCTTTCTCAAACCAGTGACCGATTTGAGAAAATCCCTAGCTTCGTTCCGGCTGTGTTGGAAGAGGTAAGTTAATTTGTTGATAGTAGAAGAATTCAAATCCCATTTGCAGATAACAGATTCAGCATTCTCGATGTTTTCGTCCATCGTCGACTCCGAAAATGTTAACGAAAGAGAACTTCGAGAAGCAGGAAACGAAGTGGAACACTGAAGGGCTTTGGAAGCCGAGATTGCAACATCTGAGATTTCTTTTCTCAACATGATTGAATTAATTTTCCGAGTCTCAGCGAGCATCATCTTCGAGAGAGAGAGAGAGAGAGAAGGAAGAGCTTCCAATCGTTAATGGCGTCGATCAGCTGAATCAGAAAGGAGGGATAAATAGAAGAAGAACAGTCGCAAATTTCCACTTCGGACCAAGAATCGTTGACTGACTTAGCTGACTTCCACGTTTCAGCTTTTACGCCTTCTACACTACACCTAAATTCTTGTCATGAATCGAAAATCGGGCAAATAAATTTTATTTTTTTAAAATTAATGTTTTTATTAATAAAAAAAAAAAACTATAATAACAGATAAAACATGTGCAGTGACCAATTAAATTTTTTTTGGATAAATTATAAATTAAATGTTGAAAATTCGAGGACAGGACAGCTTAAAAATTCAAAATTAAATTAATTTGGTTAAAAAAATAATTTAAGTTAAGAGTTATTACGTACTAAACCCAAAAATTCAAGACTGAAAAATCACTTGAATTTCTTTTTAATCCGTGAAAATTCACATTTTCAAATATTATTTATTGAATTTATGGGTTTGATTCAACTATGGAAGAATTAAAAGAGGTTATAGAAAATCACTCGAAAAAAAAAAAAAAAGAAGATTTTTCTTTGAGAGTGGAAATCACTCAATCCAGTCTCCATTTTCCAGTCTTCCCATGCGCGACGATTAGACCAGACTTTGAGCATCCACGATCACTCTTTGCTGCTCATGAACTCCCATTTTGTTGCTTCACAACTACGCAGACTTGTGCTTGTATCGTCTCTTGCTGGCTCGACCAACTCCTCCCCTCGTTGTCCAACACTCTATGCATACATACATACATATATATATATATATATATATATATATATATATATATATATGCGAATGTGTGTTTATTTTTCAACTATTGTTCTTATGCGCTATAGACTTTGTCAAGTCTTCACTTGGATACATGTTTGATCAATGGTCAAGTAATACATTTCGGCTTTTCAGGCTTCAACCTCTTATACTCTATACATACTTATTGTATATGTACAAGTGATATACCAATTGGGGGAGGTGAATTATAGAGTCAAGTCAAGAATTTTGATGAATATAATATTAAAAGTATTTGTTATGTGTATAAGATATGATATTAGGATGAAATTGCTGGTCAACTTGGGAAGCTTTCTTGTTCTCTAGCTTTTTATTATCTTAGTGTTTATTATATTTGACGATAATGACAATTTAATCATATAACGCCCAATTTTATTTTCTAAATTATAATGTGTAATTTGGTAACGGGTATAAGAAGGCAGTGATAATTTCAAATTATAACAAATAACAAGTCATAAAATATTGTAATTTAATTTATGAAGCGTCACGTTTTTTAGAGCCGCTTGATTTCTACTTGCTCTTTATTGTCCATATTCAAACGTGTCGTAGAGCCTAAGGGTCTTTGAATTTCCTTTTTAATGTAAAAAAATCTCCAAAAATTGTTAGCCGTAGTTGATACAATAAGGTGTTTTCGTACCTTATAATAAAAAAGTATAAGACAAAAGCAAAAGAAGGATAAATTTAGTCACTAAACACGAGATTTGGGGCATGTCAAAAGATTTAATTTCTAATCAATACAAGATCTTACAATAAAATAATAACAAAATCCGAATGCCTAGATTCAATTCAATACAGACAAAGTCAAATAGTAATAGCGTGGTTTTTAGTTATTGTCACGTCAGGATGTCTTAAACTATATATTATGTCAATTACTCCATTCCAAATTATTAAATAAAAACTTGAGAAATTTGAAGACGCGAGGAGGAGAGAGAGGTGAATGACAAAAATGGGTATGACGTGACCTAAAATTAGATGTTTTATAATGTCATTAATCCAATTTTATGATTACAAAATAGGTGATTAGAATAAGCATTTAAGAAAGAGTTGATCTTGACTGTAAATTGATGACGCAACTGGGTTGAATTATTTGTTTACAAAATCACTTTCTTCTTTCGTGAGAACGATTATAAGCACAAGAGACTAATTTGACTCGGTCTGCAATGGCTATGAACCAACCCCAAAGATGTGGGGAGAATCTCTCAACCACCGACACATAATCCTGAGCAATTATCAAATTCCCACCATTTATTTGACTATAATTGCACAAATTCATCTCAAAGAAGCCAGACTCAAATACAACAAAGATTTAATCATTTACTTTGATTCTGAAATCGAATAAAAAGTGTACAAGCTGACTCCAGAGACAGTCTAATTTTTTCTTTATCAGGCTTGATCAGTGGCCCAGACTAAGGTGCTTTGCCGAACCTCATGCCACTCTATTTAGGGTGTCTCATGTCAAATTTGGGACGATATTAGGACTAAATATCAAGGTGAAGTATTACTGCCACAGCTCTATGGTCGAGGGCATCATCAACCACATCAAGCAAAATAAATAAATAACGAATAAACCCAAAAAATCAACGTAAAAATACCCTACTGATTCAATAACAAACATTTCAAAGGCAAAGACAAAACACAAACACAAGTAAAATTAAAAAAATTCATCATATCTTTCCATTTCAATTTTAATAAGCAAAATTTCCAAAATGTAACGGCTGCAACCCTGAAACACCAATTACATTTATGACACTAAACTGAACCACACATGAGAAACAGAACAAGACAAAAGATAAAAACTTCACCATATGCAGAGATCAACAAGTAGTTTGGCAAGTGATACCAGATAGAATGTCGTTACTAAGTAATTGAAATGTAAAAAGCATTCACCAATTCAGACAACATTAAAACAAGATCCAAATTCAATAGTAAGAACACATAAACGTCAAAACTTGGGTTCATAACATCATGGTGAGCAAAATCTGGGAACTACCCTAGACCTTAATGGCATACTTCCTCAATGGAAAGTACATTTCTTTCTTCTTCTCTCGCTCAGTTTTTAGAGATGCCTACAAAACAGATAAATACTCATTAGAGAGATGAAAGCAACAGTAATCAGGAAATATAGAGACATTCACAAATATGAAACAAATATTAATCATCAGAGGTGAAGTTGGAAATTTTTTATTTTAAATACAATAGGGCGAGAGGCTGATTAAAAGATGTTGAAAAAAAAAATAAAGCAGAACATAATAGCTAACAGTATATGTTATAGAAAATCACATAAAATTGATACTTGGATACCTTCGACTCAGGAACAAATAAGTATTACTGTTCACGTATAGAGCATATATCTATAATTAGTTTTGTATAATAGCATTTTCGTGGAAACTAAACAAGTACTCAACAGAAACAACAAATAAGATCGAAGCAAAGCAATTACTTGGTGCTTCGTTAGTCTTCTTCGTATTGCCCGGGTTTTTTTGGGTCGGAGATCCAGAGGCAAAAGCTTCTTCTTCTTGTAGGCGTCCCTAAGGGCCGACTTCTGCTTTTGGGAGATCACAGTTAATGCTTGCGCTATGGACAACCTCACGAGCTTTCTGAAATCAAAGCCGTAAAAACTTTTAGAAACACAAATGAATCTCATGAAACAAAGAAAACATAAGAGGCGACAAAAAACATTTACATTTTCGAGAGCTTGTTGGGCGCGCCACCAGTGACCTGAGCGACGCGAAGAAGAGCGAGCTCAGCCTTGAGATCCTTGAGCTGACTCAGAAGATCAGCCTTGGTTTTCTGTCTGAGCTCATGCACCTTAATCCTGGCTGCACCTCATCACAAACCACATACGAAAACGAAATTCGACTAAGACCTAACATTTTCAAGAAAAGAAAAACAAGAGAGAACCATTTGAATACTGGAAGACATACCCATTCCTAGAGCGAGAAAGATTAACAACTGCAGAGACGGCTCCCCCTTCTCCTCGCGCGACTGAACTGATGCTTAGGGTTTCTTTATGAATTTATAAGCGCTAGGTTTTCCTATTAATTAAAGTTGGGTCGCATCAGGCCCAATTCAACTGGATTGAGCCTAGTTTTAGTTGGCAGGCTGGTCCATTAGTCCAGGCTGTCCACGCCGGTTTTAAGTTTATTATTTTAAATTTTCTATAAAAAAAAAAAGTAAATTAATTTAGAGTTAATATTTAAATAAATAAATAATCTTACTAGAAAAATGAAAAATAATTGATATTATAAATAAATATTCTCCCTCGGAATTCTTATTTTTATTTAAAAAATATTTTCTATGAATAATATTATATTTACTTTATTATTACGCAAAAAACATTAACAGTAAAATTTACGTATAAATTTTTTTCAGAATAAAACTATGAATAAAGGAAAATTTCACTATCAAAGTTAATATACAAAGTTTTGCAACTCAAACATCAACATATAAAATAATCTCGAAACTCTAATATTAAATATGAGATTGATCAAATCTAACTAGAATTCGAGTTACATCGTACTCTGATAGACAGAGAAATACAAATGCAGATTGGAACAATACCTTCTCCCATATTTTTGATATTAGTAGTAATTTTGGAAAAATTCCCTAAACCTAAAACCAATTATTCTATAATTTTAAAAGGAAATTAATTCTATAATTAAGGAAAATGACAGAGATAATTAATGATGAAAAGAACTTGAAAAAGGTAAGAGGAGTTCCAAAAAGGATTAGTTAGAATTTGACACCCATCTTATTCTTATCTACTCCACTTTTTACTCTAGGATTGATGTCTCTCCCCGATTGATATAAAATGTAACATTTACCATATTTATATTATTTATTTATTTATTTATGTAAATTAATTCCTAAAACCATATCCATCAACAACTGGAGTCAGAGATTATAATCCGATTCTTCCACTTCTAGAGGTAGTTAGCTCTATTATTAGAACTCGTTACCATAATAAGCTAAAACTGGCTTTGAATTGCTGGACCGGAGATGAAAAACAGTTTTGTAATTTTTATGAATTAAAGCTCAACTCTCCCGTGGATTCTCTACTTTTCAGACTTCTCTTGCGTTCCTTGTCGTTCATCACTCCTTACTGCTTCAAAGTTCGTCCATCGTGGTCTCTCTCTTGCTTTCTATTTCTCTCTGATGGGGGTTCTCATTGTTGTTTTGATGTTTACAGACGATTGAGATGGAGAATATCAGATACGAAGAGGTCAGCAAACTGATGAACTTATCAAAAAAATATTAGTTTTGATTGGATTCAAATTATCAAAAATATTTTGCAGGAATTCATTATTTATTCACGTGGACGGAAGCTATTTACATGCAGTTGGGTTCCAACCAATCAAGAACCAAGAGCTTTGATCTTCATCTGCCATGGGTATGCCATGGAGTGCAGCATAACCATGAACAGTAAATAACAACACCATTATTCTCCAATTTTCTCATCAAATCATCCAAATATCAGTATATTTATTTTTTATGAAATGATAATTATTAGGTACTGCAATCAGACTTGCGAAGGCAGGGTTTGCAATATACGGAATAGATTATGAAGGCCATGGAAAATCATCTGGGTTGCTCGGCTACGTTACCAGTTTTGATGATGTAGTAGACGACTGTTCTAAGCACTTTTCAAGCATCTGCGGTATTTTTTTTTTACAATAAATAATCAATTTCCAGTCTTTATTAATGGGTTTTCTTTAATTTTTCTATTTTCCTAAAAAAAAGGTAGGAAAGAAAACAAGAACAAGATGAGATATATGCTGGGGGAATCCATGGGAGGAGCAGTCGCTCTCTTACTTGACAGAAAAAAACCAGATTACTGGGATGGTGCTGTTCTTGTTGCCCCTATGTGCAAGGTTCGAATGATTTCATTTTTTATTTTAATTTTTAATTATTTATTGTTGATCTATAATTGGATTATCATGCATATATGGTAATACAGTCATCAATTGTTCTTTAGATTTATTAAAGTAATAAGTAATTCTTTTTTAAAGCATGATTTATGGAGATTTGGTTTTGATCCAAATCTCGAAAATTTAAAAAATTATAATCTACATTGACTATTTCTCCCATAAATTGAGATCTGGAGCTGGATTAATCCTTAATCAGTTCCAACTTCCAACTAATCAGATTTGGGGTTTTCATAAAAGTTAATTAACATTAAAAAATTTGTTTTTTTTAATAGATCGTGAATGATATGAAGCCTAATCCACTGGCAATAAGCATTTTGATAAAGCTTTGCAGAGTCATTCCAACATGGAGAATTGTTCCGACAGAAGATATCATCGAGTTGGCATTCAAACGACCAGAAATTAGACAGCAGGCGAGAGCTTTAATCCAAATTATACACGTCAATACTGTTAAGATTAACTCTAATGATGTAAATACTGGGTCCAGGTAAGGGAGAATGAATACTGCTATAAAGGAAGGCTTCGTTTGAATACTGCGTATGAACTTTTGAGGGTCAGTTCAGAACTCGAACAGAGCCTAAATGAGGTTTATATATTTATTTAAATTTCTCCATTTTTTCTCTCAAGTACTCGAGCTTTTTAAGAATAATACAAATAGAAATTCAAAGCAGGTGTCGTTGCCTATTCTGGTATTGCACGGAGAAGAAGATAGAGTGACAGACAAGTCGGGCAGCAAGGAGCTGTACAACATGGCGTCGAGCAAAGACAAGACACTGAAAATGTACCCAGAAATGTGGCACGGGTTGTTGTACGGAGAGACCAAGGAAAACATCGAGAGGGTGTTTTCGGACATCCTAAGTTGGTTGCACGAGAGAAGTGTTTGTGGAAATGCAAGGTTAGAGAGGGTGCATAAGAGTGGAAATGATGAGACAATGAAAGCCTAACAAATGAGAGCTGCAAGGCTGATTCTGTTTAGACGATTAACTTTGTAATTCCACCAGATTTGAACAACAATTCTCAAAAAACTGCACTCTGCTAAGTTTATAATACAGTGGTGATGGGACTGCATTTTCTAAAGGCAGCTACTATGAATTAACAAGAGGGGAAAAAACGGGTTAAAATAGAAAAAGTCTCTCAACTAGCTGTCCATTTCATCCATGGCTCTCCTCTTATTTCTTGACAACAATTCGGAATCAGCAGTATCTTTTGTCTTCAACTGGCAATATGAGATTTGATCAAATCATTTCAAAAGATTAATATGGATCATTGATTTCAGTTTAACTTCAAGAATTGAACAATATTTCACAGTAGAAGGTTTAGTCCTAAAAACTAGTGAAAGAGAAGCAGACAAGTATAGGTCATCTAAACTGCCATGACATGTCAATTGGGTACTCAGTGCCGTAAGAACAGGATTAAGCGGTAGGTCAGTTACCTTTCAGCAGTTTGTTCCTTAAATAATCTTTATTTCTAACTTCTTCGAGTTTTTTGAGTATCTCACCAGGCGTTCTATCCAATTCATCGGCAATTTTTCTCTGCAGATCCAAAGTTAGTGTTGGGAAATGCTCACAGAGACCCCCATCAATCACATCCTGCGAAACCAATTCAATACCCATGACTAAAAGCTTTCAATAATAAGATTGATCTGAATTCTGGGTAAAGGGTCACTACACTTTAAAAGGAATGAAGATTGAATAACAAAATTCTAATCTATTTTCATGGAAGCAAAGCACAATCAAACAGTCAAGCTAATTTTGGCTATCATGAAAAAAGAGTGAATTTACAAATTAATTTGGAAACTGGGAATTCTAGCCATCATTTAGACTACTAATTTCGTCGAAATAAGTTTTTTTTTTTTTTTTTTTTTGTGTAAACCTCTTAATAATGATTTGAGACATATCTTTTACTTTTTTATTATTAACTAGTTTTAAATTTCTTAATAGTTACTCTCTTAATATAGTTCTTTCCATCGTCCAAAAAGAAAATATTTTTCACCAGATGTTTCTTGTTTGGGCGCTGACTTTTTGTTACTTTTTGCTCTTAAAGAAAAGTTTCCTATATAAAAAAGAGTGAATTTACCTTCACAGGAAAATAAGCAGATTTATAAGCCATGTGTTCTCTTCCGCACAGCTGTGGATATTCCTGCCTGAAATGCATCTCCAAGTGAGAAAAGAAATCAACATCATCACGTGAAGTAAAAGCATGTAATGCTCCTAATCAGCCCATAACTGTCCCGTATATGATGCATTCTGCCCCGCCTGGAATTAAAGATGCCTTTTGCAACAAGCTAATGACATCACCAATGTGAAACTGTATGATCTCCTCGACCTTGTTGGGTTCGCCATTCAGCCTTCCCTGTTCCACTTTATTTTTCCTCTAGTTGGATCTTCTTCAATGTCGTCTGAGACATCTTGTGCTAAACGTACAAAATAAACATATCCAAACTTATCTGCACCAGCCATGGTGTCAAAATCTATATGGTTTGACGCGGCTAGCCATCTTGGAACACAGTCATCAGCAAATATGTAGAGTTGGTTTTCATCTCACCTATACTTGCAGTAATGCAACGACTGCAAAGAAGACAACAGATTACAATTAACATAAATAACAAAAGGATAATTCTAATATATAATAATTCAAAACTACTATCTATCAACATTTCCAACATTTTCTGCCATCAAAGATTCCACTTTATGACATTAAAACATGAACTCAAAAATGAATTCTCGACTAAATATGAATTCTCACTAACAAATTAACTTTAGATACCAAAATACATTATTCACGACTAGGCCTTCTGTGATGTCTAACTAATAATAATCCTATTTCAGAACGGAAATAACAGCGGCAACAGTCCAATAAATTTAGCAAGTCTCTTCATGTTTTATAACATCACGAAGTTATTAACTTTTAGATAGAAATTTATTCTCTCGAAATACAACTTCAGTTTTAGAGAACCAAAAACTATGATGTTTGTCAAGCTAAACAACATATTTAGAGAAAAAAACTATATAAAATCAAGCATAGAAATATCATAACAGGAAGAATATTAGCAGGCAGACATGCAATGCTGTAACGTTGGACAAACGGAAAAAACAATACCTCTTGAATGTCACCTACATAGATTCGATCTTGATAAGTTTGCATTGTGACAATAGATTTGGGAAACAACTTGTTTTCACATTTTCTAAGCAATCTTCTTTTACCCAGATCATACAATCTCAGGACTGGCTCTATCCCAGCAAGTAATCTTCCTTGGAACTGACACAAAGCAAGAGGGACACCTTCTACCTGTGTCTTGTGTAAAAGTTCAAGGGATCTGCCATCCTCTATAAATCGATAGATATGAATGAACCCAGCAATTAAACTTCTTTTCGGCCAAAATTGAAGACCCTTAGCTGTACCGACAGCTAAAAGAGTCCCATACTCTTTATCATGAAAATTCACTGTGCAAATGCTGAAGGCAGCTTCATTCTCTTGGAGTTCAAGCAGACAAGTTGTATATTAGCAGACTTTGGGTCAAGAACTCTTATGCAAGAAACCCATCTGTCTGAATCAGTCTTGGCATAACCATAATGCTCATCGGATAAAGCATCGTCTTTTTCTTCATCATCGCCACCATCCTCCATCTGCTCCACACTACCGTTTCCGTTATCTGCTGCACCAGCAGACTCAAAGCACTCCTTTTTGGCTGCTTCCCGCTCTTCCGCTGTAAATACTCCTTGATCACTCTCTATGACAACCAACAATTTTTTCTTCAGATGAAGTACAAATTTTCTAGGTGTGTACCTAAGTGGAATAACAGTTTCATTAAATGTTTTTCCCAATCTCTCTATAGTAAAAACCCTCAAAAAATTTCCAGCCACAGCAACTACACCTTCTGCACATTGATCAGATGAAAATGATGCAGCATATTCTAGAGTCTCGTAAGATAAAGGAGTTAACAGGAAATGCCCCTGATAAAAATATAACCAAGCCAGGGACGACTTGACAGACAAAGAATTGCTCTCCGACCTCTCAAACTGACTGATAATAGTTTTGGGGCTCTAAGACCTAAAAAACGTGAATGAGAGTCAGAAAGCTGCCCCGTCACCATATCCACTACAGTCCTAAAAAGAACCCCAGAATGTAAAGCGGCATTAAGGAACAAGCTAGCAGGATGATCAGCACCATCTTCTCCACCAACTGAAGCCTGAACTTCTAGAAAAAGAAGTGATTCTGGAGATGAAGAAATACTCTGCACACTTAGAACCTGCATACAGTCATCAGGATCAAGTGAGAGGATTCGAATTGTGTTGTCATACGAGCCAACAGCTAGGAATTGAGATCGCTGTCTTCCTTCAGCAACTGAAGCAATGTCCAAGCAAGATACATCTCCTGACATTTCATGCTTCTCCACCTCCATTAACTGGCCAGTCATATCCACCTCAAAATATATGAGTTCTCCCCCACTAAGCGCAATAACCACTTGAACCCTATTAGAGCCAACCTTAACTATTGTCCTCTTCCCTGGAGTTCTCCATTCATTGATGCGCCCATCTCCCCTGATATGTCGAATGCCATTAGGGTGAACTTGCATAAGAGATTCATCACCAATCAATGAAACAGCGAGAGAAGGCGTAGTATCAAGAAACCCGCTGTCACTAACTTCTTCAAAAGTCTCACCAATTGAAAGAACAAGAGTTGCATTTGCAAAAGAGACGACAATATATGCATCAAACTCGTCATTTATATTTTTTTTCACCGACCAAACTGCACTTGGCACACCAGGAAGCTCTGATACAGCCATCTCACTGATAGCCAAATCAGGTGTCAGTATCCTCGGGGAAGAACGAGGACCCCTTCCACAAAGCGTAAATATCTGTGGTGTTTCTTCTTCAAAGACGTTTGCAACTTTCATGTCCACTATGGGCATCACGCTCTCAAGTTGGTCAATTCTCACAAGGTTCTTTAAGTTGTCTAGGCTGGAAGAATACAGGCTGGAAACCCTCTTCAGTTTCCATCAATGTCGCAGAAGAAGACTCCACGTCAGCATCATCCCCTATTGCCTGGAATTGGTAAAAGGCATGGTTGCCAAACTCCGAGGCAGCAAACAGAAACCCTGATTTTAGTACACACAGTGGGAATGTAATTGGAATAGTATCGAAATACTTGATCTTCAATTCTTTGACACTGTCATTTTCATGTTCTAAAGTAACTTTAAAATATCTCCGTACTCCGTTTGTAAAAGAAAGAAAAACATAGCTTTCTGCTTTAGTATAGCCGCTGAAACTAAAAGCACACCCCTCTCGGCAGGTAAATCTGCACGCCTGGGAATCACAGCCCGAACATCTGGATGCCCTTGGTTCTTATAAATTACAAAATTCTCGGCACAAACTAACACCCCACTTGGTCCATCCCCACCTCCGGGAACAGTGACAAGCATGTTAGCACCATTATCGAGCTGTTCAGACCACTTCCTAGACACATGGTTAAGGCCAAGATCAAGTTCATAAAATGTCAACTGCTTTTGGGCTTCGCTTGCAGCCTGACCAGTAGGATCCTGATCTGCCTCCGAATAATCTAGCTCAATTGCAGCAAATATTGGATTATCAAATCCACAATCAACCCCACAAATTGAATACACAATTGTATGCGACTTGTGAACTTCTAGAGGCGAAGAAACGGTTAGCCTAGCTGCAGTGTCTCTATTCAACACATAAACAAGCTTTTGTTTCTCACATGCCCCGATCATAACAGCCCTCCCTTTGGGATCAATAGCCAAAAACTGCCCTGGAACAATCCTCCGATAACCCGACTTCCCAAACGTTTCCTGATGAATTTGGTCAAACACATTCTTTTCCTTGTTGTATCCTAGGATGACAATTCGACCTGAATTCGAACCCACAACGATGTAGTCTTTCTGAGAACCAGTGAGCCTGAACTGCGCTAAAGACCTAATTGCACCAAATATTTCAACAGAGAGTAAGGTCTGGATCTTACCACTATCATCCGGTCGGAGAATATCCAACACTTTGCCTCTAACCACAACTATTTCCTGAGTTTTTCCTCCGGAGAAATTACCATTAATGGCACACACTATCCCGGTAGCTCGTTGGAGAGTTGAATTATAAAGATACATGACTCAAATTTCAGTTCGATCAACAGAGAAACTTCCAGAACCCCTATTTTTTCAGTAAAAAGTACATATGAAAATAATTTCAGGGTTCTAGGATAGAAAAGGTAGAATTTAGAGTCTACGAGAGCTGCATGACTAGAATTCTGAAGGAAATGAAGAAATCTCGAGGGTTTAGCAAGTGACTGACGCAGTGAACCAGAGCAGAAGCCAACCGTTTCTAAACCCTAAGGGAAACAAGAAGACGACATGTCGGCCTTCGTTTAAATGATAATACTTGCGAAAGGTCCAACCTTCGTTGCATCAGACGGCTGACCCTTGACGTGTCCATCCTTCAGCTGCTATGACGCAACGAATTATTGTCAAATTTTATTTCTACGTATAGAGTAAAAAAAAAAAAAGCAACTATAAGAGACAAGTTGACTCCTCTCTATATCTAGCTACAGATCAACTTTTAATCTATCATTCCGGAAACAAATCAACTATTATCGTCATGATCAGTTAAATTCACTCGGGTTTTAAATACGAACAACCGCGTTATCGAGAACAACTTCACTAATATATGTGGTCAACAGACGACAACACGTAAAAATGTAAATTAAAATCTTCATAAGTGAGGGCAATCACGATCTAAATGAAATCAACTGCAGTAATCGCCATCTCTTAAATGGAGTCGCCCGCGCTTGAGTGCGAGTTGCCTATAGATTAAGGATTTTTTTGGACTTTTCCCTTCACTTGAAGATTATTTAATTATTAAAATAATTATAAAACTTAATATTCGACTCACTATATATTATAGGGGTAGATTAACAGAGTAGTCAGTGCAAAACTATTAATATTTTAATTTAAAAATAATAATAATTTAGGGTGTCTAATTTGATTCATAGTGGACGTATAATTCAACCAGAACACGTATAATTCAACGACTCCATCTCGTCCGCTCCACTTTACTTAACTATTTATACCCATCAGCTCATTGTCTTCGTCATCCCTAAATTTCTCTCACTTTCCAATTTCCATAGTTCTGTCTTTCTCTCTCTACCCCAATGGCAAAACCCATCACAGTCATTCTCTGCCTCTTCTTCTTCTTCTTCGTCACTCTTGCCTTGTCCACCTCAGCTAGACTTCTCTCTGACGTGGGTCCCCAAAATCCCCTGCTGCCATCTGCTGTCACCACACCTCAAGTTGGGTCTAGTCAGCAGCTGCCAAGTGGGCAAATCCCGGTTGTCGCGGAGCCGGATGATGATCAGGATGCTGACTCGCCGCTGCCTCCTCCGGAGGATGATACTGAGCCTGCTACAGTGGCTCCTGTGGTTGGTCCCACTGCCACGTCGTCAAGTGGGGCTAGTCCAGCTCGAGCATCAACTGCCACGGTGGCGCAACCAGGCTCACAGTCTCCGCCTTTGTCCTTCTTCATGCATGATGTGTTGGGTGGACTGCACCCGTCGGCGAGAGTGGTGACCGGAATCATAGCAAACTCCATGGAAAACGGCCTTCCTTTTTCAAAACTCAATAACAATGTCTTCCCTATCCAGGGCGGTGTCCCGTTGATCAACGGTAATATCAATAACATCATCAACAACAACAACAATATCCCGTTTCTCGCCGGCTTCAACGGCCCTCGAACCAATACCATTTTGCAAAACGGTGGAAATAACAACGTTGTGAGCGGCAATAACAATCAGCCATTCGTCACCGCTGGTCAGCTCCCCACCGGAGCCACTCTTCAGCAGCTGATGTTCGGCTCGCTGACCGTGGTCGACGACGAATTAACAGAAGGACACGAGCTTGGATCCGCAGTTATTGGGAAGGCACAAGGGTTTTACTTAGCCAGCTCACTGGATGGAACGAGCCAAACTATAGCATTGACGGTCTTATTGCACGGTGGTGATCATGCCAATCACGAAGTCGAGGACACCATCAGCTTGTTCGGAGTCCATCGGACGGCCTCCATAAATTCCCAGATGGCGGTGGTCGGTGGAACTGGAAAGTACGAGAATGCTAAAGGGTATGCGTTGGTTGAAACTCTTCATGATCAGGAAGATCAACACATAACTGATGGGGTGGATACTATAGTTCATTTTAGTGTTTATCTGTCTGAGTAATTTGTGTTTTGTTTGATGGTCTTATGATTGTGGTTTGAATGATGTTTTTTTGACGTATGAACAATGTTCTTCTCATAGCAATCTTATCAATATTTACAATTTTGCATTAATCTTCGGAGTATAAAACACAATGGATAGAAGTCGACTTGATTAAAACCATCATTTAAGGTACAGTTTAGTTTTTTATTCGAGTTCTTACAGAGAAAATCTAAAAGGAAGAAGTGATTATTCATTTCATAAGTTTCTGCAACCATCTTTAAAAGTCATGTCGATATTTCTCATTTCAGATGAGTTCAAGCGTTGGTTTAAATTTATTTTTAAAAGAATGAGTACTTGGACTTTGACAGAGGAAAAATGGCATTGTTTGCATAATATCATAGTTTAGAAGAGAGAGTATATCGATGTTAAGCTTGTTTGGGAAAAAATTCACTAAAGCTCTGCATCGAAATGGTTGGCAAGTCCTGAAAAAAGAAAGATTTTACGCCATTTGTCAATATTTTCTTAATAAATTTACTTCACAAAATTATATTTCTACTGTGTTTCTAGATCCTTAGGTCTGTTGTTTATCTTCATTTTGCCGAGTGTAGGTTGTGAAGAAGGATGGATTGACTGCACATATCATCATAACCAGAATTCAACCAGACAAAATGGGTCAAATTAGCAGTAAACAACAGATTTTCTCGTACTTTGTTTGACACAAATCAACAATAATCATACCATTTCCTTTAAATCACACACAAACTAAACATTAGTGTTCAGATAAGAATCAAACTGACAAGCGAATAAGAGTTTTAAAAAGGCATATTTAATAAGTAACGTAAACAGTGAACTCAAGGAGTGTCTCCTGGCCATCACTTTCAACATGCTGACCGGTCACCGGAAAAGTCTTCACGCTGGCGAATCCTTTTGCGTTAACGTATTTTCCGGTGCCTCCCATGATTGCGAGATAAGATTCTGATACCCCGGTCCGATGAACGCCGAAGAAGCTAAGGCTATCTTCATAACTTCCGCTCTCAAACATAGCAGTAAAAGCCATTGTTTGACTCGTACCATCCACAGAGCTCACCACATAGAACCCTTGTGCCTTTCCTACCAGAACAGAATCGAGCTCGTGTCCTTCTGTCAGCTCATCGTCAATGGCCGTCATGGTCCCAAACATGAGCCCCTGGAGAGTTGAACCCGCCGAGAGTTGACCGCCATTGACGACGGGAAGCCCGACGCCGCCATTGGTAAAGAAGTTATTGCCATTGTTTTGTAAGATTTGAGTAGAAATCCCACTCAAACCAGTGATAAAAGGTATGTTGTTATTGTTCAAAAGACCATTATTCCCATTATTTTGAGGGACTCCATTGTTGAAAGGCAGAACCGCACCATTAGGTTTGGAGAATGGGAGTTGGCCATTAACAGCTGGGTTAGTGACAATCCCAGTCACAGCTCGAGCAGACGGGATAGAACCCCCGAGAATGTCGTGCATGAAGAAGGTCAAAGTATGGCTTGGGTCAGCTCCAGTCGCTGTGGCACCAGCGGCAACCGGTGCAAGCCCACCTGAACCTGAACCAGGTTGTTCGGCAAGAATTCTAGCAGATGTTGGAGATAATAGGGCGAGGGAGATGAAAAGGATGGAGGCTATGGGCACCATGGGAGAAAGAGACTTGGCAAGCTTCATTTGATCGAGTTTCTGTAAATTTGACGAAGATTGAGAGAGGCTTGGTTGTTTGTCGTGGAAGACAACCGGGCTTGAGCAATATATGTAGCCTCATGGCTGACATAGAAGTCGGTGAGATGGAGTTAGTGAATTTCTAAGCTACTATTAGTGTTTTTGTTCGTAAGAACATAAATATTTATGAATTTGGTGAGTAGCCATTTTTTAGGGAAGAAGTTTGGGGGAACCCACAGTTGTTCATCTCTAATTCTATCAGTGGATCAGTTCTCTGGTTGTCAGAATGTTTACTTTTAATCGTCACCATTCATTTAGTTTTTCTTTTTTTTTTTTTTTAAATCTAATGGTTTATAATGATCTGTTTTTTCTCTCTCCGTTTTTACATTATTTGGTCCTAGAAACCATTGGATTTAAAAATCGAGATTTTGTCAAGGAGAAGATATTTGTCCTATTTTTATATGGATGTTGTAAATTTAGTATTAAATATACGAGTTCAGTAAGCTTTAAATAAAAACATCCAAATTAAAAACCAGTTCAGTAAGCTTTAAACATCCAAATTAACCTAAAATAAGATGGAAGTTCTCAATAAATAACTAAATAATACTCAAATATGAAATAAACAAAGGGACCCTCTCCCCTCAGCTTCCTTACTTGGAAAGCGATGAGTCATTTGGGGGGAATGACTAATTTAAAAATATTTATGCTAAATGTGATGCGCGGTAAAAAAAAATTTTACCTTTTGTCTCAAAACACAATTAAATATTAAATGGTTTTCAAACATCGTTTCAAGAAAAAACTATTTATTTCACAAAATTTTCTCCGCGAACAACTAATGTGACATTATTTTAAAACATTATTGTATACATAGATAATTACAGTCAAAATACGTCGTCATCATCGTATATTTCAAATAACAATCATCTCGGTGAAAAATAAGAGTTAATCAAAACACTTCTAAAGTGCAATAGCATAGAACTATATCATTTTTATATCATTGAATTCATGATAATAAAATAATCGTTACGCCTTAAATATTCATCCATATTGATCGTAACCATCAAATCTTGGAACCTCTAACTTAATAAGGATATTAAAGTATAATTGAGAAAATATAACTAAAATATATGTAATGTTAAAATAAAATCCGCACGTCAACGTTCTTACCCACTTGAAATGGCTCAAACCACGTTGCTATCTTGTAGTGTAACAATCAGCTGAAGGACTAACCATTGGAGGAAATTACTCCTTAACAAGCCATTTTCTGAATCTTCTTTTCTCGTGAGATTTAGGAGGGCTAGAATAAGAGAAACCCGAGCAGAAATGGAGAGCTACCGGCAACGTGGAATGCAGCAACTTCCAAGGCAGATTTTGTGGTGGCCAAAGATAGATCAGGCACTCACAGAACAATCAACGAAACGATGGCTCAGGTGAGAAAAATGGGTAAAAGAAGAGGACATCATAGAGTGATAATATATGTAAAACCAGACTTTCCAAGAGAAAGTAGAGATAGAAAGAGAAATGAAAAGTCCAAATATTTAATATTTGGACTTTAGATAAAACAAATTTCCCTTAATAACTAAAAAAAGAGGCAATATGCCCACGTTGAAGTATTAACTATGTTTTCATTTTCAAATGATAATGTAAATTTTTAATTTTTAAATATATTTATTCGTGTGATAAATAATAATTGAAGAAAATTAATCGCACTAACCATTGTTTGAAAACGTTAATCTTAGCATTACTCTTTAGAAATTTTGCAACACAAGCTATAGTCTCCTATTCTATTCTATTTCTTCTCATTTGATTGTCAAGAGCACCCTTTGCTTTAACAAAATCTTGTTAATTAGTAAAATACTCTACATTAGACTATTATGCATTGTGGCGAGGTGTTTTAAATTTTATTTTTTTTAAAATTAATTTATTATTTAGTGTGAGAGGTCGACCGATCTAATTGAACCGACCGTCCTCTTACATATTCAAGGGAAACAACGATATTCAATTTACTTAAAATTTTTATCACATGTTCAGTACATTA
Organism: Begonia peltatifolia; assembly: GCA_022433055.1. NCBI lineage: Eukaryota > Viridiplantae > Streptophyta > Magnoliopsida > Cucurbitales > Begoniaceae > Begonia > Begonia peltatifolia. Next base: position 23,756,458 of record CM039520.1, on the reverse strand, counting down.
TAAAAAGATAGTTTGAAAATTTTCGTGATTTTCTAACACTTGTACGATTTATTATAATTTTAGTTAATTATTTTATAAAATAATTATAATAAATCATACGAGTATTAGAAAATGACGAAAAGTTTCAGATTATTTGCTCATAATGTGGTAAATATGTGATAAAAATTTCAAATAAATTAAATATTGTTTGTTATTTTTTTAAAATTAATTTATAACTTTATAATTTTTAAATATAAAAAAGAATATCAGTTGCTCTGTACATAATCAATTTAACAAAAAATTAAACGAGAAGATTTGAATTACAAACGGCATATACGATAGAGTCTGATTGAAAAAAAAAATTAAAGATTAAATGACAAATGACCCCATTTAATAGAATCTGAATTAAACTTTTTTATAATAATTAATATATATTTATGAACTTCCTGTTATTACATGGACATGTGTGATAAAAATAATCTTGCTCTTCTTCAAGTAAATGACAAAGATAATCTTTTTTTTAAAAAATATTTTAAATTATTATTTTTTATGCAAATAGGTTACTTCAAAAATTACTCGACCCATCAAAATATTCTAATCTACTCAACTTTTGTTAAAAATAACTTGAATTAAAGTTGGGTTCCGTTCGGTTCTTATTGAATTCAAACAAAATGTATTTGTTCGCTTCGGTATACTTAAAACACACACATAAGTTTCTTTGGATTGAACCAACACGCCACACTTGTCCACCGAAAAAACCGAGTCTTCGTGTAAATTTTGAGTGTGTAGTGTGTACATTTTCTCGATGAAGTCACTATACACTTGATCATCCACACCAACAAAAATATGTTCTTTTTAATAATCATTAATAATTATATATCAACAATATTTATTTATTTAATTTAAAAATTAATTAAATTAATATATATATATATATATATATATAATTAAATATATTATTAAAAAAATTATTTGAGACCATCTAATAAAAAATATCGTATAAATATGATTAAAAATATTTTAACACATAAAAATAAATTAAAATTTAAAAAAAATTACAAATTCAAAAAAAAAATATATATTTCAAATTACAAAAGAAATTTAATAAAAAAATCTCTAATCTTCAACATCAAAATTTATAAATTTTTCAAGAATTTCATCAATTCGTTGTTGATATCTCATTTTGGCGTTGGTCTAATCTTTGATACAAATATGTGTCTCCACAAAGTTTAGTGCAAGTCTTCCTCTTTGTTCATCATAAATACGTCAATCTGCCCTAAAATATATTATTATGCTACAGCAGAAACAAGAGATATTAATAAATCACTTGTCATTGTAGAAAGAATAAGAAATGTGGTAAAATATTTTTTCTACAGATCTAAAAGACTAAAATTCTCATCTCGAGAAAATTGATAACGAGATTCAAAACAAATATTAAGTTTATTTAATAATTTTTAATTTGTAATTCACTTCATATATCATAAATAATATATTATTAAATAAAATTACATCAACCATCACCATTACTATTATTAGGATAATTCTCGGTACGTGCAGGTCGTGAATAATAACGATTAACATTGAAATATTTTGTTTCATAAAAAAATAAATATATTAACAACTTCATTTATTATGTCATCACTATTAATTAAATACGTAAACATAAATTCGTAGAAATTGTATTAAACATAAAACATACTATTTAATGAACAGTTAGACAACAACAATATCAGTTCCCATAGAGAAACAGTGCCCTAGCCTCGAATACAATATTAATTTCTATTAGCCTTTGAATTTAGCCTTTGAATTTAGAGGATAATTGATCCCTTAAACTGGTCTTATGAATAAAATTGATTTTGTCGTTATCCATGCATTCATAAAATAAGTTAAATATCACGTGTTTTTTTTTAATGATAGTTGTCAACTTAACCTATTTTAATAATCTTTTTAATTCACTCAAGACACTTAGATATCACAATCCATTTATTAAATATTATAATTCAATATATAATTGATAGTAAAGGGTAATTTGGCCCTGAAAATGACTATTTTCATCGTAAATTATAATAATCGGCAAAAATAATTTTAATGTACGGATAACGACCAATTCACCCTTAGGTGTCATTTTCCTTAAAATGATATGTTTTCCTCGCTAATATTTTACTTCCAAAAATGCCCTCTTCCTCACCGCCTATCGTTTTACAATCCAACAAACCCAGAAAAGACACTGCAAATTTCGCCAAATAAAGATCACTAGATTTTAACTCGAGCAAAAAAAAGAGTAGTGTGCCTCTGTTTAGTGATCAAAAGCGAAGAGACATCGGAAGCAACGAGTTCTGACAGCGAAGAACTCAAATACAGAGCTGAAGAAGCAGAAAACGGAAACGACCTTCAGCCTACATTTCGGGAGCGAGTGCTGGAAGCATAGTTTACAAGGCCGTGGTTGAAGATGGAATGACCTTAGCTGTAAGAAGAATTGCAGAAAGTGGAGTCAGTAAGAGATTTTTGAGAACCAGGTGAGAGCCATCGCCAAGCCTAAGCACCCCAATTTAGTCAGAGTTCGTGGTTTTGACTGGGGAAAGGATGAAAAGCTTGTTATTTGTGATTACGTCAGCAATGGCAGCCTGCGTTCCACTTTCAGTAAGCTCTCTCTTTCTCTTTTTCTTTTAATTCAGCAACCTTTCTTGGATTTTTTGGCTCTGCAATTGGATCAGAAATGGTCATTTTCTCTGTTCTTTTCGTCTAAAATTTTCATTTTTCGGTTAGCAATCTTATGGTAAATAATGTCTCCATTTCAAGCTCTGTTTCTCCGTCTACTGTAACCAGTACTCCATTTTTCTTGTAGTTCCAACCTTTGTTTCAGTTTTCTGCTTCTTCAGCTCTGTATCTAAGTTCTTCGCTGTTGGAACTCATTTCTTCCGTTGTCTCTTCGCTTTTGATCACTAAACATGGGCACGCTACTCATTTTTTGCTTGAGATGAAGTCTGAGTTATCTTTATTTGGAGAAATTTACAGTTTCTTTTATAGGTTTGTTGGATTTTTGAGATTTTTTTCTCTCCTGGTAAACGTACAGCCGGAGAGGATGCAGAGACAATATGTGGGGAGGGCAGGGGCAATTTTGGAAGTAAAACAGAGTTAGTCACGAAAATATGTCATTTTAAGAAAATAGTACGATAGCTAATAAATTGTTCATTATCTCATTATTGAATTTTATGGTAAAAATGATCGTTTTCATCATATTTTGAGGGTTAAATTGCATTTTACCTCTACAATTTATAAATAATGGGAAAATATTAAGATCTATGAATAATCTTTTCAAAAGAATTTAACACTTTTATGATTAGAAATATATTCAAAATTTTATAAATTATTTTTGATATATGAATTATTTCCATTCGTATAAATATAACAAGTATTACCTTTTCTATCATTCGTATAAATATATAGTATTAGCTCATAAGGAAAATACACTAAAATAAAATAATAAATTATTTTACATAATAATTTGTAGTTATTATAAAATAAATAATTTACTAATATTTTAATAAAAAAAGTAATTTTATATTTATTTTTTAAGCATATTTTTTAACGTAAAAAATATTATTTATTATAATTAATATAATAAATTATAAATAATTAAAATTAATTATTAATTATTAAATTAAATTTATGTAAAATTTACTAATAATTAATAAAATTAATGTAATTCTCTATCACCAAAAACAACAACTTTGCAACACTTTGTAAATTGGGAGAGCAGATAAGACCAGTTACTTCGAAGACCAATTAGGATGATATTAGGTATGGGTGGGTAGATCTGATTGGGTCTCGAGAACCGAACCAGATCGACAGTTTTGGTCCCAACTCGTGGTACCATGGTCCGGTCTTCGATCCGAAATAAAAAATCTCACCTGTTTTTGGTTCGGTGTTCGGTCCATAGCAAAATATTCTAAAAAATCAGATCAGATAAAATATTAAAAAAAACTTGTTGAATGAAATTGCTCGAGTGCTTCCGTCTTCAATCTTCGTGCACTTTACTCACCGGTTCCAGAGTTCTAATATTCCAAGTTTTAGAATCCCTCCTTAGTCCTTGTCCTCACTGGTTGACTCGTTTCCTGCTTCGTTGAACACTCGACGCTCGACCCCGACTTGTGACTCCCAAACCATCATGCTCCCTACTCCGCTGCACCGCCTCAAAAGCTCTTGTGCTCCGTATCCCTGCTCCGATGTCCTACTCCGACGCCCTTGCCTCGCGCTCGCCTCTGTACCTTCTGGACCGAACCGTCCCGTGCCCACACCTAATATTAGGGAGGAAAAAGTGATTTTGGTTTGGTTCATCGTAATTGATTTTATTTGTTTTCGATCATTTATGAAAAAAAGAATCAAAACCAGAACATTGAGATTAGTTGTTCACGCGATTTTGGAAACGTTTTTCAAAAATTGACACACTAAAACAATTTTTTGTTTTGTTTTGTTTTTATGTATACTTAAATCTTTACTTGTATTTTGTTAATATATTTTGAAGAGTCTACAAAATATAGTATTAGCTTAACATTAATTGTTGGGATTCGGGCCACCGGACCTGAATCCATAATAGATAATGACCTAAATTGTGCCCTGTGAAGTGAAAAAGACGAAATCCATGAAGGGGTAAGAGGTCCTGGCTTCCTGTGCATCTGCGTGGGTTGTAAAGTTTTGTTTTGCTGCTGCGAGCCCCGAGCGACTCTGACGACGACGACTGAGATAGAGATACGAGCTGAGAGTTAGTTCTTCTCTTCATTAACCACCAACAAATAATTTGGAATTTTTTAATATCAAAATATTCTATTAATCTTGGCATGTTATTTATGATCGATCAAATATTTCACTTAAATAAAATCGGTAAAATAATAAATAATAGATCTTAACTGAAAATATAAAATATATATATATTTTTTTAAAACCGAAATCCGTGGTTAAAGCAAAATATAGCCTTTGAATTCAGGGATTGACACTCAACTAATTTTAAATTTTAAATTTTAAATTTTAAATTTTAAATTTTAAATTTTAAATTTTAAATTATATTCAAAAAATTTTAAATTATTTTGATATATGAATTATTTCCATTCGTATAAATATAACAAATATTTCTCCGATACCCACCATCCTCACATTTTCTACCATCCTTCTCCTCCGGTATCCCAAAGAACTTTCGACGTCCTTCAAACCCTAAAGCACACAATTGTTTGAAGCTCCGGCGAATCAGTAAACCCGTCTTAGTTCACGGCCAAAGCTTCGTTCAGTTCATCCAAGCTCGGTTCTTTCTCATCGAACACCGTCAAGACATCGCTTGAATCAAAGGATACTTCATCGTCTTCGGCGTCTTCTTCGTTTCTGCAACTAATCCCAAGATTCTGAATCAAAGCTTCAACCCCCTCTTTGGTTAGTGCTTCGTCTTCAAAATTTACAAATAACTGGAAAATATTAACGCTTAGGAATCAATCTTTTAAAATTTTTTAAAAGTTTTAAAGAGTCGAAATATAGTCAAAGTTTTATAAATTATTTCATATATGAATAATCTTTATCTGTTTTGGAGATTTCTGATAGTTTGAATTGATTATGTGCAGGTTTAGCCACGTTCAGACTTCATATAAACATGCAATTTCTCTTTGATCATACTTCAATTCCCACGTATTCTATCATCATTCTCCTCCTGTATGCCAAACAAATTCCGGCGAATTAATCTCCATCTTCGTCCAGCCAATTTCATCATCGTACCACAAATCCGTATACGCCATCTCGCCCTTGTCGTCTTCTCTTCTGGGTGTTATTCTGAACGGGAAAACTGGGCAGGATTTGTTTACATGCAGCCACTTCTTGATGCAATCAATGTGGAAAAAGGTGTCTGCACGACATCTCTCCTAGTCCGTGGCCGATCTCTAACCCATCTAAGCAAGTAGCACAGTCGGTCCCATTTGTCTTGATAGCTGCCAGCGTAATCTCATCGATTATGGCCTTCGCCGCTAGACACGGTCTGGATTTCTCCCAACTAAGGTCGAGAAGAGAGTTGAGCATGAACGTTCCAACACGACTAAGAATTTTCCAGGATGGTCCGTGGTGACGACCTTCGCAGGCCGCCATCTTTCTATGCCAGCAGTGGCTGCAACAAGCACGATAAGAACTAGGTATATTATCTAATCTTGAACTTTTATAGAAGCAACAATTTTTGATGAAAATATAAAGTTGGTGCAAACTGAGAAAAAAAACAGCCCATTACAACGAAGATGTCCACTCAAGATTTTTAGTATTATAGTCAAATCTTAGAATCGATTCCCTGCATTTAGCATAAACTTTCGTTAACTTTGATCAAACATTCAAGAAGACGCCCGAGTTACATCGCCTCTAGTTTTCTCTGATTTCTGATCTTCGTTGTCCTCTCTTCTCCACCAGGAATCAGAACAAAACGAGAGACGATGTAGTTGCAGAGGGGTTTGTCTCTGATTTCTGTTCTTCGCCGTCCTTTTTTTCCCTTCCAAACGGCCCTTTGGTTTAGAAACACACCAACCATCTTCTTCTTGTAAAAAAATGGTTGTATATATGGGTGGTTTATACAACCATCTTTTTTTACAAGAAGAAGATGGTTGGTGTGTTTCTAAACCAAAGGGCCGTTTGGGAGGAAAAAAAAGGACGGCGAAGAACAGAAATCAGAGACAAACCCCTCTGCAACTACATCGTCTCTCGTTTTGTTCTGATTCCTGGTGGAGAAGAGAGGACAACGAAGATCAGAAATCAGAGAAAACTAGAGGCGATGTAACTCGGGCGTCTTCTTGAATGTTTGATCAAAGTTAACGAAAGTTTATGCTAAATGCAGAGAATCGATTCTAAGATTTGACTATAATATTAAAAATCTTGAGTGAACATCTTCGTTGTAATGGGCTGTTTTTTTTTTCTCAGTTTGCACCAACTTTATATTTTCATCAAAAATTATTGCTTCTATAAAAGTTCAAGATCAGAGAATATACCTAGTTCTTATCGTGCTTGTTGCAGCCACTGCTGGCATAGAAAGATGGCGGCCTGCGAAGGTCGTCACCACGGACCATCCTGGAAAATTCTTAGTCGTGTTGGAAGGTTCATGCTCAACTCTCTTCTCGACCTTAGTTGGGAGAAATTCAAGCCGTGTCTAGCGGCGAAGGCCATAATCGATGAGATTACGCTGGCAGCTATCAAGACAGATGGGACCGACTGTGCTACTTGCTTAGATGCATTAGAGATCGACGACGGACTAGGAGAGATGTCGAGCATACATCTTTTTCCATCCTGATTGCATCAAGAAGTGGCTGCATGTAAACAACTCCTGCCCAGTTTTTCGGTGCAGAGTAACGCCAAGAACAGAAAACGACAACGGCGAGATGACTTATATGGATTTGTGGTACGATGATGAAATTGGTTGGACAAAGGTGGAGATTAATTCACCAGAATTTGTTTGGGATACAGCAGGAGAAGGATGATAGAATACATGGTAGTTGAACTACTATAGTTAACTTTGCCTTTTAAACTATAGTACAAAAACTAGGTAAAAACCAATTAGAAGTAGTATAATTTAAAAAGCTGCCCATTAAAAATTCTAATAACTAAAATCTTAAACTATAATAAATATAACAAATTAAATTTTGGTAAGAGCTAATCACCCTTATTGTGTATTGGCGGTCCCTACCCCAGAACGACCCCCATTCTGTCTCTTCAATTTTAGGGATACTCTGAAACACGGATCTCTGCCCCAGAACGTCCCTATTATTAGCCTTAATTTTTATACTCCGTAAGAACAGAGGATTCCTGCCCCACAACAGAGGTGATCGGCTCCCGCCAGGATTTGATTTGTTATTTTTTGAATTGTTTAAAGTTTTAGTTGTTAGAGTTTTTAGTTTATGATATTTTTCAAATTAACCTCGTACTTTGAGGTTCAAATTGATTTTTACCCAAAAAATTAATCCTCGATAGATTTGCGGTCTTGATTAGTGAGTTCTCGATTTTGTTTTTCTTTAAACATGTGTCATCGGTAATGGGAGCCTGCTAAGTTTTGACCAGGCTCCCGCTCTAGAGAGGCATTTTAGGATCGGGAGCTCGTTATGTGACAACAGGTACACGATCCATAGAAACCTCTCTTGTATGGGAGTCCCATTCCCCTTTTTGCGCGACAAAATCGAAGTCCTTCGAACCCTAACCCTCTTCAACGATCGATTTCTTTCATTTTTGTGCAAAAATTATTGATTTTTTTTCTCATAATAGAAAGTAAAAATAGAATGTAAATATAACATTATTATAATATTAAATATATAACGGAGAAATAAGAGTTAACGTGATTACCATGATGTTTTGAACCCAAGTTTTGACGTTTATTTGTTCTTACTATTGAATTTGTATCTTCTTTTATTGTTTGCTGAATCGGCAAATGCTTTGTACATTTCAAATACTTTGTAACGACATCTTTTGCCAAAATACTTGTTAACGATGCACATGGTCAAGTTTTTGTCTTTTGTCTCGTTCTGATTTAAGATGTCGTTCAGTTTAGTTTCATAAATGTAATTAGGGTTTCAAAGAAGCAGCTGTCACATTTTGGAAATTTCGTTTATTAAAATTGAAATAGTGATGATGAATTTTTCTCAAATTTTACTTGTTTATGAATTGGCTTTGCTTTTGAAATGTTTGTTATTGAATCAGTAGGGTTTTTTTATGTTGATTTTCTGGGTTTCTTTATTATATTTATTGCTGTGGTTGATGACACCTTCGACCATAGAGCTGTGGTAATAATACTTCACCTTTTATCTGTAAAATTCAAATCAATTATAATTTTATAGTTGACTGTTGTGCTAGGCTTTCTCTCCTTTCGTGTACTTTGGATTGTAATTATCTGTGGATCTTTACTTGTTTTATGTCATGTCAATTGTTTTTATCTGCCTTTATCACTTATAGGCGAGGGAAAAGCAACCCCTTTCTTCAGCAGACTGATTTATTTATTCATGCAGTCCACCCTAGGTCGGGCCGATATTTAGGCTCAATATCAGCCTAGATTTGTACTTGAGGTGTAGGGTAGTTCCCAGGAAATTGGTTGAAACCCCTGAAAATCCGATTGGCTTCCAGAGGACAGAGGGAGTGTAACTTTGTGGAAGGGTTTAAAGGAGGCAGGCAGAAGGAACATGCCGAGTGTTAATATTATTAGTGGGTCTTTGAGATAACTTGAAGTTGGTGTAAGTAATAATAATGTTCTATTCTTAGCCATAATCAAATTTAAAGCAAGAGAAAAGAATAGGGTTCTTCTCCCTCCCCTTTCCTCTTTTACTTTTTTTTGTTCAAATAAAAGTTTGATCTTTGCTTCTGCTATTTTTGCATTCTCTTAGATAGTTGTTCTCTGCAGCAAAAGCTTCCAACTTTTCCGCCATGAGCGCAACCAAGATAAGCTTAAAGCTTCTGATAGACAAGAATGGCCGTAGAGTTCTATTTGCAGAGGCTGGAAAAGACTTTGTAGATTTCCTTTTCAGCCTCCTCGCATTACCCTTTGGTTCCGTGGTAGGCCTCCTCGCCAACCAATCAGCCGGCGGCTCCATTGGCAACCTGTACAAAAGCATCGAAGATTTAGAGGAAGCTTACTTACAGATCGACAAGAAAGACATTCTACTCAGATACATCGCTCCGACGACCTCCACGACCAGTTTTCCGATCCTGCTCCCGAGTTACACCGATCCAAACCCCCCCGTCAAGAAGATCTACAACTGTCTGAAGAATCATCGCTACGTGTCGAGGGATCTAAATGCAATTTGCATTCATTGTGGGTCGCTGATGAACCAGGAAGTTCAGTTGCAGGAATCGAAGAACGTGGAGGGGAGTTCAGTCCTCCATGGGAGAGGGTTCGTTCAAGGCCTGGTTACTTACATGGTGACTGATGATTTGATGGTCATGCCTATGTCCATGATTTCTGGAATTGCGGTCTTCAACAAGTGTAATGTCAAGGAGTTTGACGGTCTTGAGGAGGAAATGGTTGAATTCGGTATCGACGAGGTAATTTCTTTTGCTTAAAACATTCTCCTACTTCACATTTTTAATAATATTATATTTATTAATCCCTTATGTTAAAATCATAATGTAATAAATTAAATATTAATAATTTATTATTAATTATTATTGGATAAGAATATAATAAAATATTAAACTAGACATTTTTTATATACTTTTCTTAGAAATAGTCACTTACTATTTTGATTTGGGTTGTTAACATGTGCGGCTCCTTTATTATAATCATGTGCGCGTAACAAGGTTTAAGAGAGATTTAACTTCTGCGGTTGAATATTTTATTAAATACTTGTTTTTTAGAAAAATAATATAAATTTTATTTTATTTTTTAATTGGGTCTATCATTTTTTATTCCGATTTGAGTTTACACGCCAATTTTTTTTTTGTTTATTTTTTTTAATTAGTTTTTTTTTTTTTTTTTTTACTCTTATCAAATATATTTAACTGGACGAAAAAATGTTTGTGTTTATTTTCAGTGCTCATCTTTTATGGATTAATTCAATTAATATAAGGAATGATTGCAGGGTTTGAAGCTGTTGCGAGCTTCTTTGCATTCAAAGGCAGCTCTCACTCATGTCTTCCCCGTCCAACCTGAACTGAAAAATATTCAGGTGGCTGAGATTTGAGAGACTCTTTGATGGATTTGTTTAAGTATGTTTCACGTGTTTATTTATTTTATTTTTAAAAATATTAATTGAAATAATTCGACCAATTGAGAGACATTGTAAAAAAAACTAAAATTAATAATAAAAAACATTATATTATAATCTACACTCCTCTTATAATGTTTTAAAATTTGTCATTGTAGTTCTGTCTTCCCATCCGTGACGATCATAAACTATTCGTATATGATCCAAAGAAAATTCAGCTAAATTTTATACGAAAAACGTAACTCTTAGTTAGGTCGCCAAGTCTTCTAGAATCTCATTCAACTACTGGGCGCAGATTAAATGTGTCTTCCTAACTATACGTTGTATTGCCCACGCCAAGCCACATCAAGTTTGTCATTTTTTGCTGAAAAAATTGATTAATCGTCACGTCGTTCTCGTACAAGTCAAAAACATAGACATTATAATAGTTTATGGTTATATTATTTACATCGTGACTTACGTGGGTTATCGCCATCCATTGATGTAAAATTCAACCAATTGATTGCAAGGTGACGAGATTATGATAACTATGTTTTTGATTTATTTAATATAAATTAAGACTTTTTAATGCTATGATGTAACTTGGATGAGCTTTCGTATTGTATTGCGTAGTTTGAAAGGATATCGTCTACCCTACGAGTAAATTAACTCGGGAATTATTCGATGATCATCGTATATTTACATCCTTACGTTTTGTGTTTGAAGAAAATTAAAAAAAAAAAAAAAAACACTATTTTTTCAATAGTTCAATAAATCAAATTTCATGACCAAAAATGTGATATGGGTCAACGCAAGATTTGTCCATCCTCTGTTTGAATGATGAGTGGTTTAGAAGCCACCAGTTCTTGTAAACGCTTTGCTAATGACACTGGATCAGTTTGGTTCATAAACCCTTCCAATTTGACGACTTTGGCGTTGTTTAATTCCACTCTCTTGCTTGCCATTTTCGATGATTCGTCAGATCTTCTTTGCTCGATGTAGCCGTCATGGTCAGGATCGATCTGTACATAATCGACGATCAAATTAGCCGTTTTTAACAAAAACCATTAACAATTGCTTTGAAAATCTCCTTTTCTGAGATGAATGACGAAACTGGTTCTAATGGAAAGCGCGAAAAAATATACCGAGACGAAAACCCGCTCCACAGCAGGACAGAGTTTAAGAAAGTTGATCAGCGAATCACTGTTATATGATCCCTCAGTTGAATCATCAATCCACCATAGTTCTTTCAGCTTATAAAAATGGAAGTTGGATGATATAGACGGCCATATCAATGCCTGGATAAAAAAAGAATTCAATTTTAAAAAACGCATTAAAATGCACAAACCCAATAGTTTTTTGGCTAAAACTTGAAGAAACTGTACCTCAAAAGTCCATTTACAGAGAGTAAGAACTGAAGCATTTTTAATGGTTAAAAGGGTCGGATCAAAGTCCCTGCAACTGAAGTTGTTCTGCTGAGGACCTTGTCTGAAATCAAGCATGGCTTCTTCCAGATTGAAATGCATCTCAGGCTGAATCGACGGAATTGGCCCGCGATATCGAAACGATCTGAGTTTTGAAGATTTGAGACGCAGACTCTTCAGCTCAAAACAATCTAAAATCGTCAGACTTTGAAGCCTTGCAGTGGAATCAATATACAGAGACTCCAAGCCTTGACAATTAGCGATTTGCAAATTCTCAAGAAACTGAAATCTTTGAAGGAGAAAAGACACAGCCAGATTGGTGAAGTGGCTCACGGATTTGAGGCATAGGGTTTTGACGAAGAAAGAAGATGAAGTTGGGCTATGGGTTAGATTTTGATGATTGCTGAGCTCGAGATTTAACGAAAAGTTCTGGGAAAATTCAGGTTTTCTAGACGAAAAATCTAAATGAAGCTTATCGTCGAACACCATGGAAGCATAAAGAAAAGAGCCCTGACCGAAATGATACTGCAGCCTTCTCGGATGCCGCGAAGAATCAAAACCATGAAAATGAACCAAGAAGCGAAGAACAGCATCGGCAAAGTTTTCGAGGGCGCCGTGTTGAATCAGAGCAGAATTCCACAAGATTCTCCATCTGTTCGAGAGAAAACCGGTTTGCAGAGCCGATTCAAATGGAAGAAAGGAAATGATTCGGCTGAGGATCTCGTCGGGTAAGTTGCTGATCAAATCAAACCCATTTTCCTCCATGAATTTTCTCCTAAGAATCTGGGTTCTGTAGTTTCTCTCGAATCGTAAAATAATAACACCATCAACAGAAGTACTGTGCTTGGAGTCTGTACCGGTAGCTGTTGATAACCTGCTGTATTTATTGAGGAAGGTAGGAAGGAGACAAAGGCAGATCTTTTATTTTAAATTTAATAAATAATAATAATATTTATATTTATTCAAGAAAATAAACATGTAAAAAACTAAACCAATTTCTTCATGTTTCCATTTAATAATATATTTTAACTTGAGTAAGATAAATCCACAATCGATTTTAAATTATTGATAACTTAAATATGGAGAGATATAAAATATAAATGATCTCAAAATTTAAATTACATTTTATTTTTATTTATTTAAAAAAAAATTATTTATATTTTTCTTTTCTTTTAGACGTTGAAAATTAATTTAAATATTTTTTCTATTTTAATTTTGACTGATTTATAAAATAAATAAATGAAATATATAATATATGATCATAAAATTATATTCAAAGACTTTGAAATTCAGCTTTTGCAAGTAACCGGAGTTCATTTCAATTGACCATTTCCAATGGATGACGACTTTGACCCAATTTTATTGAGTTGAAATCCCTATACGTCACACTGCTACAAAATCTTCAGATTATAAATTTGGATATTAATTAATAATTTAATTTTGTCCAATTAACTTGATTGTCGTGCCTAATGTTTTTATTCCCAAAATCTCCTGCCAAATAATAAATCTCCCAACCTTGTACATCATGTTATTTTCAATCGGGTTTCTTTTATATATAGAAAATAATAAAAAAAATAAAAAAGAATTTGAGGAAGAGTGAGTTATGCTCAAATGGGAATGGGATTGAGTTAAACAAAATACAAATGTGAAAGGATCTCAAAAAATAAATAAATAAAAAAAGAAAAAAAGAAATGGGGGCATAATTAATTAATTATTAAATAGTTATTTCCACTCCAGATTCATAGCTTTAGTCTTTATTAATCTTTATTAATTATTCTAATTACTGACTATTGTTCAATCCTGGTGTAAAACGAAAGAAGCAGCGTCCCAGGTTTGAATGTTATCAAATTCTAAATATGATTTTATGGGTCAATCCCCGTGTAGATCCATTTCAAACAGTTCACACGATCAACTCAACATATAGTAATTATGCAGGAACAACTCCTTTTGTGTTGTTTCTTGCTCTAAACCAATCAAAAAGGTAGTTTTGAGCCTTTCACTGAATTTCTATGATTTCACTGTTTGTTTATTTGTGATTTATTTTGATTACGATATTAGTTAACAATTCACAGTAAACTTCACGTCATAAAATAAAATTAAAACTTAAAATTAGACAATAAACTTAGTATTACTCAGAAACAAAATATTAGTATCTACCCAGACAAATGTAAAAATATTTGAACAAAAGGTTATAGTCTTTCGGCAAAAAGATCGATTCCAACTAAGATCTTCCAGATCGAAACTTATTTCAAAATCACGTAATTAGGAATTATAAATAATTTAAAAGTCATTGTTATGATTACAAAGTACGAGGTTGACTTTACGATAATTTATTTAGAGGTTATAATAAAAAAATTTTACGAATTAATTAATGTTTAAGAACATGAGATTGTGGGGATTTGAAGCAAATTCGACTGTAATGTAAGACAATATTATATTGCAAATTATTGGTTAATACAAATAAAAAAACAATAATAATTATGTATAAATTATTCAATACCAAGTTGGCCAGCTGAAACAAAGTTCAGATCAGGCCAACTGACTTTCAGGGTGGACCGTGGCTTAGTCCCACCCTAATTAGGGTAGTATAAGGTCGGTGTTGTTGGCCTTGGATCCCAGAACCGGTTAGAGAAGCAGACCCAGTTGGTCGGCCTACTTGTTGAGGAACAGGTTTGGCACTAATGGAGAATGGGTCGCACCCCAACCAAGCTTGATAAACAAAATTTTTGGGCTTAAGGCTGGGCTCCGACCGAGCCGAATGCTGACCTTGAACTATAATGCCATATTTGTAGCACTTGGATTAAAGTAAAATTGATGGGCAAATTGTAAGAGTGGAATCGGTCCAGTTCAGTTTTAATTTTATTGTTTTATTTGGACTAGATTTTGATTCGGTTAAGTTGGTTTGGACTAGTTTTGACTGTTCGATTATTTGTAATTTTAAAATTAAATTAAAATAAAATTACATAAATATTATATATTCCTTCAGTTTTGACCATTTTTTAAACAGCAAACTTAGAATTTTGATTTTAATGGGTTCAATTCAAAAATTTAAAACGTCCCGTGCAGTTCGGTTAGGTTACACTCCCAGGCAAGTGGTATCATCGAACCTAATTAAATGAATCCGAACCGGTCAAGATAAGATGTGCAGTTCCAGGTACAAGATCAGACTCTACGCCTATAGAAATAGATACAAAGCTCAATCATGCACATTGAAAAACGAAGAATCACTTGATGAAGTAGAAAGAGTACCTACTCTGTATGTTTGTGTTGGAACCTTGCAGATTCTTCACCGGCCAGCTTCCAGATTTCTTGTCATCAAGACAAAACGTGTCGCTGTTTCTTTTCCTGATTTCCTGTCTCATTGTTTCAAGGAACTTACTTTGACTTTCCCTTGTCCTCGTTGATTTTGGTCAATGATCCGCCATTAATGTATACAGGTTTCAAGCTTTTGGGGTCCTACCCTTTCATCTTCTCTCCGATGATTTCTTCTTCAACTAGCTTTTTGACACCCTAACCAATGAAACTACTGCACAACATTAAAAAATGCTTCTTTTATTTTTTTTTTTCATATGGAAATTTGAAATGCAATCAAATTGGTCTTTTTCTGTTCCTCATCCTCTTTTCACTTATAAATACAGAGCCAGCTCTTCCCACTTCTGTCCTAAATCTCTCTACTTCTTCACTGCAACGAAACTTTCAAACTTCTTGAAACAAAATCCAGATGGAATGAAGTCTTCAAAATCTTATGTTAATCTTCCTTGAATTTACTACTATGGCTGGCAATCTCGGAGGAAGTACAGAGACATTTACCATGCCAAGAGAACGGCAAGCAAGGAAAAATTCCAGTCTGGAAAGAGAAAAAAACCTGATTGAACTGAAGAAGAAGACTGCAGCACCTAAAGTACCAGTGGTTTACTACATTTCCAGACATGGCCAGGTCGAGCATCCTCATTTCATGGAGGTCCCTCTCTCTTCACACCAAGGACTATTCCTCAAGGGTACCACCTTCTTCCACCCCAACGAAACTGTTCGAAAATTTATTGCTCGATTTCTCTTCTATAACCTGTTTCTTCGTTTGATTTTCCCGCAGACGTCATAAATAGACTGGATTTTCTCAGAGGCGAAGGCTTCGCCAGAATGTACTCATGGTCGTCAAAGCGGTAGGCAAATATTACTGTATCTACATCACTAAACGTTTCTTCTCCTAAATTTGGTGTTTTGTTTCATCGGAAAGTAGAGGAAAGAAAATTCCCTCATTTTCTCCCCAACCAAACAAACTAGTTTTTTCCCTCTTTTTGACATGAAGGGGATACAAGAACGGATTTGTGTGGGAAGACTTGTCGGAAGAAGATCTCATACATCCACCTCAAGGCCGTGAATACATCCTCAAAGGATCCCATCAGTTAGAAAGTTCGAAGAGCTTCCGATGCTACGACCCTATTTTTTCAAATTCAGAATCCAATAATCCCTCCGAAACAAAAAGCTCCAGCACAGATTCCAACGCTCCACTAATTATCAGAAAGAAGAACCAGTCGTGGAGCTCGTCGGAAAATTTCAGCCATTATCGAGTATACAGGGAAGAAAGCGACGGAAGAAGGGCCAACGCCGGTACGCAGACAAACGATCAGGCCCGCCGGCGAGGGAGAGAAAGTGAAGAAGAATTGGAGAAAGTTCATTTGCCATTATCAAACTCGACTGTTAAGGTGGTGGAGAGATCTATCAGGGATGATGGATCGGCGGCGGACCCGAGAGATCGGACGGTTGGAATTAGCAGGAGGTGGAAAGCATCAGGTGTGTTGATGCAATTGGTCACGTGTGGGTTCGTAAATGAATTTATTTAAGGATGATGTCTGTCTACTTATTTTTTTATATTTATTTAAATTTTCAATCAAATAAATAATTACGATATAATTAAAATTTTAAAAAATATAAAAAAATATTTCACTATATTTTCTTCTATCATAACCATAATTTGTAAGACTATATAATTCATTAAGAGTCAAAATTATTAATTTCCAATAGCTTAATTTCTTCGAGTATTCCAAATTATTTAAGAATTTTAATTAAAATAAATAAATGAAAGTAGAATAATTATAGATTAACGTATCATTAAATCATTTGAAATGAATAATTTTATTTTTAAGATTTAAGTTTGAACTCAACAAGATTAGTTGGCAAAGTTTCAAATTGATTTTATCAACCCAAGATTGATCAAATGAAAATTCAAATCAAAGAAGAGAAAATGTAGCATATATACGGCGTACGAACAAAGCAAAGAAGCGTTGCTTCTAGAAGCTCAAGGCATGCAACCGAACCACTAAGGAAACAATTTTAATGGTTGCAAATGTAGTCCAAAAAAGGAGGAAATTTAATGATAATTTAGAAGGCATTGTCACGTATTTATTTTTGCCTAAAAAGTTGCTAAAATGTGATAGCAAGTGGTGCACTTCATGTGTGGGATATGGTTGCACAATATTTGTCAGATAAGAAAAGTGACTCGTTGCTACGATTGGATGTTCATATTAGATGTTCTTATGGAGCAAATGTATTTCATATTGCTCTTTAGGAGGAGATGTGTTACTCGACTTCCACCCACCAACAACAATTTTTCTTTTACCAACTTGTACATTACATCTTGACACTCCTTAAAGAGGTAAATAATTCACAAGATAAGTTATCTCCAAGTTTTGTTATCATATATGTGGCATGTTTCTAGGCAAGTTCAAAAAAGAATTGACGTATCTGTTAAATTATATATATTAGCTTTAAAGTCTTTTTAGTAATTTACTTTACTTGTTTATTAATATAACACTTTTAGGTTATATTACTTTTGATTATTTAATCAAATTTTTGTTTTTTATTTTTCAATTTTAACTTGGTATTAGAGCTACCCTATAATTTTGTTTGATGTTTAAAGGGACTGTTAATCCAATCCATAGTTATCATGGATCGAACTGCGTTTTTCGGATTTGAAAAAAAAAAAACAAAGAGAAAGAGGCAAAAAGGGATTTTCAGAATTTAGACGAGCATTGAGATTTCTCAAGTTTCAGCAGTTGGATCATCTTGAAAATCTGACAGTTGATTTACAAAAAAATAGAGGTAGTTCGGAACGTACAGATCTTTTTTGTATTTTCAAGTCTGTTTGGTCAGGGAAAAACGAAACTACAATTTGAGTTTTCGTTTGAGATTTTTGAATTTTCAAGAGCAGCGAGTCGAGAATTGTGATTTCTCGAGTTTCACCCATTGGATCATCCTGAAAATTCGATAGTTGGTTTGCAACATATAGAGGTACATTCAAAATGTGGGGATTGTCTTTTGTGCTTTTCAAAGCAGTCCGGTAAGGGAAAACAGGACTGCAATTTGAGTTTTGTTTTTGAAAATTTAGGCTTTGTTTTTGGGAGAACGATTTAGTTTGTAATCATGGCTAGTCGTAAAGATAATTCTCTTTATTTGATTAATGTTCTATTAGACGGAAAAAACTATTCGTATTGAAGCTATGTTATGAAAAATTTCATGTGGGGCAAATCGATGTGGGGATATGTTACTAGTGCTCGTGTTCAGCTTTCAGAATTAAAGGCCGAATACTATGTCAATTCTCTTGATATTTGGGAGGCTGATAAATCGAAGATAATTATATGAGTAAATAACTCTATAACACACTCAATCGGAGTTTAGTTGACAACATGAGACTGCGAAGGAGATCTGGGATCATTTGGCTCGTTTATACACGCAATTTAATTTTACAAAATAGTATCAATTGGAAATCGACATTCGTGCGTAAAAGGATACGAGTGTTCAGGATTTTTATTCTTTGATGTCAACATTGTGGGATCAATTAGTGTTGATAGAGTTCTCTGAGCTACGAGTATTCTAGTGTTGATATGTCGTCATTTCGTTTGAGTTGTTTATCTTCTGATTTTTTCTTATGACATACTTGTTTAGGTCATGTTTGAGCGTTCCGATTTCAATTCTTAGCCTCATCTGAAAATTAGAAAATTTAAAAAGTCATGACATTTCTGATTGAAAAATTATTTTGTGGCGAATTAGATTTGGCCTCGTGGATGAGGCTTTCACCCTAGAAACTTGCCGATTCTTCGCCACCGAATACATGGGAAGATGTTCTTGAAATGTTCAATGATCTAACCAGTGCCTGAAAAATGAAGAGGAGAGCCTATGCCATTTTGGGAAGATTGAGGTAATGAGAGAAGAAGGGGTGTCTCAAATCAAGGACATAGTAATCGATAAGAATATGGGATACAAAGAATCTCAGCTTCAAGAAAGCCTCGTCCAAAAGAAGCTTTCCAAGACTCTTGGCCACTCATCAAAGTGCTTGTTCACTCTCTTACTTTATTACTTGTATGGAAGCATTTCAGACCTCGAAATTGACATGTGTGGAGGGTTGTGCAACGGTGGGAACGACAGATTCTGCTCGTGTATGGGAAATATTCTGACTAGCAACGAGGAACGCATGATATGGAACGGGGGTTAAGCAGCTGGACAGGGCTCTCAGGCTGTTTAAGTTTGTCTGGGAATCAGCGCATATGAAGGGGGTCTTGGGGTTAGAAGGTCATCTATGGTGTGTTGGGGCTGACGAGAGGAAGCTCACGTACCGGGACAAGACGTTCTTTGTTCTTCAGTTCAGCCTATAACGGAGAAAGTTTCTTTTTTTTTGACGATTTAAAAGACTGCTTTGGATTTATCAGATTGCACGCTGTTTCTCTTGAAGGACTAAAGTAAGATGATGTCCGTGTTTAATTATCTGATATGATCGTATTCAATTTTCAAACGAATAAATTCGGCTAATCAGAGACTCTTATCAGTGAAAATGTTAATAGAACTAAAAAGATGGATCTTCAGCTTCAAACGCATCGCCCAGAAGTCTTTCCAGGCTCCAGTGAGTGATAAATGCAGTCGACTTGATCGTAAAATTTCTTCAACGATCATGTTTATTGGGTCCATAATCAGGAAATCAAGCTCCAAACAGAGGCTTCATCAACCTGTCTGAATCATCTTCTCCAACAGTCCGTATTTTGACGTCATGGCCAGAACTCAGAAACTCCCATGAGAAATGAAAATGTTCTTTCTCTCAACAGAAATGCGACAGCTCAGCGCTCTTCCGTCGTATTTATTTTTGAAGAAAATAATGAAGATAACGGCTTCAGAGTAGGTCCCACTGGAAACTGGATTAGTTACTGACAAGAGAAGTGAAAGCTAGAGACTTGAATAATGGGAGAGAGAGGAGAGAGGAGAGAGGCGAGAGCTTGGGACTTTATCTATGAATTCACAATACTTCTTTTATAACGTTGCCGTTACTCCCTCCTTCCTTTTATTTAAAAGATTAAGTCCAAAAAACGGCTCTAAGCCTTGGTTTAAAAAAAAAGGCTAAAGCAATTATTTTTTTCAAAAAAACTTAAAAGTATCAAAAAGTTACAAAAAAATAACTTTACACCAAACCGATATGTCCCGTGTTTCAATTTTTGAAAGAGAACAATTTCCCGCATCCTGTTTAGAAGAAGAAAGCTTCAAAATACCGCAAATATTTGAAAAGGGTTAGAACAGTCGTCTACTACTTCATCAAAACTGATAAGGTAGCCGAGCAACTCAGATGATTTTGGTGTCAATATTCGTTATTCATAGTTAAATCGACTGCCATTTAAATGTAGTCAAGTCTCGTAATATTCACGACTCTCTAGAATAAGGGTAGAGGGATATTGTGGTGGAGAAAGAATTAACAGCAATAAGTCCATTAATTTCCTGATTGAAATAGTTCAATCAGGAAAGGACTACACCTTTTACCTCAACTATGACTCATAAAGGGCATAAAAGGCAGATAAAAACTATTGAGATAACATAAAACAAGTAGAAACTAGAAACCCACAGATAATTATAATCCAAAGTAAAGTACAGACAGAAGGTGAAGAATTATTACAACAGCTCTATGGTTGAGGGTGTCATCAACCACAGCAACCAAAACAAATAAATAACAAACTTACAGAAAATCAACATAAAAAACCCTACTGATTCAATAACAAACATTTCAAAGGTAAAGACAAAATATAAACACAGGTAAAATTTAAAAAAAGAAGCGATGGTGGCGACGATGAAGAAAAAGACGATGCTTTATCCAACAAGCATTATGGTTATCCCAAGATGGAGTCAGACGAATGGGCCACGAGAGGAGGAGTTGGTCGAGCCAATCCGAGTTGATCCAAGCACAAGTCCGGACAAGTCCGCGTAGTTGTGAAGCCACAAAATGGGGATTCATGAGCACCAGAGAGTGAACGTGGATGTTCAAAGTTTGGTCTATGGTCTAAGATTGTGCATGGGAAGACTTGGAGAATGCAGAATGGAGACTGGATTGAGTGATTTCCACTTTCAAAAGAAAAAAATCTCCTTTTTTTCTTTCTCTGCGGAAGTGAGTGATTTTCTATGGACCTCTTTTTTATTCTTCCAGAGCTGAATCATACCCATAAATATAATAAATGATATTTAAAAATTTGAATTGTCACGGTTTAAAAGAAATTCAAGAAGTAATTTTTCTACGTTGATAGTCTAGAATTTCAAGATTTGATGCATAATAACTTTTAACTCTGAAGTTAAACCTTAAATTATTTTTATTTTTATTTTTATTTTTATTTTTATTTTTATTTTTATT
>CM039520.1:23693520-23734717 GCA_022433055.1 Begonia peltatifolia | reverse complement strand
TTATTTTTATTTTTATTTTTATTTTTATTTTTATTTTTATTTTTATTTTTATTTTTATTTGAAGAAATGAATCGTCCAATAGTACCTTGTTAAATAATGAACATCAATTAGGAATGAAGTACGTAGATGATCACATTTATTAGTACCCCAACAACCCAATTTTGTAAGCTTAGATATTCTAGTGACATATTTATATAAAAAATAATAATTTAAAAAAAAAAGATATTATTTTTGTCCATTGCAGCAAAGTTGACCCGCCACAAGAGATGGTCGGTCCTTCAACCATGAGACTACCTGGTCGTCTAATTATTTTCCAACTTTTTGCTCTTTTTGACCTACTCGCGCCGTCTTCTTGCCACGTGCCCCTATTGGGAACTTTTCAAATGCAAATAATAAATAACATTCGAAAATGGCATCGGATGTTAACTTTCCTTTTCCTTCTGCGGTTGACGGCGCGCATTGTCCATCTTTTTGAATTGACAAGAAGAGCGTAAAACCGTCTATGTAAAGGAACTTTTTCTACTACAAGACCACTCTTCTTTCTCTCTCTGCATCTCTCCTTCCTGCAACCGCTTCCGATTCCCAACGCAATCAACCGTCTTCTCCGATGAATCAGTCGGCCGATCTGCGAATTGGGAGAGGAAGCGATGCTGCTTCTCAATCTGTTGTTGTTTCTTCTTCTAAGGAATCTCCTACTATGGCTGCCTTGAGATCTGAGCCTTCTCCTTCGAGTCCGCAAACGTCCACTGATCCTGCTGAAACGAATTTGCTGATTAGAAAGGCTACATTGCAGCCGGATCCACCACCTCCTGTTTCTTCCAAGGCTCTGAGCCTTCCAAGAAGGCCATGCTACGGTAGCACGGGGGAAAAAATAGTTGTCCGACCCAATCATTTTCTCGTGCAAGTTTCGGACAAAAACATCCACCGTTACAATGTACATCTTAATCTTTTCTGTCAGATTTTGTCTCCAAATTTGAAAAAGAAACGAGATAAAAATGGCTTTAAATTTTTTTACTAACCAGAAATCTCCTCAACTAAGCTATGTAGATCCGTCATTAAGCGCCTCGAAGATATATACAAGGAGTCACATTTGAACAAAAGAATGTTGGCTTACAATGGACGCAGCAACCTATATACCGCCGGGGCGCTTCCATTTCAATAGAAAGAATTAGTAGTTGAGTTACCTGACACTCAATTTGAAACTTCTACTTATCTCATATCTTACTCTTTTGCAAAATTTTTAGTTTCTGACCGATCTAATTTTTTTCTTCCGCTGTTTTCTTTTATCACATAGGAGAACGCAAATTCACTGTGACCATTAACTATGCTTCAAAACCAGATACACATCATCTATTACAGTTTATTCGTGGTAGACAGTTGGATGTTCCTCAGGAAACAATACAAATGCTTCATGTTGTCCTAAGAACAGCACCATCCGCAGAGTAACCACCAATAACTGTTACAATTTAACATAATGTTTCTGCTTCACACTACAGATATCTTTTTATTTATCAGTTTGTTATACCTCTATTTTTGTTGAACTTCACTACTGCAGCTATACAGTTGTTGGTCGATCCTTTTTCTCGTTACAATTGGGACCTAAGGGTGAACTTGGGGATGGAGTGGAATGTTGGAAGGGGTATTATCAGAGTCTCTGACCAACCCAGATGGGACTGTCCCTCAACATAGGTATAGATTCCACTCTCTTTTTGTGTGCTCAACGATACTATTATTCGTTGCTTGTGTTTTGAAGTCTGTGTTGGTATTCAGATATCTCGGCACAGTCCTTCGACGAACAAATTCCGGTGACTGAGTTTGTTGCAAAACATATTAATCTTACAGATTTTTCGACGCCATTATCTAACCAAGAACATCTTAAGGTTCTTTTCTAAATTTTGTATTTGTTAATTTGTTCTTGTAATTGTGTTTCATCAATAGCTTTTGGGAAATAGAACATAAATGTGGCGAACTAGTGTGAATAATTGTTTGATCATTAATGTGATGTTACTTTGCTTATCTCACGTGGGCCAAATGTCGGAAAATGCTCTCTATTAGTGTTTCTCCTTATCTTTCCCTCTTAGTTTCGATTGGTCCTTGATTGGTTTTGCTTTTGAACACAGAAGAATTATGCGGTTTATTATTTATAGTATTTTTTCTTAGATTAAAAAAGCTCTTGGAGGAATTAAGGTGCAAATGACTTGCAACGAACATACAAGAACTTATAAAATTACTGGAGTGACCGCGCAATCAATTAGCCAACTTCGGTGCGCTACAATTCTATTGGTTACAAAAAACATTTTCCAAGACACGAATAACATGCATTTATTATTTGCAGTGCCATTTCAGGATCTTTACTGTTGTGGAATTGTAATAACAAAAAAACTTTGTAGTTTAAATTAGAAGTTGTTTTTTGATGATCTAATATTTGTTTAGTAATAAAATATTACGTGGTCATCTATTAGTCAACTTCGAAATGTGAGCATCTTCAGCTAATTCACATTCATTCTTTTATGAGCTATTGTTTCTTTTTGTTTCCCTTGTTAGGTTTTCTCTTGGCAATGATACAAAAAAAATATCAATTTTGCAATACTTCCGAGATAAATACGACATTGCCTTGAAATATCTTACTTTGCCAGCATTGGAAGCTGGAAATGATCCATCAAAGCCCTTTCTTTTTCCGAATGTTATATAGAAATTCTGAC
This sequence comes from Begonia peltatifolia, assembly GCA_022433055.1. Taxonomy (NCBI): domain Eukaryota; kingdom Viridiplantae; phylum Streptophyta; class Magnoliopsida; order Cucurbitales; family Begoniaceae; genus Begonia; species Begonia peltatifolia. The sequence goes on along the minus strand of CM039520.1, from coordinate 23,732,015 downwards.
GTTGTGAACTTTTTTAATCTCAGCTATGTAAAATTGTTGGTGGGAAAAGATATAGAAAGAAGTTAAATGAACGCCAAGTTACTGCTCTTTTAAGAGTAACATGTCAGCGCCCATCACAACGGAAAGATTGTATAAAGAAGGTATCAATATTTTAATTTAATTGACATGGCGATTTTTTTTTTTTCCTTTTTGTGTAACGTTGTTCCTTGTATTGTTTACTTCTCAGATAGTTCAAAACAATAAGTACAAAGAAAACAAGCTAGTAAATAAAGAGTTTGAGATTAAAGTGAGAGATGACCTGACTTCCGTAGATGCGCGTGTCCTACCTTCTCCAATGGTAATTTTTTGGGTATTTATTTGAAATGTTGGTTCTCTATTTCAACATCATCTAACTTTTTATTTGGATAGCTTAAATATCACGACACGGGTAAAGAAACACGAGTATACCCTAGGATGGGATCATGGAATATGACCAACAAGGTGAACATTTCATGTTTCTATTGTTGGATTTTCTAATTACATTGATAATTTTCTGGCACTGTAATGCTATAAATATCTTGTTAAGTATTTAAAAGGAAATTTTTCCAACCCACCAAGTTCGTGGACGCATTTAGCGCATCATTAAACTATTGTTATAAGTTTAAAAGTTGTTTAATGTATTTTTTGAAGTTCTTTATTTTAACTATTATGTGTTGTATTTAATCTTTGTTTTTTTTATATGTTGTAGAAAATGGTAAACGGAGGTAAAGTAGAGTGGTGGACTTGTGTAAACTTCTCTTCGCATAGAAACTTGGCATCCGATTTCTGTAAGCGATTGATAACGATGTGCATTAGTAAAGGAATGGTATGATTATATTTTTCAGTACTTATTACGAGTCTATATGTGTGCCTTATATCTTAATTAAGTTATTGACACTTATCTTATTTTTAAATGCCTTGGAGGATTTCAAATCAAGTCCATTGATTCCAATAACATCCGCTCAATCTTCTCAAATTGAAAGGACACTTGGAGAAGTTAACAAAAAATCACAAGAAGCACTGAAAAATCTGAAGCGGAATGATGATCGTTTACAATTGTTAATTATTATTTTACCTGATTTTGGTGGATCTTATGGTAAGTACATTATGCGGCTAAATTATCTATTGTGTCACTCTTGTCAAATTAGTTTACTTCTTTAATTGCTCTTTTTGTAATTACGAAATGTATCATATTTGGCAGGAAAGATAAAACGTGTGTGTGAAACTGAACTTGGAATAGTTTCTCAATGTTGTCAACCAAAGAAAAGCCTCAAAGATGAATGAACAGTATTTTGAAAGTATTGTACTTAAAATCAATGTGAAGGTTCGTTTTAAATGTTTTACATCAATTATCTGCACCTTTCTTTCTCTATATAAATTATGTTTTATATTGGAATGTTAAAATTTTTTAGGTGGGAGGAAGAAATAGCGTATTAAATGATGTAATTCTCGAAAAAACTTCGAATAGTGCGACAGTTGTTTTTGGTGCTGACGTGATGCATCCCACAGCAGGGGATGACACGAGCCCCTCCATAGTGGCTGTACGTATTTACTCTTTCATTTCAAATCATTTTCTTTCATGAAATGATGTAAATTTTATATGCGTAGGTCACTTCAAGGTGTTTGGGAGTATTGCATATGCTCATGTGTCGAAAGAAAAAAGGACCAAGCTCGACGATAGAAGCGAGAAGCTCGAGAAGCTCATCTTCATTGGATATGATGCAAGTTCAAAGAGTTATCGCCTCTACAATCCTTTGAATGAGAAGCTAAATATTAGTCGTGATGTTGTTTTTGATGAGGAAGCCTCTTGGGATTGGAATACATAGGAGGAGGAGTATGATTTCCTTTCATATTTTGAAGGAGACGATGAAGATGAGCCAACTAGGGATGATTGGGTGAAGTTTTGTCCATTCCAGCGTCACTCGGGTCGACTGTTCGATCATCATCTGAAGGCTTAGCACCAGGCAATGCATCTTCCATCGGAACGGAGGCATTTTCCAGCGATTCGGAGAATGAAATTGGCCCAAGAGGACCCCGAAGTCTACAGGAACTTAATGAGATAAATGAAAATCAAAATGACATCGTACTCTATTGTCTTCTTGGTGATTGTGAGCCTATTTGTTTTCAAGAAGCCGTTGCAAACAAAAAATGGAAGGATGCAATGGATGAAGAGATTTGAGCGATAGAGAAAAACAACACATGAGAGTTGACCAATCTTCTAAAAGGGCACAAACCGATTGGAGTAAAGTGAGTATACAAGATAAAGAGAAAGACAAATGGCGATGCTGAGAGGCACAAGGCGAGACTAGTGGTGAAAGGGTATAGTCAACGACGCGGCATCGACTATGATGAGGTCTTTGCCCCCGTTGTTCGCCTTGAAACTATTCGTTTGATTATTGCTTTGGCAACCCATAATCATTGGAAGATACATCAAATGGATGTTAAATCGGCATTCTTGAACGGAATTCTTGAGGAGGAGGTCTATGTGGAGCAGCCGTTAGGTTATGAAGTTAAGGGTGAAGAAGACAAAGTGCTTTGATTGAAGAAAGTCCTAATGAGCGTGCCCTTTACATCAAAATGCAAGGTAAAAGCATACTAATCATTTGTTTATATGTCGATGATTTAATATTTACCAGAAACAATCCTAGCATGTTTGATGAGTTCAAATGAGAGATGACAAAGGAGTTTGAAATGACTGATATTGGTCTCATGAGTTATTATCTTGGGATCGAGGTCAAACAAGGTGAAGATGAAATTTTTATATCTCAAGAGGGCTATGCTAAAAAAGTGCTCAAAAGATTCAACATAGATCATGCTAATCCGGTTGGAACAACGATAGAATGTGGAGTCAAAATCACCAAGCAAGATGGAGGAGAGAAGGTAGATTCTACGTATTTCAAAAGCTTGGTTGGAAGTTTAAAATACTTGACATGCACAAGACCGGATATTCTTTATTCGGTTGGAATCATCAGTCGATTTATGGAGGAGCCGACAACAACGCATTGCAAAATGGCAAAGCGGATACTTCGCTATATCAAAGGGACGATTGAGTATGGTCTTTCCTATGTCTTTTCTAGCAATTTTGATATTGTTGGTTATTGTGATAGTGATTGGAGTGAATTGGATGATCGGAAGAGCACTACGGGGTTTGTGTTTTTTATTGGTGAAATGGCGTTCACATGGATGTCAAAAAAACAACTCATAGTCACATTATCAACATGCGAGGCGGAGTACGTCGCGGCAACTTCATATGTATGTCATGCAATTTGGCTAAGAAACTTAGTAAAGGAATTGAAGTTTCAAATGGAAGGTTCAATGGAGATTTTTGTTGACAACAAATCGGCCATTGCTTTAGCTAAAAATCCGATGTTTCATAGGAGAAGCAAGCACATCGATATCCGATATCACTACATTTGGGTTGCGTTATGAGGAAAGAAGTGGAACTCAAATACATCAAGTCACAAGACCAAGCAGTAAACATTTTCACAAAGTCCCTCAAGTTGAAAACTTTCATCAAAATGAAGAGTTTGCTTGGTGTGACAAATCAAGTTTAAGGGGGTGTTGAGAAAAATAAAGGATTTTGATATCAAACTTTATTTATGGCATTTAAGTTGTATTAGTGTGTGGCTTTTGGTTGTATAACCGATAGTGTTTAATTTGAGAGTTTCTTTGTAGGTTTAAGAGTTATGAACATTTAATGATATTTACGTTTTTTTAAATTCTCTGATTGTTTCATTTGTAAGCCTATAAAAGCATATTTAGTTGAATCAATAATCACTTTTTCTTTAAATTTTTGTTCTTTACATTTTTCTTTTGCTAACAAGACTCGAGTATCTATGGAAGTCAGGTCCTCTCTCACTTTAATCTCAAACTCTTTATTTACAAACTTGTCTTCTCCGTACTTATTGTTCTGAACTATCTGAGAAGTAAACAATACAAGGAACTACATTACACAAAAAGGAAAAAAAAAAAAAATCACCATGTCAATTAAATTAAAACATTGATACCTTCTTTATACCATCTTTCCGTTGTGGTGGGCGCTGACATGTTGCTCTTGAAAGAGCAGAAACTTGGCGTTCATTTAACTTCTTCGTATATTTTTGCTCACCAACAATTTCACATAGCTGAAATTAAAAAAGTTTCACAATCAAGCATGTTAGGATTTCTTATAGTATTGGGAAAAAGAATAAGGGAAAAGCATAAACCTCCGTAGGCAAGTAAGTAGGGTTTGATGGATCATATACAGCTTGCAATGCCGGCAAAGTAAGATATTTCAAGTCAATGCCGTATCTATCTCGGAAGTATTGCAGAATTGATGTTTTTTTCGTATCATCGCCAAGAGAAAACCCAAAAAGGGAAACAAAAGGTAACAATAGCCCATAAAAGAGTCAAGGTGAATCAGCTTGAAGATGCTCATATTTGGAAGTTGAGTAATAGATGACCATGTAATATTTTCTTATTAAACAAATATTACATTGTCAAAAAATAACTTCTAATTTATACTATAAAGTTTTTTTGTAGTTACAATTCCACAACGTAAAGATCTTGAAATGACACCGTAAATAATAATGCATGTTATTTTAGTCTTCGAAAATGCTTTTCGCAACTAGTAGAATTGTAGCTCACCCGAGTTGGCTACTTGATTGTGCGGTGACTCCAATAACTTTATAAGTTCTAGCGTGTTTGTTGTAAGTGGGTCGCACCTTAATTCTTATAAGAGTTTTTTTAATCTAAGAAAAAACACTATAAATAATTAAACGCATAATTCTTCTGTATTCAAAAGCAAAACCAATCAAGCACCAATCGAAACTATGAGGGGAAGATAAGGATAAACAGTAATAAAGAGCATTTTCCACCACATTTATGTTCAATTTCCCAAAAGCCATTGATAAAACACAATTACAAGAACAAATTAACAAATACAAAATTTAGAAAAGAACCTTAAGACGTTCTTGGTCAGATAATGCCCTCGAAAAATCTCTAAGATTAAAATATTTTGCAACAAACTCAGTCACCAGGATTTGTCTGTAGAAAGACCCTGCCGAGACATCTGAATACCAACACAGACTTCAAAACACAAGCAAACGAATAATAGTATCGTCGAGTCTACAAAAGGAGAGTGGAATCTACACCTATGTTCAGGGACAGTCCCATCTGGGTTGGTCGAAGGCTATGATAATACCCCTTCCAATATTCCACTCCATCCTCAAGTTCACCCTTGGGTCCGGATTGTAACGAGAAAAAGGATCGACCAACAACTGTATAGCTACAGTAGTGAAGTTCATAGAGGTATAAAAAACTAATAAAAAAAAGATATCTGAAGTGTGAAGCAGAAACATTATGTTAAATTGTAACAGTTATTGGTGGTTACTCTGCGGATGGTGCTGCTCTTAGGACAACATCAAGCATTTGTATTGTTTCCTGAGGAACATCCAACTGTCTACCACGAATAAACTGTTGTAGATGATGTATAGCTGCTTTTGAAGCATAGTTAATTGTCACAGTGAATTTGTATTCTCTTCTGTGATAAAAGAAAACAGAAGAGAAATAAAATTAGATTTATCGAAACTAAAAATTTTGTAAAAGAGTAAGATATCAGATAACCTTGTAGAAGTAGAAGTTTCAAATTGGGTCTCAGGTAACTCAACTACTAATTCCTTCTATTGAAATGGAAGCGCCCCGGCGGTATATAGGCTTTTGCTTCCATCATAAGCCAACATTCTTTTGTTCAAGGGTGACTCCTTGTATATATCTTGGAGGCGCTTCATGAAGGATCTACATACCTTATTTGACAAGATTTCTGGTTTGATTGACACCTAAAATTGTCGAAGTTATCAAAACAGTATGAGTAAAAAGATCTAAAGCCATTTCTATCTCGTTTCTTTTTCAAATTTGGCCAAAAAATCTAACAGAAAAGATTAAGACGTACATCGTAACGATGCATATTTTTGTCTGAAAATTCCACGAGAACATGATTCGCTCGGACAACTATCTTTTTGCCCACAGTACCATATCCCGGCCTTCTTGGAACGCTCAGAGCCTTGGAAGAAACTGGAGGTGGTGGATCCGGCTGCAATGTAGACTTTTCAACTTTTGTAATCAGCAAATTCATTTCAGCAGGATCAGTGGACGTTTGCGGACTTGAAGAAGAAGGCTCAGATCTCAAGGCTGCCACAGTGGGAGATTCATTAGAAGCAGAAACAACAACAGATTGAGAAGGTCGTTTCACATCACTCCCACCACTACTGCCGGAAGTTTTTCCAACACTGCTTCCACTTACACAAGAAGAAGCACCACGACTATCGACGGATATTCCAGCGCCGCTTCCTCTCCCGATTCACTGATAGGCCGACTGATTCATCGCAGAAGACGGTTGATTGCGATGGGAATCGGCTCCCCGGCGACCGCCTCCACGTCGAGGCATTGTATTATTGCTACACTACACAGGAGAAGCAGTTGCAGGAAGGAGAGACGCACAGAGAGAAAGCAGCAACTGGAAAGTTCATATGCAATGCTCTGATTGGCCATTTTGGATACGTACTTGTACTTATTTCAGCTTATTATTATATTTAATTTAACTAATATATATTTTAAAATGTTGTTTATTTGAATTTGAAGACAGTTTTACAAAAGTTTCCAAAAAGGACACCGGGGAAGAAGATCGGGCTAGGTCAAAAGGAGGAAAAAGTTGAAAAGAATTAGCCGACCAGGGACATGTGAGAGATTTCATCGGAAAATGACCCATCTCAGATATCATGGTTCATGGGACTGACCATCTCTTTTGCAGGTCCACTTTGCTTCATTGTGGGTCTGTCTCTACAAAATTAATCTCTTTTTTTTTTTTAATATTTTAAATTAGAAATTTTTTTTTAAAAAAATAAAGAATTTTTTTTAAAAAACCTTTCTAATTTACTATTTATTAATTTTTTTTTTAATTTTGATAAATAAATAATTCACTAAAATTATAATAAATTGTTATAAAATTCTAAAACTTTTCAAGTTAACTTTTCAAGTTAACTTTTCATGATGTGTTAAACATAAGGTAAAATTTTTAATTTTTCCCAAATAGCTTCAGCACAGAGCACGATCTTTTTCAAAATATCACATAAAATGAGTCGTTGGGGCAACTATAATGAGAGAGTAAGCACCACTTGGTCCACCTCTCCGAATAGCTTAACTCGAGCTCCAAAGAATGAGTGAACACCATTTGGTCCACTTCTCGAGATAGTTCAACTCAACTTTTCCCACAACGACCCATTACATATTTTATTACCATTTCAATCTTTATTAATGAAAATATATGCATTAAAATATTTTCCTTTCTTTTTTAAAACATGATGGATATGCTCGTGCTAACAACTAACTTGATTGTAACATATGATATATTAACGTTCGTACAATAATTTACAATTCAAACATATCACAATATCATTATCATTGTACATAACATATCCTATCATTTCAAAAAGAGATTTCACAGCACATATTAGCACATATATCATACTATTTTTCACCAATCAAAACCGAATATTATCTATACACCCATTAACCTTAATCATATATTTTTTTCTATATAAACGTTCAACCTAGCATCCCTTGATGTAGCCTTGAAAGTCATACACATAATATTACTTACTTGAAAATCTTAGCAGAAGTATGCAACTTCTTGATTATCTTTTCTTGTTGGAGGACCTTTCAAGAGAGTAGAGAGAAACTACAATTTTCATGTGTTTGCATGAAGGGCTCAACTTATCTATTTATAGAGATGTAAGTGATGAGTCATCTCGTGAGGTGTCACTCAATAAAGGTCCTGAGTCATGGGCTGAAGTGTCATTCATTTGAGGTAGTGAGTGATAGTTAAAGTGTCATCCATTTGAGGTAGTGAGTCATGAATTTAAGTGTCATCCATTTGGAGTAGTGAGTCATGGATTTAGGTATCATCTATATAATACAACGTTTATCATGAAATTCTACATTAGAATTTTCTGGTCTTATATTCTGTATCTGTTACAAAAATTTTGTCCTCAAAATTTATTTAATTGAATAATTTTGGATACCTAGATATCATGTCCTCTTCTCTTCCCCAAGTGGTTTTTTCAATTGAGTGATTGCTCCATAGTACTTTAACTAATGAGTGATTGTTCCTTAGTTCTTTTGTTTTTTAATCAAAAATTGGTATAGGCTTCTTTTCATAACCTAAAGCAGGTTGCACTTCAAAGTTGGTTGGCACAACTATTTGAGCAGGATATTGAATGCATTTTCTTAGCAATTATTGGTGGCCAACAGATACATATATGCAGAGTTTTCGGAATGTCATCACTTTTATGCAAACTTTGCATATCGTGGTCATATCTGCTTAGAGGATTCATTGATTTGAATGCTTGACTCCTCCTGTGGAATTTTTCTATTGATATCCTTAAAACTAATAATGGAGAATACCCCTAAAAAACAAACAAGAAGGTTAGTAAACTTCATAACTCGAATCCTTGAGAAAGGTCTTTTCCATGGCACATTAACATGTTTAATGAGTTATATGACGCTTTTTTATTCTCAAAAATAAATTTAAATAATGAATATTATCAAATTCGTATAAAAAAAGTAGACGAGTGAAAAACCACTTTCAAAACAAAATTTAAATTTTATGAGTTGTTAGTCATGCCCTTAATTATCTAATGCGCCTATCACATTTATGAGGTTTATGAATAACACGTTTTAATTATGGCAACTTGTGGTGACAAACACAAGCACTAATTTTCTTTCAGATATCCAATTGATTATCACCGAAAGTTCTCCATATTCCAAAGTAGTATAAATTCATGTCGAAAAATTATGAAATTTTAATAGCAGCTCACTAAGTATGTGTATGAATTACTCTTACAATTTCAGCACAAAATTCGTAGAATTCAAAAAGTTATTTTTGAAATATATAATATATAAATAACGGAAAAATATTAAGATTTATGAATAAATCTTTTCAAAAAATTTTAACAACTTTATGATTTGAAATATATTCAAAAACTTTTAAATTATTTTGATATATGAATTATTTCCATCCGTATAAATATAACAAATATTTCTCTGATACTCAACGCCCACCATTCTCACATTTTCTAAAATCCTTCTCCTCGGGTATCCCAAAGAACTTTCCACGTCCTTCAAACCCTAAAGCAGTCAATTCTTTGAAGCTCCGGCGAATCATTAAACCCATCTCAGTTCACGTCGAAAGCTTTGTTCAGTTCATCCAAGCTCGGTTCTTTCTCATCGAACACCGTCAAGACATCGCTTGAATCAAAGGATACTTCATCGTCTTCGGCGTCTTCTTCGTTTCTGCAACTAATCCCAAGATTCTGAATCAAAGCTTCAACCCCCTCTTTGGTTAGTGCTTCGTCTTCAAAATTTACAAATAACTGGAAAATATTAACGCTTAGGAATCAATCTTTTAAAATTTTTTAAAAGTTTTAAAGAATCGAAATATAGTCAAAGTTTTATAAATTATTTCATATATGAGTAATCTTTATCTAATATCATGTTTTGGAGATTTCTGATAGTTTGAATTGATTATGTGCAGGTTTAGCCACGTTCAGACTTCATATAAACATGCAATTTCTCTTTGATCATACTTCAATTCCCACGTATTCTATCATCATTCTCGTCCTGTATCCCAAACAAATTCCGGCGAATCAATCTCCATCTTCGTCCAGCCAATTTCATCATCGTACCACAAATCCGTATACGCCATCTCGCCCTTGTCGTCTTCTGTTCTGGGTGTTATTCTGAACGGGAAAACTGGGCAGGATTTGTTTACATGTAGCTAATTCTTGATGCAATCAGTGTGGAAAAAAATGTCTGCACGACATCTCTCCTAGTCCGTGGCCGATCTCTAACCCATCTAAGCAAGCAGACAGTCGGTCTCATCCCTCTTGATAGCTGCCAGCCTAATCTCATTGATTATGGCCTTCACTGCTAGACAGGCCTGGATTTCTCCCAACTAAGGTCGAGAAGAGAGTTGAGCATGAAACTTCCAACACAACTAAGAATTTTCCAGGATGGTCCGAGGTGACGACCTTCGCAGGCCGCCATCTTTCTATGCCAGCAGTGGCTGCAACAAGCACGGTAAGAACTAGGTATATTCTCTGATCTTGAACTTTTATAGAAGCAACAATTTTTTATGAAAATATAAAATTGATGCAAACTGAGAAAAAAAAACAGCCGATTACAACGAAGATGTCCACTCAAGAATTTTAATATTATAGTCAAATCTCATAATCGATTCCCTGCATTTAGCATAAACTTTCGCTAACTTTGATCAGACATTCAAGAAGACACCCGAGTTACATCGCCTCTAGTTTTCTCTTATTTCTGATCTTCGCTGATCTTTTTTCTCCACCAAGAATCAGAACAAAACGAGAGACGATGTAGTTGCAGAGGGGTTTTTCTCTGATTTCTGTTCTTCGCCATCCTTTTTTTCCCTCCCAAATGGCCCTTTGGTTTAGAAACACACCAACCATCTTCTTCTTGTATAGTCATCCCATCTTCTTCTTGTAAAAAAATGGTTGTATAAACCACCCATATAAACAACAAAAGAAGATGGTTGGTTTATACAAGAAGATGATGGTTGGTGTGTTTCTAAACCAAAGAGCTGTTTGGGAGGGAAAAAAAGGATGGCGAAAAACAAAAATCAGAGAAAAATCCCTCTGCAACTACATCGTCTCTCGTTTTGTTGTGATTTTTGGTGGAGAAGAGAGGACATCGAAGATCATAAATCAGAGAAAACTAGAGATGATGTAACTCGGGTGTCTTCTTGAATGTCTGATCAAAGTTAAAGAAAATTTATGTTAAATGCAGGGAATCGATTATGAGATTTGACGATAATATTAAAATTCTTGAGTGGACATCTTCGTTGTAATCCGCTGTTTTTTTTTTTCTCAATTTGCATCATTTTTATATTTTCATCAAAAATTGTTGCTTCTATAAAAGTTCAAGATCAGAGAATATACCTAGTTCTTACTGTGCTTGTTGAAGCCACAGTTGGCATAGAAAGATGGCGGCCTGCGAAGGTCGTCAACTCGGACCATCCTAGAAAATTCGTAGTCGGGTTGGAAGGTTCATGCTCAACTCTCTTCTCGACCTTAGTTGGGAGAAATCCAGGCCATGTCTAGCGGCGAAGGCCATAATCGATGAGATTACGCTGGCAGCTATCAAGACTGATGGGACTGACTGTGCTACTTGCTTAGATGGGTTAGAGATTGGCAACGGACTAGGAGAGATGTCGTGCAGACACCTTTTTCCACGCTGATTGCATCAAGAATTGGCTGCATGTAAACAACTCCTGCCCAGTTTTCCGGTTCAGAGTAACGCCAAGACTAGAAGACGACAAGGGCGAGATGGTGTATATGGATTTGTGGTACGATGATGAAATTGGCTGGACAAAGGTGGAGATTAATTCGCCGGAATTTGGTTGGGATACAGCAAGAGAAGGATGATAGAATACGTGGGAATTGAAGTACTATAGTACAAAAACTAGGTAAAAACCAATTAGAAGCATTATAATTTGAAACACTGTGAACTAAAAATTCTAATAACTAAAATCTTAAATTATAAAAAATATAATAAATCAAACTTTGATAAGAACCGATCACCCCTATTATGAATTGGGGGTCTCTGCCTCAGAACGACCATTGTTACGTGCCTCTCCAATTTTAGGAATGCTCTATAACAGGGGTCGCTGCCCCAGAATGCCCTTATTATTAGCTTTAATTTTTATACTCCGTGAGAATGGGAGGTCCCTTCCTCACAACATGGGTGATCGCCCCCGCCAGAATTTGATTTGTTATCTTTTAGATTTTTTAAAGTTTTAATTGTTAGGATTTTTAGTTTATTAGGTGTTTCAAGTTAATTTCATACTTTGGGGTTGAAATTGATTTTTACCCAAAAAATTAATCTTCGATAGATTCACGATCTCGATTAGCGAGTTTTTAGTTTTGCTTTTCGTTAAACATGTGTCATCGGTAATGGGAGCTTGTTAAGATTTGACCAGGCTCCCGCTCTAGAGAGGTATTTTAGGATCGAGAGCACGTTCTGTGACAACGGGTACACGATCCTTAGAAACCTCTCTTGTGCGGGAGTCTCATTCTCCTTTTCGCGCGACAAAATCGAAATCCTTCGAACCTTAACCTCTCCAACAATTGATTTCTTGCATTTTGTGCAAAATTTATTGATTTTTTTTTCTCGTAATAGAAAGTAAAAATTGAACGTAAATATAATATTATTATAATATTAAACATATAACGGAGAAATAAGAGTTAATTTGATTACCATGATGTTATGAACCCAAGTTTTGACGTTTATTTGTTCTTACTATCAAATTTGGATCTTCTTTTAATGTTTGCTGAATCCGCGAATGCTTTGTACATTTCAAGTACGTTGTAACGACATTTTATCTTGTTGACGATGCACATGGTCAAGTTTTTATCTTTTGTATTGTTCTTATTTAAGGTGTCTTTCAGTTTAGTTTCATAAATGTAATTAGTGTTTCAGAGATGCAGCTGTCACATTTAGGAAATTTTGTTTATTAAAATTTGAAATGGTGAGAAATGATGAATGTTTCTCAAATTTTACTTGTTTAAATGTTTGTTATTGAATCGGTAGGGTTTTTTATGTTGATTTTCTGGGTTTCTTTATTATTTATTTATTTTGCTTGCTGTTGTTGATGGCACCCTCGACCATAGAGCGGTGGTAGTAATATTTCACCTTTCCTCTTTTACTTTTTTTTGTTCAAATAAAAGTTTGATCTTTGCTTCTGCTATTTTTGCATTCTCTTAGATAGTTGTTCTCTGCAGCAAAAGCTTCCAACTTTTCCGCCATGAGCGCAACCAAGATAAGCTTAAAGCTTCTCATAGACAGGAATGGCCGTAGAGTTCTATTTGCAGAGGCTGGAAAAGACTTTGTAGATTTCCTTTTCAGCCTCCTCGCATTACCCTTTGGTTCCGTGGTAGGCCTCCTCGCCAACCAATCAGCCGGCGGCTCCATTGGCAACCTGTACAAAAGCATCGAAGATTTAGAGGAAGCTTACTTACAGATCGACAAGAAAGACATTCTACTCAGATACATCGCTCCGACGACCTCCACGACCAGTTTTCCGATCCTGCTCCCGAGTTACACCGATCCAAATCCCCCCGTCAAGAAGATCTACAACTGTCTGAAGAATCATCGCTACGTGTCGCGGGATCTAAATGCAACTTGCATTCATTGTGGGTTGCTGATGAACCAGGAAGTTCAGTTGCAGGAATCGAAGAACGCGGAGGGGAGTTCAGTCCTCCATGGGAGAGGGTTCGTTCAAGGCCTGGTTACTTACATGGTGACTGATGATTTGATGGTCATGCCTATGTCCATTATTTCTGGAATTGCGGTCTTCAACAAGTGTAATGTCAAGGAGTTTGACGGTCCCGAGGAGGAAATGGTTGAATTCGGTATTGACGAGGTAATTTCTTTTGTTTAAAACATTCTCCTACTTCGCATTTTTAATAATATTATATTTATTAATCTCTTATTTTAATATCTTAGAATAAAAGTTTTCAAATAATTATGTATATAATTAACGTAATAAATTAAATATTAATAATTTATTATTCATTACATTAATTATATAAATTATTATTTGATAATAATAATACAATAAAATATTAAACGTGACCTTACTTTTAAACTTTTTCTTATAAATAGTCACTTACTATTTTGATCGGGTTGTTAACGCGCGACCCCTTTATTATAATTATTTTATTATAATTATGTGTGCGAAACAAGGTGTAAGAGAGATTAACTTCTCTTGTTGAATATTTTATTAAATGTTTATATTCTAAAAAAATAATATAAATTTTATTTTATTTTTTAATTGGGTCTATCATTTTTTATTCCGATTTGAGTTTACGTGCCAATTTTTTTTATTTTTGTTTATTTTTGTCTATTAGTTTTTTTTACTTTTATCAAATATATTTAACTGGACGAAAAAATATTTATATTTATTTTCAGTGCTCATCTTTTATGGATTAATTCAATTAATATAAGGAATGATTGCAGGGTTTGAAGCTGTTGCGAGCTTCTTTGCATTCAAAGGCAGCTCTCACTCAAGTCTTCCCCGTCCAACCTGAACTGAAAAATATTCAGGTGGCTGAGATTTGAGAGACTCTTTCATGCATTTGTTTAAGTATGTTTCGTGTTTATATATTTTATTTTTAAAATTATTATTTGAAACAATTCAACCAATGGAGAGACATTATAAAAAAAAACTGAAATTAATAAAAAAAAAACTTTATATTATAATCTACACTCTTATATTATATTCATTTTCTTGAATCATGAATGGTGAAGGAGAAGATTATATGTAACGACCCGTAATTCGGCCGTTATTAATTTAACTTTTCGTAAAACTTTATAAGAAAAGTCTTTGAAAATATTTTACATTTTTAAAGGATCCTAAAACTTGTAGACATCTTTTATAAATGATCGTAGAAAACAAGTGTGAAATTTCCTTAAATTTTTTTTTCTATAGGGTAGCCAACCGATCGGCCCTTTTATCCAACAATCAGGTCGCCACCCAAGAGCCAACCGATCAGCCCCTCTAGCCAACGATCAGGTCGCCACCGGAGAGGATGTCATATGTAGTTTGATTATTGATAGTGTAAGTTGTACTAATGTTGCTAGTACTTTATTAGTAAAAAAGTTAGGTTTTGGAAGCCGAGAAGCATTCAAAACCCTAGAAGTGATTGCAGAGGAGTGAAAGTGACTAAAAGAGTAAAATTCGGACTTTCAATTTGAAAATATAAAGATGAGATCCTTTGTTATGTGGTACTGATGCAAACGACGCATTTACTCTTGAAGAAACCTTGGCAATTTCATAGAAAACCAAGTATAATGAATTCAATAATCAATACTCTTTTATTCAAGGCGAAAAGGTGGTAATACTAATATCTCTAAAACCTTAGAAGGCTAGCGATGATTAAGAAAAGATCGCAAAAAAATTCAAAAAGAGAGAAAATTCATAAGTGATGCAAAATGTGTGATTATGGCAAACAAACAAATACTTGTACGTTTGTGTAAGAATAGTTACTTTTTATCTAACGACCTAATCACTTCTCATCCAAATGTTTTATATGATGCAGAAGATTTAAGAACGAATCTTTTTGAAAAGGGAATGAATGATATGAACCACGATGCAACAAATTTCAAAACCAAAGACCGGGATCCATTAGAATATAAAGGATACCCAAAATACAAAATCTCACATGAGTTGGTCATAAAAATCCACGAAAAAGAGTTATCACATGGACAATTTTTAAAAAGTTACATGCATGGAGATGCATGGGGATGCAAGAAAGAGCAAAAATATCAAAATTGGCGCACTTCCCAACAAGGTGGCCCGCCTTCAACCTGCCTGTGCATGCTCTGCCTGTGTGTGCCCATGCCCTAACACGCCCCACTATGCGCTCCAATACACCCCAACACGTCCAAAATCTTCATTTTTCAATAATTTTCTTTATATTTTTATGTATTAGTTAAGTTTCTTTAACATTAGATTGCTTCCTATAATATTTTAAAGATTTTTAGGAATATTTTTATTATTTTTAATATTTATTTTAGCCTATTTAAACATTAAAATTGTAACCCTTTGAAAACATTTATAATGAAATAATTTTTGAGTTTTTATAGAATTTTTTCTTGAGTTTTTTGTGAACAATTAGATTTTCTTCGAGGTAAAACTTAGTTGATATCTTTGGTTCTTACCAAAAAATTTTGGTCTTAATTACACTCATTGTTTGATAACTTTGATTCCATGACAAGATTCGATCGTGGTCAAGTTACTTTTTACTTGATTCAAAGGCATTCTTGAGTTTCTGTTTCGTGTTGTTGAAGAGTCTCATCACAAAGTCAATCGTAACTAAATTAACCTACCACTTTGTGATGCAAACTGGCGAGTCAACACATAAAACATTATTTACTTCGAGTTCTTAGTACGTAGACTCTTTCTCGCAAAGCGTATCATTCATCTTTAAATTAACCTATCCATAGATTTGTCACGTATTAGTGAAAGAAAGTGACGAGAAGTATCATAATCAAAGAATTTCCATAGACAAACCCTAAGAATAATGAAACTCTTACTATCTCCATCAAGCATGTAAACTCATGTGTTTACTTATTCGAGGGTCGCAGTTTATTATGTTTAGGCTTACCTTGGAGATTCAGCAGAAATGAAGAGACAACTTGCAAATTCTAGACGAAATAAGAGCTATGTTCGACGTGCATAAATTGGTAGAGAGTAGGTGTTTAAATATAATCAAATAAGCTTTGAAAATAATGGTAAATAGTTTACTCTCCTCACTGGAGCCGACGTAAGAAGTGAGAAGGAGGGATAGAGAGGACTGAGGTTGTGTGTTATTGTCTCGATTGGAGGCCAGAATTGTGTTCTCGAAGCTTGGGCAACCTTTGTGAAGAAACATCGAGGATGAGTCGTTAGAAGTTAGGGTTTTGGTTTGGGATCGGATTCAGGTAATGGAGCTCGGATCGGATTCAGATAATTCTTAATTAAATAATTAATTCATAGCGACTCGCGCTAATTATTCGATCACTGAACTATAAATAAGAAAATCTATAGAAATGCATTTTATTGTATTGATATTAACATTCTCAACTATTTATTATAATTCGTTCTCGATATACTAAGTAATGAATTGTAACTCATACAAATATTTACTGAGTAAATCAAAAAATAATTTCAAATAAAATAAAAATTTATTAATATAATAAATTAAGATCATACATATACAACTGTCATGTGATAAAATTAATTGTTTTACATTTAACAAAAATTATCAAAAAGAATATAATTTATCTGATCCAATTTAATATAATCATATTATGTAAATATATATTTATCTATATCTTATATGTATAGTAAGAATATATCTATATATTCTTAGTAAAATAAATTACGTTTATAAATATTAATTATTTGAAGATTTCATCATACTTCATATAATTTATTTTAGTTATTATACTTTATATTTTATCCTATAAATATAAAATATATATATATTAATATAAATTTTGCATGTAATCAAAATAAAATTTATGAATTTCAGACAACATAGTTTGCTAATTCTACTAAATTTTTTTGTTGGGCGCATCATTCCAATCAACAAGTTGAAAAGCTATTTTTCATATCAGAAAATTTAGCTTCAAGTGACCACTTCTATGATTATAAAATAGGATCGCAAGAGCTCAATCAATAATGGTAAACGCAGGTCCAACATTCACAGGGAGGAGGCTCCAATAACAACCTCGGCTATCCACGCAGCAACTAAACCATTTGATTTTGTAACACCCAATTGGAAACTCTGAAACGTCAAGCAAGCAACTTGAGAATCCTTGTCCTCTCTCGTTTACTTCCATTTGCATCGTCGCTTGGGTGACACCAGCTTTGCAATCTGCTTCGAAAATTGAATTTTTAGTCCGAAGCTCGGTGACATAACTTGACAATTTCTCACTCATTTCTATAATGTCGTCATCTTGCCAAGCCTGTAAAAGTGGGTTTTGGTCTCGGCTTGCCTCCTGAAAGGATGACTTGCAAAGGAGGATGCAGTAAAATTTCTTGACCTCAACTCGTAGATAGGAGGAGTAGTGTTTTAACTGAAGACATAGACTTAATGATAACTGGTGGCCTGAGCAAATAGATATGCTGTTGGTTTTTCTCGTCCCTTCCTCCACTGCAAAGAGTTCTGACCTGACGCAAGGCCTGAAATTGAAAGTCATATTCAAGCACAAAAAAAAAAAAGATAGAAAAGAAATCTCTAAATTAAAACATTGAAAGTCTCTCTCTCTCTCCAACTGGGAAAATATCAAGACCATTGACCACTTTTTTTCTTTTGACAGGGTTTTATGTGGGCAAAAGACTTAGTCCCTACCAAGAGTACAGGCAAGATTCAAAGATGAATTTTATCTCTGCCATCCATAATGCACGCCGGAACTACCTATTTGTATATAATTTCAATTTATATTCCCAAAAAATGGTTCTTAAATAGATTCAAAACAGCCTATAAGATCTACTAGCTAGCTAAAAGGAGATGCTCATCATACTGAAAAATAAAAGTCGGAAAGTTACTAAATATACCTCGTTCTGAAAAAATGCTTGGTGTTTTTAAAAGGGATGCGCATCCATTTCATTAAAATACTGGACAAGTATTCCGCGCCTCTCTTGGCAACATGCTCAAATGTAGCACCATCAAATCCACTTGCTTCGTTTCGCAAGCAAACGATTCCATCTACGCCATACCTACAGAGCTTAATAATTTCTCTTCCTTCACATTTGAAGTCCAATAATTGGTTTCTTGACTGCAGATGCAAGCATTTCTTAGGCCCTCCAATGGTTATTAAAAGACGAGACAGATTTTTGGCCATTTCATCATCTATGGACCACAATCTTCCAATTAGATTTTGTATAAGCATTGAAGAGAAAGTTGCCAAATTTTTGCCATCAGTTGTTTCAAGACTCTTGGATAGTTCTGGAACAAAATGCGCAAAACCGGTACAGAAGGCCAACAATGAACAACTTAAACCAAGTTCTGATATGATCTTTGAGCTTTTTGAGTCCATTCCAATAAAAGAGGTCAAAACAAGATCAAACTCTACGGAAAGCGTTTTTAATGAGAGAGATAACTTAGTAAATTCTGGCAACAATTTTAGAATGGTATCCCTATCGTTCGCCCCAAACTCAAGGTCATTACAACCACTACTCTGATTAAATGAAATAGCTCCCAAGAACTTAAATACACTTCCCAACGTTGATACAGTTTTGGTTCTTAAGGACAGAAACCATCTCTGAAAACAAAATGCTTGATCTGGCGTGACAGCAAATTCTAACATTCTAGAGGCTGAGCGAAGGCATTGAGAAGCCTCAAAAAGCTTTTCGCTATAGCCAAGCATAATTGATTTTCCTGCAGCACGTTGTTTTGCTAGATGTAAGTCATCATTTGATAACATTAAAGGAAGCAACTGAATCTTCAACTCAGATAAGGAAAATTTATCCAAAGATTTTAACCAAAAACGGCAGGAATTTGAACTAACTTTGGTCACCAAATTGCCAAATATAAAGGAGGCTAGGAACCATCCTCCATTACTTGTTGAATTAGTCCCTGCTATGTAAGCTTGCCAGTTGAACCTCTCTAACAGTAGCTTTTTAGCATATGCAATAGAAAGAACTTCATGGTTGATGACATACTTGCGAAGTTTTATACTTGCATTTCCATCAAAATCACATATTTCTTTATCTTCATTCACCAGGCAGCTGAAAATGAATTTAGAATGCAACAGCACAGAGTACATTGTGTTCGTATGGCAAGTGAATAAAGTACTTCGGCACACAAAGTCAACCAGATGCTTCACTTTTTCAAACACTCCAAAACCACTGGTAGTGGCTTTATTGAGATATTCAATGCAGATTTCGACATATCTATATATGATTAGTGCAAGTCTCAAGTTTACTTCTGTGTTCTTATCTCCTTCAACCATTGCAAGACACCTAAGTGATAAACGCACTTTCTCTACCCCTGCGACATCCAAATCCAAATGTTCAATAAGCAGAATAAGGTGGTATAACAGGCTTTGAACTTCTTGGGGCAATTCAGAGGTTTTATGGCACTGATCCAACAGCTGCTTCACAAGCAAGGTGCTACGATCCATTATTAATGTCATTACATCCAATGGTAGGAAATGGCAAACATTTCCATCAGACCCATCTTTAGTTCCTCCCTTAATTTTCGTTGAAATATCCATCAGTATTCGGATAGCCAAAAGACTTTTGGGAAATGATAAAGTTTTGAATGCCTTCTCAATAACTGTCAAAAGCTCAGAAAATTCCAGGATTTCCATAAATAGATGATTTGATAGAGAATATAAAAGAATCTGCAAAGTACACAATATAACTCCTTAATTTTCAATTTTAGGTTATAAAATAACCGTGTTTGCATAAGTTCAGCAATTACCTTGTGCAAAATCCTTAGGGCCTCACATTGCACAACTGTTGAAGAAAAGGCATCGTCCAGTACATTGATTACAACTCTAACTATGGAACGAATGACAATGCCCTGAGACACTCCTCTCTTAAGAAGAAAATGCAAGCATTTAAATGACGTTTCTTGTAGCCGAGGTTGTCCATGAGTAAGAAAAGAGCAAATCAATTCCACCTGGATCAACATTTAAATAAAGATATTAAATAATTGCAAGAAAAGAGCAAATCAATTCCACCTAGATCAACATTTAAATAAAGATATTAAATAATTGCAACTAAAAACCCTAACATCAAAGCTTATATATACCAAATTAGAACACTTCTTTTATGCAGTTCAACCATCCATGAGCCTGCCATAATAGCCCAAGGTTCTCAACAGATCCTATTAGCATGTACCAACAAAAAACTATTAAACCATACGCCTGATCACAGTCCTAACTATATTCTCATCTTGCTTCAGCGCATTCAAACCCAATAATCTCGGCCAGCACTAGTGTCATGTCCAAAAATTTGGAGCACGTAATCTCTAGCATGTAATAGAGGAAAAAACAGTTGAGTAATAAGCACAAGAAGATCTATGGAGTTGAAGCCCATAAGCATATTCATCAATTCAACAATTCCAACTCTAACAAAAAGAAAGGTGGCATGGTCACCTGTTCAGAACATAACAGCATTGATTTGGAAGCAAGTTTTGTGAGTGAAACAAGCATTGCAACAAAAAAATCCTCATCTGAAGCTTCTAAAAGAACACGCAGACCTGTCTATGACAAAAAGTTAATTGCAATTGCAGTACCAACGCCATTGGACTATTGTAAAATAAATTGTCTCGTTTTAAGGAATATAACCTCAGATTGCATAAAGACATGATGGTAACATAACTCTCTTTTCAGCTAGTCACTTAGGAACAACACTTATTTGAGCTGCTGGGATAAAGTTGATTTATAATACTGCATTGTTAAAGCTTTTCTCAAACAAAAACATGTGATAGTATACGGTGTTAAAATGCAAAACGTAATTTGCCAACATG
Source organism: Begonia peltatifolia (assembly GCA_022433055.1). Taxonomy (NCBI): domain Eukaryota; kingdom Viridiplantae; phylum Streptophyta; class Magnoliopsida; order Cucurbitales; family Begoniaceae; genus Begonia; species Begonia peltatifolia. The sequence goes on along the minus strand of CM039520.1, from coordinate 23,710,911 downwards.
CATCATAGATGACAAATAATAATACGGAAATGTTGAAAGTAACTAAAAGTAATTAATAAAGGGAAGAAGGAGATAGGAGTAGTTTCTAACCCTGTTGAACGCCATCTTATGAGAGTGCTATCTTTCACATGAGGCGATAAGTTGCATGATTATAACCACCCTTGTCAATGATTTTTCATAAGTGGATAAGTTGTATGATTTATATGACTCTTTAATATCAACCTAGGAGAATGGCGTAATTCATGATTGTGATATTATGTATTTTTTAGGTGTGGATGAGTTATATTAGGACCCTTACCATCACCACCATAAGTCAACATGAAGTTTAGCAATAATTTGAAATTAGAGCTAAGCGAACCCAGTTGTGGGTTTATGGGGATGAGTATATCACTTTAGGAAATTAGAGATAATTTTGGCTCCCCTGTGTACATCCCATAAATAGGCTTTTGTAGAATAATTATGTACTTTCTGTTGTAATAAAAATGGTTAATGTGTCTTCTTGACCAAAAACATAATGGCTAATGAAAACAGCCCCTTTTGTGAAAGTCTTTAGTTGAAAGGTAAATTTCCGTGCCAAATATTATGACACGCTATCAAACAAAACAATATTGTACCTCTTTGCGTTTAATTGCAGTCATAAGTACATCCTATAACAATTGTTGTTTTATTTGAATCCATGGCAACTTGAAATATGTCACCAAAAAACTTTTGCATGAATTTTGTACATTCAAGAAACCTACGCATCTATTTAAATATTAAACAACTGAAAAGCAAACCTCGTAAGCTTGCTTTGCAACTGAATATGAGCATCCAAGTTTTGCAAAAACTCGTGCTCCAGACAATCTTATAGATGATTTCACAGATTGAATCGCTATATTTACGACCATCTCTAACACAACACGAGCAAAATCATCTGCTAACTCACTGAAGCATGCTGCAGCAAATAAAGATGCCTTTATCTGTCGAAACCAAATGAAAAGGCTTTTAGACCTATTCAATGCAATCCAGTGCATGGCAGCAAATTGCACAGCAAGAAAAGGGAAGTTACATAACACGATAATAGTATAAAGAAAAAGATTCCTCGACAACGATCACGCAATCTGTATCAATCAAGTCTTTAGCCTTAAATAATGTTACCATGATTGACAAATAGCAAATATATGTGGATTCCTCTTCGGATTTCAATTGACACATAGGCTTTTTTTTTTTTTACAACAAATGAAGTATATTTAAAAGAGGAAAATCAAAATAGACAGAGAGGGAGAAAACCTTTCTCAAGAAAAAATTTTAAAAAAACACTTAATTTAAAGCAATTTCTCTCCAAACAATAAAAAAAAATGACTCTTGCTAGGGAATTTTGTAGATTTTACCGAATTTGAAATGGCTCAAACCAATTATTGCTTCTTTCCAAAAAAAAAAAACATTCCAGAAAAATACAAATCTTCAACAAATAAACTATTAATAAATTCACCTCCAAAGAATGAGAAGAGACCAAGCTAGAAAGTATCAGATATCGAATCTGAGCACTGTCTTTAGCAAAATCCGCCCAGCAGCCAAAGAGAAACATAGCTAAAGCTTTTGACTCCGAGTCTCCAGAATCAAAAACAAACTTTACTCTACTCAACAATTCTTGATGGTTTTGCACCCTGCCCTTCGACAAAATTCCTTTGTACGGTTTCTTTCCCTCTCGATGTCGCAACTCCGAAAAGAAAATCCTCACAATAGAAAATCTGGTCTCCCTATTGCCAAACTTAAAAGCATCAGAGAGTCGTAAGAGGATAGTGTTGGCAAAGACCTTATCCTCACCGGCAACTAAGCCAAACATGGTACAAGTTGAAGCTGTAGACTCTGGCTCTCTACTCCACCGCTCCAATCGTGATCCAATCTGTTGTATAGCTTCTATAGCTCGACCTTAACAAAAGAAAAAGTTGCAGCACACTCAATCAACCATATCATTTCTAATTGAAAAGTTGAGTTTTAGAAATGGAGAACAGAGCAAATGACTAACCAGGTTTTTTGGAACGAAGAGCCTTCTCAAGCTCAATGCTCCATTCTAATGCACAAGCTGCAGAATTTTTTTCAATCTTCGATAGTTCCATGACCTTTTTTTCTTTCCCAATGATTAACCAGAAAAAAAAAAAAAAAAAAAAGATAGTCGGACGAAGAACAGATCTGAAAATTGAAGACGAATCAACCGAAGAACGGAGGCAAATCTGTAGAGAAACGAAATTCTAAAACAAAATGAAAACAGCTAGCAAACAACACTCGAATATGTGCATAAAATGATTTGCATTCAGAAATCCTTCTGGCTTCATCGCAAAGAGGGCTAGCCGGCGCGCGAAGAAGACCGATTGACTACTATGCTGGGATGGGAGAAGACTGTATCCACACGTGCGTTGCCGTGGGCAATCCGCTGTGAGGTTGACGGAGCAAATCGACGACTGAGAACGGGACAGCGCATCGGAGTTTAATCGGGGGGTCAGAGTTGCCTCCCTTCTTCTAGACACGAACAAGAAAAAACCCTTTTTTTATGAAACGATGACAGAGATAATGCTTCGACAATTTTCGAAACACATGATTCAAATAAAATAGGAGTATAGTACTTGTTTACCTAGGAGATGGCGACCACACTGCGACTTTAAACCCGTCTTACGGGAGGAAGGTGTTCTCATAGCTTTACGTACTATACTTTAACAAAGCGGCATGGCGTAATTTAGATTGTGCGGAGCTATGCATTGTGCTTGACAATTGACTCTCTAGTTATAATTTGCTTTCAAAAATATGGTTTAGGATGTTTTGGTGTGATGGTTTGATTGTGTATGATGGTTGTACCACTAAAGAGGTCTTTGAAGGAAACGTCGGAAGATTACATGTCATTACGTAAAAAAAAGAGATCGTCACAATCACACATCGGTTGCATAGGTATATGAAAATAAATCATATACAAAGGAATCTTCCTTTACATATATAAAAAATAATTTTATAAATCTATGTAAAAAATAATTTTTTTATATTTATTTTAGTAAAAATTATTATTTTTTAAATAAATCTTATCTAATTAAATTTCATCTGATCATATTTTTTCATATCTACTTTTTAAATCAAATTTCAAAAAATCAGATTTGAAAATTTCTTATTTAACAAACTTTTAAATCTGATTTTTTTAAATTTGATTTAAAAAGTAACAAATTTCAATTTAAATTTGAATATAAAATCTTATCTAACGTGGTTCCTTAAATCTAATTTAAATTCTTTAAAATAATATCATCTAATGAGATATTTTATTTTGAATTCAAAATATAAAAAACTATTTATATATTTCGAATCATAACATATTCATTTAAATGTTTATAAATGATTAATCATTGATGTATTTATTCTTGTAACATAAAAATTAAATAGTGATATAAAATGATAGAGGGACCGACAGACATATAGTACTAAGATTCAATAATATTTGTTAATTAATATAAAATCCTTATATTAAATAATATAGTTATTACTCTAGTGTAATTCCACTAAATATTTAGAGTTGCACTCTTAGAATTGTAGAATATATTTACTCAAAGTAATGTATATTGATATAGTCATTACATATGTATCAATCCTCCATTAATATTCGTAATAAAGATAGGTATAAAATCTGCTAACCTCTTATATTACATCTTTATCATTGATTATTATTAGTTTTTAATTAAATAATTAATTCATAACATTTATGAATTTTCGCGCTAATTATTCAATCATTGAACTAACAAACGAGAAAATATTGTAATATGAATGTCATTGTATCAATGTTAGCATTCTCTGCTACTCATTTAATTTATACCCAAAATACTAAGTTTATGTAATGTAACTAATACAATACTTTACCGAGTAAATAAAAAAATAAATTAAAATAAAATAAGAGTATAGTAAATATAATGAATTAAGATCATACATATATAACCATCATTATGACAAAATTGATTGTTATTTATTAAACGAATATTATAAGAATAATATAATTTCATCTTGTCCAGTTTTATATAATCATATTATATAAAATACAATCACTTTATGTCAATACATATATTATCGGGATATTACTATATGTTCTCAACATAGTAAACTATATTTATGACTTTATTTATTTAACGATCATACATTTCAAATATAAGTTATGGACTAATATGATTATTTATTTTTAAATTTAATTCTACATATATCAACATATATATAAATTTAAAATTGCACAAATAATCAAATATTTGTTTTTTAAATTTATAAAGCATGTCGAATAATGCAAACATAAAAATTATTTATTAATTACAAACAATAAAAATATTCATAACATTTGTTTGTTGAACACATTATTCTCCACAATTAACAATTGGGTTATAAGTAATTTCATTGGTAATCCAAAGTTTAGAATTATATTTGTAGTAGCTATAGGAGAAAACGTCCCTACAAGTTCAAGTACCTGATGGAGTAATGCGCAATCTTAAATAGAAAAATCTTTATTTGAAAAATTAACTACAATACGCTCATATTTTACTCTCTTCTTTCATTTCTTACATTAATTCAAAACACGTTAAATGATATCTTCCCATAACTATCGACCAAAATTCAATTTTCGGAAGGAAATATCTAATTATTATTCTTCGGCAACCATCCAAGATAAGGGGGATTTGAAATTTAAAAAAAAAAATTATATAGAAGTTTTCACACTAAGTGCCTCTTTCACTTACTGGATGTTTGATGATTCTTTGAATAACAATTGTTGTTGCTCTCCTGATGTCACGGCTACACACATCGGTTTCCAGCCCCATATCTTCATGAAAACTTCTTATTTCTTCTAATCTCTTTCATCCCAATTACCACTCTTTTTCAATGGAGAAATCCGCCCTTTGCAAGAGCAACTTAATGTCAAGTTTCAATCTATCAGTGAGAACCCAAATGTTCTTCATGTCTTTGATTGCGATGTAGATCTCCCGTCTGCATCGAGTTTATCACGTACTTTTAGCCTTTCAGTACAGTTTCGTAGTTTTTACACAATGAGTCGATTAGCTTTCCTATTGAATCAACGGGAACAGACACAGCGGCTGCCACTCCAGTGGCGACATAATTGTTGTTGCTGCAGTGGCAGCTCCTCATGTCGTCCCTGCAGTGGCAGCTGCTGTGTTTGTTCCAGTTGATTTAATGGGAAAGTGGATGGACTCGATATGTAAAATCTACGAAATTGCATTGAAAGCCCAAAAGTACATGACAAACTTGATGTGGGCAGGGGACCTACGTCACCAGCAAAGACATGGAGAACATTCGAGTTCTTACTGACAGATTGAAACTTGACATTAAGTCGCTATTGCAAAGGGCGGATTTCTCCATTGAAAAAGAAGTGGTAATTGGGATGAAAGAGATTAAGAAGAAATTACGAGCTTTCACGAAGATTTGAGGCTAGAAACCAATATGTGTAGCCGTGACATCAGGAGAGCAACAACAATTGTTATTCAAAGAATCATCAAACATCCAATAAGTGGAAGAGGCACTTAGTGTGAAAACTTCTATATAATTTTTTTTTTAAATTTCAAATCCCCCTTATCTTGGATGGTTGCCGAAGAATAATAATTAGATATTTCCTTCCGAAAATTGGATTTTGGCCGATAGTTATGGGAAGATATCATTTAACGTGTTTTGAATTAATGAAAGAAGAGAGTAGAATATGAACATATTGTAGTTAATTAGTGTGAAAACCTCAATATAAAAAAAATCAATATTTTCAAATCCCTCTTATCTTATCTTGGGATGGTTGACAAAAATAGGAATCAGATATTTGAATTTTGACACGAGATTTATTCTTTGTTTTAGAAAAATAGAATCGGACTCAAATGCAAAAAATAAGAAGCTTCAATCATGCTACTGCAAGAAAACCAAGGAAAAAAACAAGACTTTAGATTCTGATACCTGGGTCTTTGCTCTGTCGTCGTACAAACCTAGTCAACAATGTTACAATCTTTGAAAACTTGTCCGACAAATTGATTTGCTTCAAGGTTTCTGATTATTCAATATATCCAAAAACAACAGCATAGCCGCCGTATTAGAGTTTCAAGAATTCAAAAATAAGTAATGAAGTAAATCTTTAAGCAAGCCGTATCACAATCATTCACAAGAAAGAAATATGACTATAAATTCAAGAACAATTAATCAATGGTCTCAATTCTTGGATTTAAAAGAGGCGCATGCATTTAAGAACAATTAAGACTCAAAATACCATTAACTGCAAATGAAAAAGAAGCTTCAGTAAATAATGTTCGTGTCATCATAAACACAAAAGTCTTGAAAAACTAAATACAGCCCCCGCCAGATTGCTGATTCAGTGGATGATGAAGATGGGAGTGTTTCTGACTCTCTCTCTCTCTCTAGTGTTGTGCTTTGAATCACCCCCTCTTAATCTCTGTGCTCTCTCTGATTATTCCATTTTTATGTACATATTTCAGATCCGCATTTATCGCCTTTTAATTTCTCTAAAGGTTAGTTACTGCACTTTTAATTTGAATAATAGTTCGGTTTTGATTCGATTGATTTTTAGTTGATCCGATTTTTGCTCTTAACATTTCGATTGATGAGCTGTCTTCATATTTTTAAGAATCTAATCGTGTATTGGAATTCTCGTTTGGCTTCTTTTTTCCCTTTATTTTCTGTTTTTTTTTCCAAAATTCTTGACAAATACAAACCCTTAATCTTCTGTTTTGTGTTTCAATTTATTAAAAAAAAAAGAACTAGATATTAATTAAAATTTAAAAAGTGAGCGTTCAATGAAATAAAATATGCTCTCAACACTCGTGAATTTAAAACAACCAACAAGTATAAGATAAATATGAATGTAAATATGTAGAAGAACATATGGATATGGTATATCTCTTCGAAGAATTACACGTTCTTTCGTTTGCTATGAAAGAGTATTGAACCAAAAATAAAAGATAAAAACAAAAGCGGGTATGAATTTTTCTGTCAATATAGTAAATAAATATCTCATAAGAGCCTCTACATGTGAGAATTCGATCACGAAGCTAGAGAAAAACAGCTGTTAAAATCACAAAAAACAGTCATATCCCCACTGAAGATCAAACTTTTTATCATTCTCTGATGGAGTTAGATTCAAATCCAAGCACAAAACCCTCCCGCCGCCATTATTTCCCTTCTTCATAACAAAAGGAACTTCTGAAGAAGGGTGGCTCCAAATGGGCAGATGGGTATGCTTATTAGAATTAGGTTTGTGTCTTCTCATATGGCCGCCTAAAGCTTGACCAATCCCAAACTCCAACCCACAAATGGTGCACTCGTGGGTCTTGGGTTTGCTCGGCGACCCTTGAGACGTCCCTGAACCCGACCCATCTGGTCGGAGCTGTGGCTTCTTGTGGCTCGCTCTGTGCCCCCCTAGGGCTTGGAAAGATGAGAATTTTCTGTTGCATGTTTTGCACTCGAACACGCGGTCGCGAGGGATCAGATCGTCCCCTCGAGAAAATAACATCAAGTAATTCGCCATGGTTAGGGTTTCAAGCTCTCTAAATGAATACCAACTTCGAATGATTAGGGTTTCTTGAGTGGAAAAAAAAAACGAAGAAGAGGAAGAAAGACTGAAACTTTATGATATTTATAGGGTGGACAACGTTCTCTACTAAACCGTAGTTGTCCTTTTAGAATGAAATGTGAACAATGGTGTTTTGGTAAATGAAGTTCCAAAAATGAGAAATAAATCTTTAATGTCTCACTTTAATTTTTAATTCATAATAAATAATATGTCATTTTAAATTAATAAAAGTAGTAACATTAAAACTTGATTAAGTACATATTAAAATTTGAATTTTGTGGGTTCCTTCAACTGAAACCCCTTAACTTCTTTTTCTTTGAACAAAACGATTCTTGAACTTTGAGATTCGTTTTAGTTGAATCTTGATTTATTTTTAAAAAATAAAATAAACATTGAATTTGCACTATTAACAAAACGATTCTCCAACCCAATTTTTTCAGTTTTAATCGGTTTAGTTCTAGTTCGGTTTAGCTTTTAAATTTTTTTTAGTTTGGACTCGATTTGAGTTTGTTTTGTTCTGGATTTTAGATCTGAGTAGAATCTAATTTGTTTACAGTGCAAAAATAAATCCAAAATTCTAAATAGATTTTGGTTCAAAAACATGTACAACTCTCAAAATTCATAATTTAATTTACATTTTACTTATTTTTCTTGTTGGTTAAGTAGAACACATTTATTAATAAGAAGCTAGTGGGGGGCAAGTGTTAGTTTTTAATTGTAGATATGAATAGTAATCAACTAGAAAAGAAAAATGGGTAAGCATGACTTATGATGAGCAAATCAAGTGTGTGAAAAAAGTCTAACCAAGTGGGCTAAACCCTAATATATTAGTCATTAACTTCACTTCAATTTTCCATCTTTCTAGCTTTTTTCTAAGTTAAATGAACCAATTAGACCACTATTTGTTAGTTTAGTTGAGACTTGCTTTCAAGTTCTTGAAAAAAATGAGTGCAAATAATAATTGATCCGACCCACTTTAATAGACTATCAATTGATTTAATATTAATAAATTATAAATAATTATAACAAAATCTCATTAATTAAATGTAAAAATTAGAAATAAGGGGAACTAATTGTGCTAATGTAATTAATTTAGTCTAGTTTGTGATTTTCTTCTGATGACGTGTCACACCAACGTGGGTCCAACTCAGCAAACAATGTATTTCACCGAGTACAAATTATCTTGAGACTTTATTGTAGAGGTTCTACTGTCAAACTACAAGCTGTAGACCTGGTATGATTCAAAGAAGGAAGATTGTTTGTATAGTTTCGTTATTATTATTTTTTAATTAATATAATACAAATTTATTTACTTAGGTTAAACCGTAATTTAACCCCTAATGTTCAACGGATATCTCCATTTATTTTTTCGAACAATTTAGACATTAATCGATAAAGTAAATGAGTTTATAACGAAAATTAAGATTTAAATTGTTTGAAATGTCTACTGCATATTACATCATACGTTAAAGACTAAATTACTTTTTTACCCTTTCGATTATTTAGTACGTGTTACATATAACAGGGTTCGGTTTTTTGAACATAAAGTTCAATTTTTATTGCGAGTTTATTGACATAATAAGTTCAAGATCATTATTTGACGCATTGTGATATTTAAAGTTAAAGAAGGAGAATGACTAGAGTTTTATTATGAAGTCGACCATAGATTATATATAGTGTTGATTTAGTTGTAACGGTAGGTTAGTGAGACTAATTAAAAAAATTAAATAAGCTAGTTCATAGAAGTGTCCAGCTAATTATGGCTTAACTGTTCCTAAAACCCTACTCCTTTTTTATGACATTTTTTTTAATCATTGATTTCATATATTTCGACGTCTCCTCAAATATAATTCCGACCAAACACGGTGAGAAACCAAATAGTTTTGTATGAAATATAAATTTGTTGTTTATTATTTTTAAAATAACGTTATATTTACTTTCTTATTCTACTATTTAAACATACTTATTGATACGTTAAATAATAATTGACGTAGTTAATATAATAAAATTTATATTGTTAATTTATTATATTAATTGATAAAAGAAAAATTGTATTATTATAATGTCTTTTAAAGACAGTCAAAATAAATAGATTAATTTTTTTATTCAATGATATGAATATTCATCTTCCGACGCTAATGAGTTATTTAGAAAAATTTATTATCGCTCTGCAATAAAAAAAAAATGTCTTATTTCAACTTCTTCCAAACGCAAGATAATTACCGTAGTTTAAGTTTCTTCTATCAATCGGTTCCCTCTTTTTACCACCCAGGTAACTATGGTTTACATAGTCTATAACTAATGTCATTACTACGTGACTTTTACTTAGCCAACACTTGCTCCGATTTCTGCCCTAACTTTTCTATTTTACCCCAATATTTCCCACTTTGAAAATCAATCATAACTCCCTAGAAGGTAATTTGAATGTGCAAGATTTTCTCACTTTTGCAATCAATTTGGCTAAAGCACATTATGCACCGACTGATTGTTCACCTTTTAATAATATCTTATTTTAAAAAGTTGATGACCTTAGTTTCTTTTTCTCTTTTTCTGTCTCTCGTGAAAATTCATTTTAGAGGACGAAATTCTCATCCGACCAATTGCCTCCAGTTCACCAAGCAAGAAAGTGTTCGGTAAGACATCGTAATTGAACACATAACTATTCCTGAAAAAGTTATTAAGAAGAATTTTTTATTACAATACAGTCAAATTTAAAAATAAATATAACAACAATACATTTTATTTGGAAAAGTTAATCATCTTATTAGTCACGAGAATCATCGATTAATGTCTCACTAATCATGATTACCTAATACCTTATTTTTCAAGGAGAAGCAAATAATTGTAATCTTCGTAAATTAAATATGTAACAAAATATTATTTGCCTATAAATTAAATTAAATAAACCGAACAAGTCACTACTGTGGATGGCACGTGGCTCACGTGCTATGCTGCTTATCAGAATCACCTGGCCTAAACATGGACCCACAGATCCTGCTCCAATAGTGGCACACACTGAATAAACCGTCATTAACACGGTTCTGTCAATTTCAAAACCAATAAATACTCTCCACGTGGCGCACTAATCACAGGTGGATGTACATGGTGATGGTGTCAGCTGAACAATAAATTATAAAGTTCAAATTTCAAACAACAATTAATATAACCCACATTTGGATCATAATTTTTTTAATAAATGAGTTATATTATTATTTCTAAATACTAACATTAAGATTTATGATATAATTAAATTGGAGTAATTAAAAATAGTGATTATTATTTGTGTTAGAATACAATTTTTTTTGGTAATTAATTTCTTAAATTTACGATAGCGATTCAATATAATCGGGATGTGAAGGAATTCGATACGTGTTACACAAGTCGTTAAAATCCAGATGTTACGGAATTCGTTACATGTTACGGGATTCGTTACATGTAATGCAGTTCGTTAAAATTATCACGTGAGCGTCATGCGAGGAATCCCGGGTCAGCCAGCTGAAGTAAAACATTATATCAATGAATTACATGGTAGGGAGAGCCTTCGGGCTTTCAGCTACTCTTTCTCTGTGTGGGGAGACCAAAAGGTCTATTTTCTCTCTCGTCTGGGAGTACAGAGAGAGGAGTTCCCAATTCTGGCCTTACTGACCGGGAAATCTCGCCGGCGATCGTCTCGGACTAGGTATTTCTGCTATGATGCTGAGTTAATCGTCTCATAATTTCAGGGATTCTGTTCTCATTGTTGTTTTCAATCGTTAAAAATTGTGTTCGGAATTATCTCGCATTTGTAATATATATATATATATATATATATATATATATATTTACGTGTTCAAAGCTCTATTTTTCCATTGATTAACAATTATCGAGACTTGATATCTGTTTTGTTGTTTTCGAATTGTGCATATTTTATGATTGCAGTGATCGATTGGGCGAGGATTTGAGCTTCGGGCTTTGGATGCTTTTTGCTTGCGTTTCGTTGATGGCTTTAGTTCGTTAAGGGTACGGGAGGAAACATATTAGGTTCGTGTCCAGAGTGGGAGTTCAGCTAATGACATTTACCTGAAGGGAGTCTGAGTTATTGGCCAATTGATTTAAGTACCCTTGCGGCAGATCTGTGGCGTCGAAAATGGTATGCATTGAATTATTCTCACAGTTAAATGATACTTTTTTGGCTATCTTTAAGCTTTCATGCCCTTAACTTCGATCATGCATGTCTGCTGGTTTTATTTCTATGATTGTAGTTGACATGTACATTTGCTGTCAAGAATCAGATGGCAATCTTGCATTAAAATCCTCTCTTGTTAAAGTATCTTAATGAACCTTCCATTTGAGAAAGTTTAAATTTGATGAATCAAAATCCTCTTATCATTACACGGGGTCTTTACTTTCAATCTTACGTCTTATGTTTACGAATGCCTTGTAATTTTTTTTTCTTTTCCTGCATAATGAGTCACTAGACTACAATCTATTGCTTACACTGCCTGATGAAATAATTTTTTTCCATTTTGACATAATTCTTAACTATGGAGTAACTTAACTAATGATTCGACTTGTACATTCTTCTGGGGTTGTTTTTGGTAGACTAGTCCTCTCTCTAATCTTCTTTGAGTCTTTGTTTTATTTTAGTAAGGTAGGTATTTTGATAATCATGTTATCGGAAAATATTTTAAAGAACTGCTTTGATAGTCTTTCCAGCACAAAACCTTTTGGATGCCCAGAGATGCTGGGTGTTTAACTGAAGGAGAGATGGGCTATGATAGTTCTTCCAGAATGGATTCAAAACGTGGGCATCAGTGGTTCATGGATGGCAGTGCTCCAGAACTATTTAGCAGCAAGAAGCAGGCAACAGAAGCAGTAAACAATGTACCTGTACCAGGAGTTTCACATATGAATGTTTCTCTATGGGATAACTCTTCTGGTTTTCAGTCTGTTCCTGGGCAGTTAAGTGATCGCCTCTTTGGACCTGGACCTATGAGGACTGTCAATCTGGTTGACACAAACATTTCTACCCTTGGACATGGAGATATGCACATAGGAAGAAAGGATTTTGAGAATCAATATGGTAGTGATTCATCTGTAGGCTTATCCATGTCCCATACTACGGAAGATCCCTCGTCATGTCTGAATTTTGGTGGAATTAGAAAAGTTAAAGTAAATCAAGTAAGGGAATCTGAAAATGCCATGCCAACATCCATAAGACACCCATTCAGTGGAGAAGATAGTGGCACAATGACAATGGGTACCACCTACGGTAAAAATGATGAAAACATTATTTCCTTGGGCCAGACTTACACTAATAGAAATGAGAACATTTCGATGGGCTCTGCATTCAGTAAGGCGGATGATAATTTAATTTCAATGGGTCACACTTTCAATAAGGATGATGGTAATTTCATTTCTATGGGTCAAAACTATAGCAAGGGCGACAATAGGATTTTATCAATGAGTCAGCCCTTTGACAAAGTTGATAGAACCTATATATCAATGGGTCAGTCATATGAAAAAGCTAATGGAAATGTAGTTTCGCTGCAGAGGCCCTACGACAAGGGAAATGGAAATTTTATTTCAATGGGGCCAACTTATAGTAAAGCAAGTGAAAATTTCATTTCAATGGCTTCCTCCTATAACAAGGGCACAGGAGAGGCTTTATCAATAGGTACAGCCTATGATAAAGTTGACTCTGAATTTGTAACTTTGGGTACTAACTATGAAAGAGGAAACTCTGGGGTTCTATCAATGGGCCATAACTATAATAAGGGCGAGGGGACTACCATATCTTTTGGAGGGTTTGATGAGGAACCTGAGACTAATAATCCCTCTGGTGGGATCATCAGTAGCTATGATTTGTTGATGGGCACTCAGCATTCGGCTCATATCTCAGAAGTATCTATCCGGAAAGATTTTGTGGATTCAAGTGCTGATGGTAGTGTCAACAATTTTATGAAGGCAAACATGGACAACTCAGTAAAAGGTAAAGAGCCAAAGACAACTAAGAAGGTTTCCCCAAATAGTTTCCCTTCAAATGTCAAAAGTTTGTTATCAACTGGTATGCTAGACGGGGTTCCTGTGAAATATGTTTCTTGGTCGAGGGAAGTAAGTTAAATTTATTTTGAAATATTTCATTATTAATTTGGAAAGTTTAAAAAAATATTGATAAACTGCTATTCTTTCTTTCATTTATGCTGGAAAGAAAAATCTGAAAGGTGTTATAAAAGGAACTGGCTATTTGTGCGACTGTGACAAGTGTATGCAATGTAAGGTAAGGGATCCATAACATTTGACCTTGTTTTACTTAAAAATCAATTCACAAATATTTTTGCATGGTCATTGTTTCTGGAGCTAGCTTAGAGATAGTATTATACGTGGCAGGCTCTCAATGCTTATGAATTTGAGCGTCATGCTGGTTGCAAGACCAAACATCCCAATAATCACATTTATTTTGAGAATGGGAAGACCATATATGCAGTCGTTCAAGAGTTGAAGAACACTCCTCAGGAGATGCTATTTGATGCTATTCAGAACGTGACAGGCTCACCTATTAATCAGAAAAACTTCCGTATATGGAAAGGTGATTCGTAATGACTAAAGTTTCGTTAATATACTTAAAGCATAGAAAATAATAAAGCTTCCAACAGCAACAAAACCCAAGTTACCTTTCTTGAGGCCTAAAAGGGTCCCACTATTTGACCTATAAGCGAATATACTTATACAAGTGTTTATTGTTCCTGTGATTTGATCTTGAATTTTTACAAAATCTTTCTTCTTTCTGTGCAGCTTCATATCAAGCTGCCACCCGAGAACTTCAGCGTATTTATGGGACCGAGGAAGTAATCATGCCATCTTGAGCCGTGAACCTGCCCGACAATGTTTGAGGTTTGTTTATGTCATAATTGTTGAGGACTTCTCCTCATTCATATATTTAGAGAGACTCAATAGGGAAGATTTTGCTGATGGATGTTCACAGTTACTTTTTGGGGGGGTTTAATCCTATCACCATATGTTACAACTAATGTTAATTGACTTCAGATTGCATGGTTGATTTTTTCAACGTCTCTTGTCATGATGAAATGTAAATATTCAACTATATGAGGTTGAATGAGAAACGTCATGATTTGAATGAGTTTGAATGCTTGTTTGATAATTGGTTTCTTTAAATATAATTAGAGGATCTTAGCCATGTCTGCTATTTATCTTCATTACGTTGATTCTGCTGTCCTAATTCTATATGATTGTGAATTCTACTTAGATAACCACTGTGGGGGTTTGGAAGTGTTGACCTGATGTACACAATTATGTCTCACGGCATGTGACACATTAAAACCATACGTTTTATATTAGGATCTATTATTATTTTACTGCTTTCCTAATTGATTATTTCTTAATTTGTCACAAGTCTTTCTTAAATGTTCAATTGTGCTTCAAAAACTCTATTTTTAGCTTTAATGGTAGAATTGAATTTATTCAATTTCCTTACGTGGAGTCATCTGGGCATCTTGATTCTAAATTTAAGAACGGAACAGTGGCACATCCGAGGTTTCGAATGAAGTATAAAGTTCATCTGATTGTTAATTTCAAGATTTTGCAATATCAATTCACTTCTTGGCATATATCTTTGGATTATGATAAACCTCACAATTGCATAATTTTATGTCTAAATTGTGGGTACAAAAAGAGATTCCAATATTAATAGAATTTGCTTGGTTTGAACCCCTTACTGTGTCTCATTTATAACGCCCATTTCTTGATCTGTTGGTGCTGTCTTTCCAGTTGCTGTATTTGATAGAATCTGATCCTTACTCTTTCCCCACAATACCAGGTACAATCCAAACACAATCACAGTGGCACCAATCACCCTTCACACCAAACAAAATTCAAAACTTTCCATCAAAATCTTCCACATAACCTATCAAAAACCTTTATTTTGTGAGAGTTACTGAAAACCCGACATGTCCTGTTTCATAGCATGTCTGGTTTTATCCTATATGAATGCTGATTTTATAGGTTTATTTTTGACATATATATATGGTGTTTCACTTTATATTTCAGATGGAATTTCTGGCTACACTGAGGCTGCGATTTAGGCCATTTGTTATGATTTTCATTTCAGTAAATGGGTAGTACTATTAATGGAGTCTGAGAGAGTGATTACCTTCCTAAGTACATGATCTCAGACAAAATGAAGGACCCCAATACTGCAACAATAACCATGGAAAGCGGGCTGAATGCAGTCACAAAAACAGGCCCTCTTTTCTTCATTATGACTCCTTGAACATAATAAGCAATCCCAGAACACATTATCCCCTGCATAAAACACAAAACTTCTCTCTGAATTTTGACTGTAATTTACTCTTTTCCGGCAATTTATCAAAGAAATTTGTGCTTACGCCATAAAGAGCAGTAAAAAATTTAGCATCTAAATGGATCGACCAAGCTGCAGAATCCTTCCATTCCAACGCCATAGCCAGGAAAGTTCCTTCCACCATACCCATAAAGCAGATCCAGGCTGTTAACGAAAGCTCAACCGGATAAGATTTTAGCGTAATTGCCTGCAAGAACAGAAACCGATCCCGTCAAATGATGTTCTTTTTGAGGTTTAATGGTGCTTAATGCGAAGGAACTTACTTGGAGAATGATAAATCCAGACCAGCTAACACAGCCAGCTGAGATCATTAGTGCTCCTTTAAGAGGATCTTGCTTGTTGGCAGAGCTGGAAGAGTCGTTATGGTAATTCTGATTTTGGTTTGTCCATGGGAGATTCAAATTTGGTCCTCTGATCAAAGTCATGAACATTGCTCCTCCTACTGTCACCATAGTTCCCACTATCTTGGCCTGGCCGTGAAGGCTCCTTATATCAACCTTCTCCAGCCTGGCACAACGTTTTTACACTTCTTAACATTTGACAGTGATTTTAAGCATAATTATATATTTATTACCATAAATATTGTAGTAAATTGTGATGATTTCTCACATCACACTTTATTCGGTGACACTTCACTCGACTTTCTTGTCGGTCAAGACCCTCTACAATTCAAAACTCTTGACAAGAGAACCTTAATATGGTGGGTCTCATACCCCTACCAGTAATAAGGTTTAATTCTCAATAATTTCACTACGGAAAGATTCTTTAACCAAGTATTGAATCATGTTGCTGGTGGGTTATGAGACCCACCATATTATGGCTTCCTGATCGAAGATTCTAACAGGTAGTAAGACAACGTGAAGTCCATTGAGTGAAATGCAAAATAGAGAATCATAACATAAATAAGAAAATGAGAAGCTTAGAAATAGCAAATTGGCAAAGATTGACCTTGTATTTAATTGTGTTTGAGCAAGATTTGAGGTTATATTTGCTCGTAACAGAAGAGAAAATGGGATAAATATTGCAGCAAAATACTTTCGTTACCTTAAGAGCCAAGCCAGTAAGAATGAAAAAGCAGGAAGAACATTGGACATGGCAGCTGCGAAGGTTGCAGTTGTATACTTCATGCCAGTGTAGTACAAATTCTGATCGATCACCGGCCTATTTTCGTTTCAGTAAACGAAGCACAAAACTCAGTGAAGAAATATGCAGAAACAAAAATAAAAAATTCAGGATTTTAGAAGTTGAAGGATCAAAGTTCTTACTCTAACAAACCCAGCAACATGATCTTCCAGAGGATGGAAAAGTTCATCTTTGGCCTCACTTTCCTGTCAATTATAAGCCATTTTTAAAGCAGAATCGAGAGATAAAAGCAGCTATAAAAGTGTTCTTCATTTTTTTGGCGTGCATGCCTGCATGGAATGGAGAGAGAGAGAGAGAGAGAGAGAGAGAGAGAGAGAGA
>CM039520.1:23593326-23693420 GCA_022433055.1 Begonia peltatifolia | reverse complement strand
AGAGAGAGAGAGAGAGAGAGAGAGAGAGAGAGAGAGAGAGAAGACCTTTCAAGGAAAAACGCGACAGGAGCAAAGACAATGGTGGCAACAGCATGACGATAAACTACCAAAACATGCTGACTCATTCCTTGGTTTAGAGCAAACTTAGTAATAATGGACATTCCTGCGTATCCAAACTGCAAAAAAATGACAGCCAGAAATGGCCGTCCTTCATTAAACACTCTCACCAACACCTCCATTGACATAATCCTTAATCTTCTCCTTCTTCCTCTTCAGTAAACAAGTCGTGCTGTGAGCAAAACAAACAAAACCCACGCCTGCTTTTATACTCATTTTTTCAAGTCTACTTTCTGGCAGCAGTCTCATCACGTCATTCTTCACAGTATAGGGTCTCCACTTCTCCACTAAAAGTGACCTCTAATGTATACCAAACCAATATGTTCAAGAATCAAAACCAGCTTCCTTTTCGTCTTATAATATACAGCACCAAACTTTACACGCAGGCGCCAAACACAATTTCTGTTAAAAAATTCAAGAGAAAAACAAACACAGTAGTTCTTCTATTTTGAAAATCTATTTAATTGTTTCAATCTTTTGACATTTCGCATGATTTTATTTGCATTTCATCTACGTATAGAAGGTTTTTGAGATCCGGGGGAGATATCATTGATCATTCGATCATGCAGGAAGTTATTAGAAAAGTAAATTGTGGATGTGAATGTATTTGATTGTCAAGAATGGAGTTGGTTTTTTGGTATGGAGAATAGGAATATGCTAAGAGAGCAGAGAAGTGGATAAGATTTAAAGGTGGAGGCTACTTTTGAGGGTTCTTGATGACGTAATTAAGCATAGTATGTCAATCAGAGGGTGTTTGTTAGGGGGGGGGAAGAGAATATGAGAATCCAAATCCACCATTAAAGAATCTCAGCAGTTTGTGTAAAACATTGGAATCATATCAGAGTGACAGTGAGAACTGAGGCATAAAATGAAGCTTTGTGGAGATGATACAAGATGGTAGTAAATGTTCTTATTCTCCTTCAATCATCTTTAACTTTTCGTGGTACATGCAATGAAATCAATTCCTTTTTCCCATGCCAAAACATTTGTCGTATTTTAATTCCTATTCATGTCTCGTTTAAGAATATTGAAGTATAAATAAGTAGGATAAAATCCATAATAACTCGAATTTCATACTTATTTCATGAAAAAATTGAATCCTAAACTACACGTTTCAAATAAAATTGACTTTGCAATTAAAAAGACACGTGCAGTACATATGAACATTAACTTTTTAATACTACCACGTGTTAATACGACCCGTGTTTGTTTTGACAAAGGCGTCTATTTTCTTCTATGTGCGTAATTCTGTTTACGAAGCTAGTTTAAAATTAATTTGGTAGAAATATTGGTCGAGAAGTATGCAAGGCCTACATTAATTGCATGCTTAATTAATTAGAAAATCATCTATACAACACATTCATGTGGATTTATTTAATGTTAATCTTTCCCACTAATTACTTTCTTTGTGGGAACATAGCTAATACATATCATCAGCATTCAAAGAGACAACATTAATCCATCACAACTTATTGGGAACAAAGCGAATACATCATCATCACACTTTTCAATTTGTGTCACATAATAAAATAAAATAACATTGAGAAACACAATAAATAACAATATCAACTAAATTGCGATGACAAAAACTTATTTTAGAGAGTTCATGCTCTAGAAGGGAAATTCTGCTTTCCCCCACGACGAAATGCAGTCAACAGTCAGGCATAATACCAAGTTCCAAAAGGGGAAGACTAGTTCATGCATGTAGAACAATATAGACTAAGTTTATCATCAATCATACAATCAATTTAATAAATCACCAAATTTAAATGGTAGGATTCAATGGTTTGAATATGTGTAGCCATGCCCGGAATCAGGGACATAGAATATGATCATGTTTTGATTGTCTTAAATGGTTCGAATATGTCTCACAATCATGAGAAATTGCATAAGAGAATCATTAGAAGTATGAGGCAGCTGGACATTATTATATTCAATGAACACTTAATGTTCCATAAAAACATTTGGCAATACAAATGCCTGCATATGAACAAGTTATCTCGGCTTTGCGTGAGAAGCAAAAATTGAGTATAATTATTTAAGATATATTGTGAGAGGAAATTCAATTCCAAGTTGGATAAGATTCTAGTATTTGATTAATCATGAAATCGATGGCTAAGGAGAGGACCTCACTATGGATAGTTGATTGGCTCAGGCTGCAATGCCTTCTGCACAAGCTCAGATTGTTCTTTGACATGGGCTTGGTAGAAACCAGTAGCCGTGGCTGCTGATGGAGCACGACCAATGTATTTGACGTCATCTATTGTTCCTCGACCTAGTGCTTTCATGGCTGTGCCGAGCCGAGGATAAATATAGGAATAAGCTCCCGTATTCATTGGCTCTTCCTGGCACCAAACAACCTCGGCATCTAGGATAATAAAATGAATAATAATATCGTGTTAAATCGACAAAAGAAATATTAGCCTTCAAACCAAAATTTCAACTAGAACGGAGACGGCCTATTTTTCAAAAATTATCACGGGCATACCCTCACCTAAACACTACAACCCCAAAACATCAACAATTTTCTGAGGAAGTCCTACAAGATATGATGGATGGTTACATTAAATACGGAAAGTTATACAAGCAATTTTCTTGAGTTGTATTTTTTTTCTTCTGGAGTAAGGGACACTACAACCTCCCTATCTTATACTCTTCTTCCTTAATACGAGAGTGATGAAAAACTACATAATAAACTCAACAACATGTTTCTTCTTTGTTTCTTTTTTCCTTTCAGTTCATGAAATCTATATATTCTATCTACAAGAATGATGAAGAATTCCCACAAAGGTAAGTCAAAGATCCACGAGTTCAATTCAAAAAGTGTTAGAAAAATGGAAAGAAACTATCTTTTCATAAAAAAATATTCCTACCTAAACGAGTGAAGAGCAAAATGATGCTATTTACGTGCATACAAGAGAAAAATATAATTTTAAAAAACTATGAACACCCTCTGGGAGCGGATTAAATCTACATACTCGGATATCGTTTTAGCTCTCTCTGGATGAGGTCATAAGGGAAGGGACATAGCTGTTCAACCCTGCATATTGCAACGTCCTTTCCATCAACTTTTTTCCTCTCCTCATCAAGCTCATAATAAATCTGCCTCAGAAAATGTTTCAAACGTAAAACTAATAAATAAAGTGAAAAAATGTTAAACCCCTAGAAGATTAAAAATCACAATAACCATGATAAGGCACTTGAAATAAAACAAAGCCAATTAGTTTAATTACCTTTCCAGAGCATAGTAATAAGCGTCTGATACCCTCTTCACAATCAGAATGATTATTCTGATCCTTGATAAGGCGCTTAAATCTGGTCCCCTGTTTGTCAAAACCTGGGTGCCCTTGGACGTCATCAAACTCAGATAGATTTGATTTACAGTCCTTATGACGGAGCAGGTTTTTAGGAGCCATCACAATTAAAGGTTTTCGAAAGTCCCTGTGTATCTGGAGAAATAATCATGGTAATAAGTGGATGCTAGGAAGTGACAATCCAAAATAAGTATTCTGATTAATACTCAGCTACATTGCACTAACCTGACGGCGCAAGACATGGAAATAGTTTGCAGGAGTTGTAACATTCACAACCTGCCAGTTAGATTCCTGAATCTGCTTCCTAAGAGTTGGCTCCATCTCAGGGATAACAAAAGGATTGTCGTCACTCATCTGCCATATTTTAGTAAAATCTACCTTAACCAATAATCTAAAAACTACGTTGAGTAGCATAAAGTATTATAAAACAAGAGACCACAGTATTCTCAAGTTCCTGCCAATGAATGCATTAATATAGCCAGGATTCACTACATTCTATAACAACCATTTATAAATTCAGGATTAACAAGCAAAAGGTTTTGTGCCAATTAAGAAAGCCAACATAAACCCCACTATGACAAAGAAAAAAACCAAAAATCAATAAAAAAAAATTATGCATAATGTTAAATGAACCTCACAAAAAAGAGAATCAATAAAGAGTCAACTTAGAGAGTGGAAAAAAAGGGCAGAGTCAGGTTTAGTCTTCACAGTAGTAATTCTTCGGTATACCTGAAGAAAACGCTCCAATCGCGCACTTGAATGCTCAGGGCCCTGCCCATCATAACCATGTGGAAGCAAAAGGACAAGTCCAGTCTGTCGCAGCCACTTTGATTCCCCACTGCACACGAACTGATCGAATATCACTTGTGCCCCATTTGCAAAATCACCAAACTGAGCTTCCCAAATTACCAAAGAATTAGGATTTTCCATTGAGTAGCCCAACTCAAATCCAAGAACTCCAAACTCCGAAAGAGAACTGTCAATAAGAGAATGTATGAGCAGTAGAGAACAAATTGATTTAGAGGGGCACAAACAGAAAAAGAAAATCCTTCTACTGTTGATTGCCTACTACCTCAAGGAACAGAGGAAATCAATTTTCAAAACTAAAAGTACTAAGAGAAAGAAACATAATCTACCCTGTCCAAGTCTTCTTCATAGTTTGACAGAGACTCTATTAGTTAAAAGACCAACAAATTCCCGTGATTTAAATATATGCATGTTAGAGAGAACGTGCCTCATACACATATAGTATACCACCTAATGACCTTATTTCCTTTACGAGGGAGAAAGAAAAGTAGGGAACCAAAATATATTGACAAAACTCAACTATTGTTAACCTAGGAAAATAATTTGTCGTAAAAACAAGATAAACTTGGACTAGAACAACTCATGCTCGGCAGATTTAAATATACTGAAAATAAAAATAATTACGGTTTCCCATTGTACAGGCTATATAAATAAGATCAATAGGTAATACAGCATTCGACAATTTAATTCTTGAACTTAAAATAGTCAACAAGACACATCGGTGTTTTGATAAATGTCAACAAGAGACATCATCGGCAAAATGAGCCAAACCCTTTTGCACACCACCTCAGAACCTAAACACCAGCTACTAGCACAAAATTGATAACGAGCAGAATTCTTTAGAGCCCTCCTCCTTATCACAGAGATAAAGTTGAATTAGAGCCCAACTGCAAATTTGACATGTTTTACTCATAAAGCATAGAAATCACATAACCTTAATATGTTGTATGATAGCAGAGAAAATAATACCATCTTAGAGGAAAACAGGACAAAGGAGGAGAAGAAGGGCTAGACAAAAGAAAAAAGAAAGTGGTATAATGTATTACCTGTTGCTAACAGTAAACATTTCCTCGTCCTGGTTCATGATAACATGATCTAGAGGACAATATTTCTCCCCTGTTTCTTGGTCGTGAATAACAGAATGACGATGACTAAATGTACCTCTTTCAACATCCTGGCCACTCAATCTAACATGATTACCTTCGACAAGTAAAGTGGCAAAAGCAAGTGCTTCCCCAAGTGCCCAATCAATGCCCTCCCCTGATTCAATCATTTGTGCTCTCTGTTCATAAACCTTTTTTACTGCCCTGTGCGGCTTGAAAGTATCTGGGAGGGTAGTAACTGCTTTGCCCACATTCTTCAAGATCTCTGGTTTAACCCTGCATTAATCAATTATAAACCTTAAAATCAAAACATTTTCAATTGAGATAAAATGAAAACACCGTTTGATTTTGTACCCTGTATTTCGGACCCGTGAGAGCTGTTCAGGTGACTTAAATCCAGACCAATAGGCTGAAAGCCAGTCTCTTCTTTTGGGGACATAATCTTTGCTAGCCAAGAATTCTTCATTGAGGATTGAATTGACCTTGTTCTGTATTTTATCAATATCCTCTTGAGTCACCTGCCCAGATTCCAAGAGCTTCTTTTGGTAGATTTGAAGAGCTGAGGGATGATTCCTAATGACCTGATATCAATTAATGAAATCGTATAACTGATTAACTCTGAGTAATTGAAGCCGAATATAAGATGGAAGCCAACCCTACTATCAAGATACTTTTAATTGCGACCAAAGCAAGACAGAAGGAGATTCTGATCATAAATTTGAAATCCATATAAAATAGATTCTGGGAAATGGGCATCAAGCAGAATGAGAAAGCTTACCGTATACATCTTAGGCTGAGTGAATGATGGCTCATCAATCTCATTGTGCCCAAATCGACGATAACAGACTAAATCAACAACAACATCAGAATGAAATGTCTGCCTCCACTCTGCAGCAAGCTCACAGACATGAACGACTGCCTCCATATCATCACCATTCACATGGAATATTGGGGCATCCAATGCTTTAGCAACATCTGTGCAATACTGTGAAGATCTCCCCGACCTTGGATCAGTTGTGAAGGCCACTTGATTGTTCACCACAATATGAATAGTTCCGCCAGTGGTATAGTTTGGGAGAGCACTAAGATGAAGAGTTTCATATACTACACCTTGTCCAGCAAAGCTACCATCACCATGTATCAAAATACCCATATTTTTAGTCCTACTCAAGTCATTCGAGTAATATTGTTTCGCCCTGGTTTTCCCCACAACCACAGGATCAACAGCTTCCAGGTGACTTGGATTTGCGACCAATGAGAGATGAATTCTCTTGCCACCTCTAGTTGGCCTATCATAAGAAGTCCCCAAGTGATACTTGACATCCCCAGTTCCAGTATAGAGTCCGACTTCATCCACAGGTTTCGTACCACCGCTAAACTCGCTAAAAATTTGACGCAGAGGTTTTCGAACAACATTACCCAAAACATTTAACCTTCCTCGATGAGGCATTCCGATAACAATGCTCTCAACCCCAAGATCAGCTGACCGGTCAAACATCTCCTTCATGCCCGGAATTAATGTCTCTCCGCCTTCAAGCCCGAACCTCTTTGCTGTTGTCCATTTTGTGGCTAAGAAATTCTCAAACTGTGTACTCCATATAAGTCTATCAAGGATAACCTCTCTACGCTGCCTATTGTATTGCATTGGCGTAGGGGTTTCGATCTTGTCCCTCAACCAGTTACATTTATCTCTGTCTGCAATGTGCATATATTCATATCCGATGCTCCTGCAGTATGCCTGCTCGAGCCGAGTTAATATGGATCTGAGGGTCTGCACTGGGCGGTTCTCAGACAAAAACCCAGACATCCTCCATACCCCTAAAAAGAACTCCCTATCAAGATCAGCTTCCGTGAATCCATAAAGACCAAGGTCCAAATCATCAGGAATTTGGCGTTCTTCTAACCCCAAAGGGTCTAACTTTGCTTTCAGATGACCATTAACTTGATACGCCCTTACAAGCAAAAGCAAACGCATGCTCTCTTGAATTGTCTGTCCGGAAATGCCAGGTGATGTCGCAGCCTGACCAACAAAATTTCTGAAGAAGTTGTCCCATGACTCATCAACGCTGTTAGGGTCCTCTTCCCATGCCCTTTGAAGTTCTTCCAGGTAGACGCTGCTTGTCCCATCTAAGAAGCTATCAGTAAGCCGAGAGAGAGGCACTGGGCGAGGAACTGGAGCTGCTTGTGCTTTCGACTTAAAAACTGTGGTATGAAAATCTCGATTGTGTGACTGAATGATCCTTGACCTGGTGACATACGATCCTCCCTGCGATAAAGTCCTCTTAATAGCAAGCTTCGCTAAGGAAGAACTAGTCCTGAACCACGCCATTGGTTTCAATCAAGACAACCAAACAAACTTCGCCGAATTATATATTCCCCAAGCTTCAATATCAGAGAAGCATAATCGCTAGGAGGCAGAACACCAAAATTAAGAGAAAAACCTCAAAGAAACCTAATTGCGGAGCAGCAAAGGCGAAACGATCGTCGAACAAGCAAAGTGCGTCGACCTGAAAATTCTTCTTTCATCCATGGACCTTTCACGCTAAATGAAAAGACCACTACTTAAATTAACCGACCTTCTAAAAATAGTAAGTCCTTTCATTACATGAATAATACTCCTTCCATTAACAAACGTTCGTAAATACCCCTCTAGACACCTTTCTGAAAATTAACACAAATTTATTTTTATTCCTTACTCATTTTCACTTTCGTTACCATGGAGGCATGCTCTGTTTAAGGGCCAAGAATATACAAATTACAATGTAACCATATATATTTCTTTTTAATATTTATTTTTTAGTAATTATGCGATCGGATATAATAAATATTATTAAATTACGAGTCAAATTTAATACGAAAATTAGTTATTAAGTAATTAAATCTATTTCCAATTTTATATGATGTTTTTTGGAAATTAATTGAGAATTATGTTTTCCCTCTTTTATAAAGTCACCATGCTGAAAGCAAATAAACACACCACAACAACGTAAAATCTAAATTTACTCGACTCGTCCAAGTGAAACATGCAAAAGTCGAATCACCTTGAATGTGTTTCTAATATCAAGTGACTTGCATTGCATTAAACAATAACACATAGTTAATTAGAGATGGAACAATAAAAAAAAAAGACATCAAAATTTCACATGAAAAATTCTTTATAAATAAAACCACACGCAAAGTTCAATACGAAAACTAAAAAATATAACTTAAAGTTTTGCGACTCAAGTTTACGTGTAATTAAATAGTAAAGCAAAACATTAATCGAGAACATAATGAAAACTCACTGACTCGAACCAAAATAATTCGAACTAATCAGAGTTTATTCCAAAAATAAAACTCATAAAATACTGCCAATAGGTTACTTTTCCAAATGCTTACACATTTCATGATGAAAGATGAGCCAATTTTCAAAACTACATGCCCACTTTGTTGAATAACAGCCATGACGTTGTATGATGGTCCATTCATACCATTTTATTAAAATCATTTAATATCATATATTCTTTATTAAATATGAATAATAAACAAAAGACTTGTATGTATGTGCCAACAGGTCAATGTGATAAGAATTTTCATAACCTCCATAAACTAAAAAGAAAATTCCTAACATATCCATTAAAATAAACAGCATAGTTCTAAGCATTTCTCCCTCACGAAACTATAACAGGTGAATATCACAGCATTGAAAGCACGTTTCCAGAAACTGTTAGCATAAAATAATGGAGAACCTTCCATCCATGAATGCTGATGTGCTTTCTTGTTTAGTTAGAGCGGCTTCGGATAACATCAATGGCCATTTCAGTAGGATCCGTTGCTTGTAACTCAATCTGAATACCATCGAGTTCTCTCTTAAACCTGTCTTTGGAGCTTGCATAAATCATCTTGCTTCTCACCTTTGATGTGTCAGGTGACCTATATGAATACATGATGGTTAACTCAAAACGTAATTACCAAAACTTCTTTCAGAGTAATTGAAAATTAATTTATTTTCTGAAAAAATGTTATCAAAAGCTGTTTTTTGTTCTTTCAAGTAGAAACGGAGAACTATTCTTAAGAACATTCATAATGGGTATCCAAAATACCCCAGTGACGAGAATCGGAACCACATATCTTTGGGAGACTAATATTATCTTTAATAATATGCTATCAGAAGCTAAATAAATGAGAAATATACTCACCAAGCAATGAAAACGATTTTGCTCTTTTGGCAATTCTCTTCAGTCACAAAATCAAAGTCGTAGATAGCATATCTACACTCATTGGCGGGAAGACTTGCAGTGAAAGCTTCATAGCTATCAGCAGGTTCACCAAGCTTCTCAACAACTACCTGCTTCTGCTTCTCCTCTATCTTGAAGACAATAAATCTGTAAGTCCTTTTCGCCTTCAGTTCTAAGAACTTCAGCTTGCAGTCATCATGGACAGCCATTCCGGAGGCTGCATTTGCCTGAAAGTCAGAAAGTTTATTTACATGAGTGAAAAGTCAACTAATATAAACCTGACCCTCAAAAATTACCAAAAAATAGTAGAACCCTAAAGTTAGTTCAACTGCTCTAACCATGTATGGGGATTCTAATGCCTGAAGGTGGGTTTCCCCCTGAGACAGAGAAAGAAATGGCTACTGGCACTCAAATTGAAGTGATGAAGTCACAAAGAAAGAAGAGAGCTCTTATAGTATATGAAGCCCCTTTACTCCTCACTTTGTTAACTAGAACCAAAAATTAGTCCAGAAATGATTGAGAATCTACCCAAAAAACATACTATTAGAACTGTTCATAGGGATGCTTTCTCAAACCTTTGAAATACTCACAATCCCTCCGCATTGTTCAAAGGAATTTTTGCAGCAGAAGCATTTGAGGAGTTAAAAATAAAATCACACGATTGTTAAAAATAAAATCACACGATTATAATCTGTAGAGAAATATGAGTATTACAACGGTCAACACACTTAGTTTTGGTGTTGAGCTTTCAAGTAAATTTTCAAATTTGTAAGATATTTTAACTCCCGATATCCAAACTTAGTGAATACAAATCCAACTGTTCTATCCGTTGAAGTAAATACAACCGAGCAAGGAGAATAACTTCACAATACACAAGTAAAGGCAACTAAAAGCAAAAGCTTCAAAGCATACTGCAAACCCAATCATGTACTCCCATATAATGAAAATTAACTTGAAAAATCTCTATTAAGAAAAGGAAACCGATATTAAATGGCTGAAAAACATGGGACTACAAAGATCAAGAACTTAGCGACAATAGAACGTAGATTCGAAGTGCCATCACAGAACTAAACGTGAAAGAACAAAAATGCGCTCCACAAAAGCCCACACCAATTCACTAGCGTAAGCCAACACTTATCAAAGAGCACAATAAATGCATGACGAATCTAAAAATTAGCGCAAAAAGGAAAACAAATCAATAAAAACCAGAGGAAGTTGAGTAAACGAAAATTACATAAATAAACTCACCATCTTTCCAGAGAGATTAAAGGAGAGAAGCAGAGAAAATCTAGGGCTCCCGATTGAAATGGTAAAGTTGATACCTTTTATATTGCGATGGAAAAGAGAGGGACGTGACCTTAGTCGGTTTGTGTCAAAAAGTTATTAATTTTGTTTGAAAAAATAAAAAATAAATCAAAATTTCTGTTATTCCCTATTTTATTTGTGATTGCGTATATATTTTTCAATCATATGGCTGATGGCATCACACTACCACACTCAAAGTTTCCATAAAATATTTTCAGATATGAAAAGTTTTAAGAATTTCAATATTAATTTTGAAATTTAACGAAGAATAATATTGTGTTTAGTTTTACACCACGTTCTTATTTTACAACCAGATAAACATTAATTAATTAATTAATAAAATTTACATTTACTTTTTTATTTTTCTCTAATATTCTTACTTTTTAACGTAACAAATATTAATCAGTACCAATTAATATTCGTCGAGTTAAGAATTAAGAACCTAACAACACTAAACGTGAGGATACTCAGTCCCGCGTAAATGTCTTGTAATTGGATTCATATTACTGAAATATATTCTGATTTTTTTTTTTTTTTTTTTTTTTTTTTTTTTTTTTTTTTTTTTTGGGATTAGGAGGGATGGAGTCTCACTCCCTCCCCTATATTTTAAGCACAAAAAGGATGCAGGCTGGCTCCAAATCTGTACTGTTTTAATCAAATTTGTAGAGGGTTTTGAACATTTGAAATGATCATTATCATGACCACAAGTACAAGTAAATACCAATGCAGATTAACAAATGAATCTATATTTCTTTCCTTTAGAGTTTACAGAAACTGCAGCTCCATAGCTAAATCCAACAAAAGTTTACCATGAAAAAAGATAGAACACCATCTTCTATAGATTACTCCTATTCAATCCTAAAAAGTATTTTATACTGTCTATAACCTCTGGGTCAATATTAACTTCCCGAAATTTGCACTACTATCTTGTGAGATGCAAAGCATTCAACTATACATCCAGGCCCCTCCAATCACTGTCGCAAAACTGGTCTGGAATTTGCTGAATCGGATTTCAATCCAACAAACAATCTAAAATCAGAAAATTGTCAAACTAGGTCGATTCCCCTCGCCTTTGCTGCTTGTATAACACGACTCCCATCTTCTCTGGTTTTACATAGTTTGTAATATGATTTCCACAGTTTAACAGAGAATGGATAAACTAATAGACCTCGCTTATAGAACTTCTCAGTCATGGCCTCCATGCCCGTAACCCTATCCAAAATACCTGCAGCTTCTACCCAGACAAACTCTGGTGGTATTGGAATTGCATGAAAGATTGCGTTTACCAGATTTGAACCTGCCCAGAAGAGGCTGGGAAGGGTAAGTTCTGAGGACCCATTCGTTGTACCAAACAGCTTACAGACAAAAATGGCAAGCTTGTAATTTGATGGCAACATCTCCAAACTGGATTCAACGAAATCGACCAGATCTTTTGGTTCTTTGAAATTCTGAGGCAAAAGCGATGGGCCGAACCACACTTCAAGAACCAAATTTATGAGAGAAAAGTTGGGGGAAAATGAATTCAGGAGATTACCAACAAGTTGTTGCACTCTCGGCTTCTTGATCTTGGCTATGAAATTTCTAGATAAGGGTTTAAGGGCAGACAGAGCATGAACATTGTTTATATAACCTTCAAAAATGCTCCTTACACCACCAATCGAAGCAACTTCTTTCAGCAGTGATTCATCGGTAAGTAAGAACGTTGCATACTCTTTCAAGCAATGTCTAAGGGTTTCAGGACTAGCTGCCTTCAGTGCGTTATCGATGGCTAAACGAGCTTCAAAGTGATTGTTCTGTAATAACATATAAAGAGAGAGATTAATATATCCAAACAATACATCTATCTGGTTGGAATCTGAATCTCGAATAGCTCTTAGTAAGTCAGACGTGTTGCCGCTAGCCAAATCCCAAGTTCCATTTTCCAAATTTCCAACTGTCCATACAGAATCAAACCAGAGAACCATGAGTGCTTTAGCATATTCATATCTTCCATTTTGAAGGGCATATTCAGCATATTGATTCCAGACACACTGCACTCCAGGTACTTCTTTTGGCCAATTCTTGAGGCATTCCTCAAATCCTTTAAAATTTACACCATCTTGACAATGTTTGTCAGAGCGGGCTGATAGTAAAATGAGCTCTAAACAAAATGGGTATAACTTAGTGTATTTATCCAACAAGTTTCTTCCAGAATCTATGCCATTAAAGGCCAAAACGCATCTTATATGATTGAGAGCAAAAACTTGAGCTGATCTGAGATTGTCTTTACTTTTACATGATTCAGCGCTTAAGCACGAATCAAAATTATCTACAGCTGTCTCAATCAGCTGAATAACCCTCCATTTTTCATCATCTGTAAGATGAACCGCAGGCCATTCTAATTCATTAAGTTCTTTCTCACATTCAAATTGCTGCACAACAACGTCAGGTAGCTTCCCGTAGTTAACTAGGTACAGACAACAAACCCAGAATATACATTTATCAGAAACAGTTAAACATGTGAGGATGTCAGAGAAAAGAGCAAAGTGACCCTCATCAGAGTTTCTTGATATCGGGATGGAGCTCAAAATTTTCTTCACAGCCTTCTCAATATTCCCAGATAAGCATAAGCAATTTATCATCTGCAAAAATAGGTCTAAGATACAGGCACTGTCATGCACTCCATTACCATCAAAAGTAGCATGATAGCAGAGAGCTGAAATTGCATCTTCATAAGCATTCAAACGAACATCAAGCTGCATTCGACTGTTGATGTACAAGAGCCAAAGTTCGTAAGATCTGTCATTTTGTTTAACCTGGAGAAGAAGAATGAAGATTTTTCCACACAAGCTTCAAAATCAGTCACCTAAATAAAAAGAGAAATCGCCTGCAATAACTTCACAATCGCTTCAGATTCTAGCCCAAGTCAGAGAAACAGTGGCTAGAATTCTTTCCAAAGAAGAAACAGAAATCTAATCCTTGTTTGCTGTTATCCACTCTCGTTTAGTTTTGTCTCATTGTATCTAAACAGCATTGAAAGATGAAGATTGTGAACCAAGACTTATATTTCCTAATACTATGACAATAAGATCCCTTTAATGTTTATTAAAAGTTTTTTAATATCACCAATAACTATATAAGCAACTCTATTACTCTTCAAAATTTATTCTCAATCATCTTTAAGGAAAATGTAACAACCATACCGCAAAGGAGAACATATCATCCTTCCCAACTGGATTTATGGTGCTATAAAAAACGAGTAGATAAACAATCCAAATGACTGCTGAAGTTGGATCAGCCTCCACTGCTCGTGATAGCACTGGGAGAGCCTAAATACCCAAAATTATCAAACATTAGAAGTGCTTAGCCTCAAATTGCACGAAAAACAAACCTAAAAGGAAACCAGAAATGTTGCCTTTGCCTTTTTCAAACCGTCTAATTTACTAGCCTCCTGATTGAGAATAAGAAGAGCCATTTCCAGAGATTGTTCACTATCAGCAAGAGCTGGCCTCACTTGAATCTGAGACACGTCAAAATATTGAAAGTTGGCAAAAAATCATATCATATTCTCACGAATAAAGAAGATAGTTATTGAACAAATTAAACTTAAGTAATCCAGAGTAATTTCAGTCTTTGAGGAATATGCATGTGCCAAAGCATAGTAAAATTTAACTCGGTTTCCTAGTAACTAGCAAACCTTTTTTTCCTATAAGATTGCGCGGATTAAAAACCATTGTATATTTAGCAGAGATATTTTCAGCAGAAACTAAAAAAATAAGTAAAATATAAATAATTAATGAATGTCATCATAACCTATTGAGAAAATGTTAGAAGCTCGAGGGAGATTTAATCAAACTGTAACGACACAATAAGGGAATTTTTTTTCAAAAAAATTGAGACCCGTTAGTGCAATATGACTACATGAAACAAGTAAAAATATTTTTTTATTGGTTAGAATTAGTCTATTAGTATTTCTAAAGAGCAGAAAAAAGTAAATATGAGGATAAAAAAACAGACAACCTCACTATTTCTACTCTGGAGAAATGATAACTTATTATAATTCCCATGGACTTCCATACGACCATCAAGGAAAAATGTTCCATCGACATCCATTTCCTTTTGGGAAAAAATTGATAGCGTCAAGGAGATACTGAAATATTTTTTCCAGCTTCGATCACTTCTCCAAATTAAACCGGATCCATATGAAGATAGATTGGATTTTAGAATATCTAAGCCAACAATATAAGTAGTTGGGATCGTGGAATCTTGATATTTCATAACATTTTGCACGCCATCAGCTTTTTGACTTTGTGGCAAGCCATGATCTACAGAAAATATCACAAGGATGTAAAAGCTGCAAACTACAGGAAAAAATTTATGGAAATTTTCATACCAGAAAAATTAGACCGTTGGTCATGATGCTGATTTATATTTTCTTTGGAAACTTTCTTAATATGTTGCCACGGACATTCATAGTTGTTGCACTTTCCTCGGAGCTCATACATGCAAATTGGCAAATATGAATCAATTATAACATTGCAGGAGTAGGAACCTATTTCTCTTCCACACAAGTACCCAACGGTCTCATGTATGGAACTGCTGGGCGACTTCCAAAGCTGAAATCCGTTAAATTTGATGAAATTGTCCTCTTGATCCCAACTTTGACCGGAAAAACCACGACAATGCTTAGGCACCAAAACTTCTAGGCTAACCTGAGGGGTAGCCTTCACATGCTGAAAAACGCTCTTTAAACAAGATGAGAACATCGTCATCACAATTTTTGGCTGGTTTCCATCTGTAATGAAGTGCTCATCGTCATCACAATTAGCAATTGTTACAAATCTCAAGAAAAGCCTATGCTAAGTTTCCCATTTGAGGGAAAAATCTCAAATCAGAGAAATAAAATGAAATGAAAAATGAAACCAAGTCTTGCAAGAGTATATTGGAAACTCATGGTCAAGACGTTAATTGAAAAAGTAGACAAACAAATAATGACATTGCGCCAAGAAAATGAATAAAAATAACATAATTTTGTATAAGAGGTTCAAGTATGCTCTTTACTTACCTTTCAAGTCATGCCGTTGGTTTTCTTTACCGTCCAAAACAGGAGCACTCATGTTGCTTATTTGGTTTTTATCACATTCTATATTGTGCAGAATCTCTTTATCAACATGAGGGCCAACGCTATTAAGGAGGGAATTTTCATTTCTGTCATCAGCTTGAGACCCTTGTTCCCTTTCAGGCCCCAAATCATGGCATGAATCATTGTTTTTCTGCAAATTTCTTTTTCCTAGCTTCTGAAATAGTTCAGACCTTAATCTTGCTTCGAGAAGCAAGGAATCCTTGGCGTTCTCGCCAAAATAATTTTCTTTTGCTTCATCATTTATTTGGTTTCCACCTTCAACGTCTCTTTCTTTTAAAAGATATTTAATGGAAGGTTCAATGGATCTATTGTCAAAGGGAAATGACTTATTTTCATCTACTGAGATATTTGGATCGCTGGAAGAGCAGCAAACTCCAGCTGCAATAGTTTTACCCTCGTAGGGCAATCTCTCTGATATAAGACCCACGGGTTCAGTACATGGTTCAGATTCCATAACATGCTCATTGACTTCCTGATTTGATGAATGGACGTCAGAATTGGCAAGCTGAATATTTGAATCATTTTGTAGCTGACCAAAGCCTTGAAATTCTGGCTGAATCTGAAGGTCCAGTCTTGGTAATAGATTATTTTCAGGCACATTAGTGAGGGCGTCACTGATTCCTACATGATCCTTTAAGGAGAAAATTGAAGTGGAATTTTCAATCATTAAAGATCGTACATGAGCTGCATATAGTTCTCTTTTGCGATAAAGATCAACACAACGGGCATTAGCCTCAGCCAAAGTTCTCTGTGCTTGACGATAAGCTTTAAAAGCATTTCTTTCTGCAATTTCACATCTATGTCTGCGCTCTTGTGCTTCTTCCAAATCTGTGTCAATGGATTCCTCAATTTCAACTATTGATTTTCCATCTATGAAATTCGCCATCTCAACACAATCCCAGATAATTCTTTTGGCGCTAGGTCCCTTGTATAAATTAAAAAAACGACAAAATCAGAACTGGGAAAAGGAAAGCAGAAAACTACACCATGAAGCCGTCAGACAAACCTGACATGTATTCTCCAATGGATCTCGTGTTTTATGGTTGGATATTTCTTCTGGAAAATCACTCCTAACTAATTTCTTTGCATTTGTTGGATTTGAGGTAGATGTAAATGGGCCATCAATATTGCTTCGATGGTTCGAATTTGTAATTGTCTACGAAGTGAAAATAGATATTGGGGGGCCAGCAATAACACAGAATAATCCATGAAATAGATAATGACGAGACAACAAAATAATAAAACATAAAGTACCGAATCACTAAGGAACAACAGCATAATAGAAAAAGGGATAGCGATATAATTTTGCTAAAAAATTGTACTTTTTTAACACTTTCTGACAGAATTGTAAGAATGAATGTCAAAACCACCAAATATTACGAACTGATTTAGTATACCAAGATGATATAAGAACGAGAATTAAATCAATTGAAATTGACATGGTAGGTTCTAGTTAACTAGCTAAAAACATTTTCTTACAGTATTGGTTGTAATAGTTTTATGTTGGTCAACAACACAAGGATTTACCTGTTTACCTTCATCGGAATGGTTAAGATGATTACCTGTGGGAGAACCTGCAGTCACAATCACCACATCTGTGAGGGATTAGCACTAAGTAATATTGAGGTTAAAAACAAAATTTACCATCTTG
Source organism: Begonia peltatifolia (assembly GCA_022433055.1). NCBI lineage: Eukaryota > Viridiplantae > Streptophyta > Magnoliopsida > Cucurbitales > Begoniaceae > Begonia > Begonia peltatifolia. Next base: position 23,675,784 of record CM039520.1, on the reverse strand, counting down.
TTGTCTGTGGATATTTTCAGGTAAACTACCACGCTGGATATGATTATGCTTCCTCTGTTTGTCCATCTTTGACGGTGATATTCCCATTAAGATATCTTTCTTCACATGATCAAAATCAGTGGAGTCATGCAAATGACAGTTATCCACTCCCAACACTTCCGAGGGTGAAACTATCTTTTTATTAGCTAGAGGAGGTAATTCTTGAGGGCCACCTGAAAAATGCTGAGTAGTATAAGTTCCATTACCTTTTAGACGCTTTTTATCTGGCTCTTTTGGTTCCACTTGCATAAATCCTGCCAAAATAGCACTGTTTGTAAGACCTCTAGCATCTTTCTGATTCATGTTGTTTTGATTCCTGACAGGTATAGATTCTTTGTTTAACGGTACAGACTTAAGCTTGAGTTCATTTTCTCGAAGTGCTATTTGTTCCCGTAGGTCCTTCAATTTGCTATCATTTAAACTTAAGCTTTGATCAAATCCATGCTCTCGATTCAGTTGACTTCTGTTAAGGGTATTGAAACTTCTTAGTCGAGAACCCTGCTCAAGAAATGCTGGTCCAGCAGCCATAAAATTATTTCCACGAGTTTTTGTCATTGATGATACAAAAGAGCGACGTAAAGGTAATTTTTGGGGAATTAATTTGCTAGCATTTTTGAAAGTCTGGCTACTCTTATGAGACTTTGCCTGCAATGATGTAGGTGGTCTTCCATTTTTAACAAAATCATTTTGGCGTTTTGAAACCTTTTCTTTTATGTGTTCCTCATTGTCACTGCCACTGTCATTATCTGAAAAGGATATCACTAAATTTGAATTGGCATTAAATGAAGGTCCCAAGCCTGATGTAGTAGCAGGAGAAATTTGATTCTTATCAAACTTCTCTTTAAAAGCAGGTTGTATGGACATCTGCGACTGAACATTGAGAGAGCTCAGAGTAGAAAAGTCATAAACAGCCTCACCTATAATAGATAATAACCGTTAAACAATGTATAGAAATCTGCCATTTAGTTCGATTGAATTGCCATTTTCTTAAAGAGAGGGTAGTTGCGTAAACATAGAAAGAATGATTTAAAGGAAGATTAGAGCATATTATTTTAATTTCAACCTCATATTGGTGTGAATAACCGTCTAAAAGACTTACAAGGATTAAACACTTGATTAAAAAACTCAACATTTGTTGTTCTCTTCATGGTGTTTCCAGACATTAAAACTTTACGCACTTTAACAAAGATAAAAAAGACAGTTCCACGTCATAAAAATAAAAGAACAAGTTAAACTCTAACCACAATAACTTTTAAGACTTACCATCCTTAATCCTTGGGCTGCTTCTCTTCTCGAGAGAAAGTGAAACTGGCACCTTTGGATGGCTCACCATCCCAGTGGATGCAGCAGTGCAAACACCATGTTTCTGAAGATAAATAAAACCAAATCAAACTTGATAGTTTGCATTTCTTAGACAACAGAGAAATAAAAAGAAACAGAAGTTCACCCGCAATGGATACAATCAAGTACTATTAATACAACAATCAAGAAATAAAATATACAAAAATTTATATGTAAATCCATTGAAAACCAGAGCTGTGATGAGAAGACAGATAAGTGCAGCTATGAAGTGATTAAGTATTAAATCAGCAAAACATTTAAGCTATTCTTTTATATAAATCAAGTTATATTGATAGAAAGAAAATACAAGTGAATGGAAAGGAAGTAGACTTCCAAAAATAGGAACAAAGAGAACCACCACCAATTAGAGCAAACTAAACTAAAAAGAACAAAAACATAAGCTATTAAGTAGTGGAGGCTCCAAAGGTAGTTGTCACCAAGCAAAAGAAAAATGTCATATTAGAAGTATAAACAATTAACAAGAGTTCAACAAATAATAGACGGTGAATTGATCCATTCCCAAGCAACCGAACGTGAATCTCAAAACAAGAAAAAAAACCCCGATAAACCTGAGATGACTTTAAACCAACAAGAACAGAACCTGAGTCAAAAATAAGTTAATATAGGACAAGAGAAACAACGTGCACTCCCTCCGAATTCAGGTTAATCGACTTTGACAGCTTTTTCTAAGCATCCGAACTCATTCCAAACAAACGATTAAGGAAGAACATATTTCAAACGAAAGAACTGGAAATGGAATCAAACAAAAAGTAGAAAAGAATGAGAAGAACTAAACTGCGAACTAGAGAAGCAGAGATTAGATTACTTCGTCATCGCCCCCGTTGTCGTCGTTTTCAGAAGAAGATAGTTCGCCTTCTTCTCTGATTCTGGAATCATTGTTAGTTGCAACTTCAGGGACAGGCTCAGCACCAGAATTAGGCGCACAACCTTTGGCCCGGAGCTCATCGATGTCCTCCATTACCACTCGCCTGAGCTTTTCCCTCGCTAAGAAACCTATTATGTAACGCTTGCAATTGGGGACGCAACACAGACGAAACTTCCCCCTGAAAACTAGTAGAGGCAATAATCTTTCTTTTCGGGTAAATTACTAAAATACACTTATCCAATAAAAAAAGTGACACGTGTCACATCTCAAAGGATGGGACCCATTAACCGGTACCTTCAAACTGGAGCTTCTGCAAATTCAGACCACCTTTGAATTTTTGTACAATCTGTGAAGACGAAATACAGCTCCGATGCCGGCGAAAATGGCGGGAAAACTCGATAAGTCGCTAGATGATATCATCAACGAATACAGGAGGTCGGGAAGGAAAAATGAACATTCCAGTTCCAATGGCAGAGGCGGTGGAAGAGGCAGTTACTCTGGTGTTGGCCCTCATCGCCGGTTCCTATTCCACAATGCTGTCTGTTCGCCGGTTAGTTAGACGGTTCTTCTCCAGCAAAATGATGTTGATTTCGTTCTTTTTTGGTTTAGTGCTGATAAAACGAAGGAAAATAGAAGAAACTTTAGTCTCGTATTCTCTTACTGAAATCCTAATATAGGACCGCGATTTGAATTTTTCAGCTTTATTACTCCACTTCGTTCTAAGTTTGTCTGCATATAGAGCTCTGTCGTTTTCAGTTTCTTCCGCCTTGATAATTTGTGAGCAAATATGAAATAGAAAACAGATGAATGAGACGAAGTATTTCTATGAATTTTCAGTATTCGATGCAGCAAATGCAAATTCTGAAACCATCTTTGCCAGAAACGATATCAGCAAATGTCCTATCGGACCCAGAGGCAGGCACAAAGCTATATGTTTCAAATTTGGATTATGGAGTTTCTGATTATGATCTTGAGGTCATCAAACAATCTCTTATCTTCTAGTATTCATGCTACCTTGCTCTAGTTGTAGGTGTTTGTGTCCGTCGGGATTTGAATTTTTTTGGATTGTTAAATTTACGTTATCGCTTTCAGTTTCCTCTACTTGCATGTTTGTGTGCCTATTTAGATAGTTATGTAGCGTATATTCATATTTCTTGAGAAGTTTGATGTATCATTCCAGATCCTTTTTTCCGAGGTTGGTGACTTGAGAAGGCACTCAATCCATTATGATAAGAGTGGAAGATCAAAGGTATCTTTGAATATTTGTTTCAGTTTGTTGAACTTATTTAAAGCTCTAATGGCTAATGTATTGAAATCAAAACTCATTAGGGTACTGCGGAAGTTGTCTTTGTTCGTCAATCAGATGCCATAGAAGCTATAAAGAGGTATGAAAATTCAATGCTTGATGGAAAGCCAATAAGTATCAACTTTGTGGGGATGGATTTGATCTCTCCTGCCTTTACGCCTCTGCCTCCAATTTCTGATAGCATATTGGGAAAACCGCCAAGTGATTTTATAAGGTATGGAATTTTTAGTTGTATAACATGTTTTATTATAATTGTTATCATCTTTCTTTATATACTTGCTTTATATGATTTTCGAGATTCATTGTAGATGGCAAAAGCTAAGAACTTTTCTATTCACTATTATTTCATGAATTCTAAAGAGTAATATGTGAACCATTGGGTTCTGAAGTGCCTATAATAGTGTTCCTTGCCTCTTCTATAAATGCCAAACAGCATCAAACTTTGAGTCTTGGGTATATAATGGAAGAACATTATGCGTTTATTTATTTCACCCTCTCTTTTGCAGTATTGCTAATTATGCTTTAGCAAGTAAACCTAAAACCATTCGTGCTATTTAAATAAATTCAACTACTTGGAATCATTATTGGAAGAATATTTTGAATTTATAGAGAGATGATCCTCCCAAGTAGTGGGAACCTAATGACAAAGTCTCTAGTTTGTCTCTTGTTCACTTATATGGCCTCCATGCTCTTTATGCTACTTGCTGGACAGTGGACGGGAAACAGCTTTTGGTGGTGGGGTTTGCAGTGAGACTGGTAGAGAGATTTCGATGAGATATGCAAGACAGGATGAACTTTGCAAAAAGGTTTATGCAACAGCTGAAGATCTTGATGCTGAGTTAGAACAATACCGCCTGCAAGGTATGCAAATGAATTGAACTTACTTGACAACCCATTCATAGCAGTTGGTTGAATTCTCACTTTTCGAGTTAGCCATTCTGCGTAGGAAAGTTTTGTTTTCAAGAGTTCTCGTGATATGAACAAATTCTAGAATGAATTAGCTGTAGAGTGCATTTGTTTGAAGTTTGTTTTGTTGTGTTGACCAGATAAGCCTTTCTAATGTCACTTTAGAGGTTGACAACGAGCTCTGCATTTCATCTTTTATGGATGAAAGAATATATACCTGAGTTTCTAAAATTATAATAACTTTGCTTCCCTTTAAAAGTCTCTTTGGATGCACATGAAATCCAGAAGTGTTAAGGGGCAAATAAAGTAACACAATTATATTCATGAAATTGGGAATGTTGTACACAAAATTTCTCCTCGGCAATTAATCATACAAGATTCTCGAGTTTACAAACTCGAGATGGCCTTGAAGGATGACACAAACAGAAAGCTCAGACGAAACTGGATCTGTACACAACTTTGGCAAAGAGGAAATTTCAATTAAGCACAATCAAATACTAATGGACTTGTTTATGTGAATAGAACGTAGGGAAGCGGCAATTCCTAAAGAACTGCTCACAATGTCTACGAACTTTCCTTGTTTAATACTGTCGTAACTAATGTTTATTTACTTATTTCACTTTCTTAAAATATTGATTGATTAATTAAACAATGATAAATATAATTTAGATTAAATATTTAAAATTTATTATATTAATTATATTTTAATTGCATCAATCGTTGTTTGATACGTCAGCAAATATTTTAATAGAGTAGTAAACATAGCATTATTTTTTCTGCAACAAGCAGATTAGTTAAACAGACATACTCATTCTGACGATAAGTAATTCTCTTTGAATGAATAAGTGAGTGCAAAGTGGCCCACGAGATCTTCGATTTGGAGCTTACACCATTTCTTAGTAACCCACCATTAATATCGCCCAATTGCTTGAAAGATTTGGTCCTCTCGATCTTATGAGAGAACTCTTTCACGAAATAAAAGAGGGCATCAGCAATATTATCTCATCATCACTATATTCCATAACTCCAGTAGCTATGCATATTCGATTATTTACAGCATGTCCGTTTAGATTATTTGCATTACACACTTGGTATTTTCTAAAGGTATGATTTCTCTGTCGTCCCGTTCGTATGTGTCATGTGATCATTTCATATTATTCGATCAATCCGTAGCAAATGAATTTCTCAAAAAATATGTTTACTTAATTTTGCGAATTATTGGTGTATCCTTGATCTACCAAAAGTATACGAAGAAATTGAGGTATACTATCAATAATAAGATTTAAAATGAGAAGAAGACTTTATTTCAGCATTTAAACATCTCAATAATAAGATTTAATATTAACAATAATCCACCACTATGCGCTAGAGTTGATTTTGTTTTTAGGTACACCGAGTCTTGACCGGAAGTCGTCTTCCATGAGTGGAAGTCCGATCCAGAGCTTGATCTTCGGTTCCCATCCCAGCTCTTCCTTTGCTTTAGTAATATCTGGCTTCCTCTGCCTAGGATCATCTGGTGTGTTTTCCACCCCTGGATTTATCAACTGCAAATAAAATGTGTTTATTTTCGAACAACTGCTCGAGTCGAGTTCCACAAACAGACAGGTAATTAGAGTAACCTCCTTAACAGTCTCTGCCAGTTCAAGCATTGTAAATTCGCCTGGATTTCCTATGTTAATCGGCCCGATATTCTCGCCTTCCATCAGCCGAATAAGTCCATCAACCTTTGTTGTCCCAAAAAGAAAAATCAATAACAAATTATACCAAATTAAAACCTCAATGCGAGAAATTCAACTTTACCACACCATACCATGTCAGAGACATAACAAAAGCTTCGTGTTTGAGCTCCCGGAGATTGAACCGTCAAAGACTCGCCACTGCATATGGGAGTAAATGTCATTCGAGAGTTAGGGTGAATAAAGAGTACAATAATTTAAAACGAAAAAGAATCTTACCGTATTGCTTGAGCGATAAAATTGCTAACTACATGGCCATCGTCGATATTCATGCGAGGTCCGTAGGTGTCGAAAATTCTTGCAATTCTTATCTCCGATATAACCATGACAGTTAATGATTAAGTTGAGAATAAGATTCGACCTTCAAATGAAGTACTAATATTCATCTTACCTATCCCGTGCTGCCTATGGTAGTCGAACATCAGCGTTTCAGCCACACGCTTACCTTCGTCATAGCAACTCCTAACCCCTACACAAAGAAAACAGAAACACAAGAAAACACTTAAATTACAGCAATTTTCTTCTGTTTAGAGAAAACCAAACTAAGTAGATAAATTTTTGAAATAGTGAAGTTAATGCTCTCTAAAAAACAATATTCCATTCTCTATCCTCGAAAAGATTAGCGTTGCATCGAAGTCAAATGATCCAAAAAATTGTTAGTACATTCAATCTCAAGATAAGCTTGCCGCTTTGTAGACCCTTCTTGCCTAGTGAAAATCTCCAATAGTAGAAAGCTTACCGATTGGATTAACGTTTCCCCAATAGCTCTCGGTTTGAGGGTGCACCAGAGGATCTCCATGCACCTCAGAAGTTGAAGTAAGCAAAATCCTAAAGTTCATCGATAAAAGAATCAATATAATAAGCGCTTTTAGATTTGTCGATCGATGTAAAAGATGACGAATTGTTCAAACTTCAAAACCTGGCTCCAACACGCTTGGCGAGTCCCAACATATTCAATGTGCCAATCACATTTGTCTTTATCGACTGTTAAAAGCTCAATCATTCATTAAAAAAAAAAACACCCCAAAATTCAAAACTACAAAAATGCATAAACACATACTTTTACGGGATTGTATTTGTAGAATATTGGAGAAGCAGGGCAAGCAAGATGGTATATTTGATCAACCTCGACAAGCAATGTTTCCGTGACATCTGCATCAGCGAGTAGAATATTTATCCGAAGATCTAGATTGCCGGAGATAAGAAATTTCATAAACACGTCTTTTTTTATTTCGATATTGTGTCCTTTCAAAGTGTAATTCATCCTTCATCGTTTTCCTTGCCATTTTAGTCGGATAAAAGAGAACAGAAGAAATACCATGACGAATAAGCTCAAACCGAGGATGGCCAATCCATCTTTTCAGATTGTCCTTCGATCCGGTGAAGAAGTTATCCACAACAATAACCTAACGAGAGAAATAGAAAATCATCTGAAATTGAACTACTCTCGTCTCGATAAATTATTTCGACATATGAACTTATTATACTATACTTCAAATAAAAAAAGATTTTCTAACCTCATTCTTTTCATTTTCCATTAATCTGTCGACAAGGTGAGAGCCTATGAATCCAGCTCCACCCGTCACCAAAATTCTCATGTTAGCCTGCCAACAACACAACACATTCATAAAACCAAAATTCATTTTTGTGAAGTTTGAAATAGCTTATTCAAATGCGTTTTCAGAAGTTGTTTTCACCAGAACAATGAGCAGAGACAATACGATCATAATTTTCCACAATACTGAGAGTTATATTACAGTTTTTTTTCTCAAAGATCAAACCCAAGGAAGCCATGAACAATGAAGCAGGAGATCCATGTAAGACAAAGCAGAAGATGGGAGGAAAGTTACCTGGAAAAATTTTGTATTTCTCAAAGGAGATGGAGTTGGAGGTGGTTTGGTAGAAATGGAAGCATCTTCATTTGAAGCCACCTTCGCCATTATTCAGATTTCTTCTACAGCTTTGTACTGAAAATTACAACTTCACGTTCTTAATCTAAAGACGAAAAACCCTAAGCTTTACAGACACGAACAATAAAGAAGCTGCATTATCATAACATCAAAAAGAAGAAGAAAGAGAACAATTCTGAGAAAACTATAAAAGGTTCAAACTTTACAATCAAATCGACGATTTCAAGCAAACCCACTTACAGAAAATACAGGAATACAAAGAGAATCTCGCTCACTTCATTGTTTTTCAGAAATGGGCGATCAACTTAGAGCAACAGAAATGCTAACTTAGATTCTGCAGTGGCCAATTGCAAGATAACAACATTTATGGTAAACATGATTAACAGACCACAGGGACAGAAAAAGAAAAGCCTTCAAATTGACGATAAGTAGACAGCAAACAAAGCTTCTCCACAACGGAAGTCAACACCCCACCTAAAACTTTCAGATCTCAAATAGTTTGTCGATCAAACTAACGAAATCATAAAACAAAAACGCAAAAAGGGACTCTGGAAAACAAGAAGCTAAACAATTACAAGGTATAAAACTGGTAGCAGACGACCCGATACAGATCAAAATCCAAAATTTGAATTCTTTTCAGAAGCTGAATCATAGAAATTTAAGGTTTCAGACAAAACACCACCAAAAACAGCCCGAACGAAGAAAGGCCGACTCATATACACCCACGCATGCATAATGATGTTGAATAACAGTGACCGAAAATCGCGTGTAAAAGTCGTAAACGTAGAAATAAGAGTTGTTTCTTTTGTTTTATTCGGGATTTTAACTTTCTTTGAAACAACAAAAAAAGACATAGCACAAGAACCAGACCTACGTCACATTCTCTCACCACGTTACAATCAAATCAATCAAACTAAGAAAAAAAAGGAGTGTGAATGAGCGGCAATGATGATCCAGATATTTGCTAGTATTATATGTGGAAACGAGAGCCGTTGATTATGAAAAAGACGACTCGGAAGCCTGAGAGTAACGTTGACAACCCCAAGAACAGAAACCCTCCAAATCCTAAGGAGATGGCGATGTCTGACTGCACGCAGAATGATTTTGCGGCCGTACACGTGGCTGTTTCTTGAAGAGTCCTGGCCACCGCCATTCCAGCGGAGTCTGCCGACAGCAGAAGGTAGGCGAACACCTAAGGGGATGAGATAGGTTTAAAACTCTGAAAGATGAAGAAAATGAAAGGTTTTAGGTTTCTGAACCTGGTCATGGCCGAAGTCGAACCAGACCTGCAACATCTCCGGGAAGAGAGTGGCTCCTCTAGAGATTTCCCAAACGGAGGCCACCATTTCGAAGAGGGAGTACACCGCGACAATTGCGTTTCCTGCGAAAACGAATCTGCGCGTGAGGTTTTTCAGTCAATCTCATGAATTATCAAAGTTCATTCATTGCTAGCTACTGAAATTTCGAAAACTCGTACCTGAAGGCGTCAAAGTCAGACCAACGAGGAGATTCGTCGCCGCGAGAATTGGTGAGCATAAAAACAGATGAGGCGAAGGAGAAGCAAAAGGAAGCCAAACGGAAAACGAGGATTAGATAGTTGACTAGTTTGAGCTTTTCCAACGACACAGATGAGTGAAAGTGATGGGGAGGGGTTGGAATCCGCAGTTGCAGCGATGACGACGGCCCAACTTCCCAGTGCGATCGAGGAGATCTCATGGACGATGCAATGTAATAGAAGCCGCCGCCGGTGGTTAGAACATGGTAGAGAAGATTGCACTTGGCTTCACATATATTAGGTCTCGCAGAGAAAAAGGGAGAAGCTTTATGGGGCTGAGGATGGAGGAAGGCCAGGGGAGTCACGAGATGTGGTGGTTGGCGCGATGAGAGTTGAAATCAGAGAGAGAAAACTGGGAAAAAGTGAGTGGGAAAAGGTAGGAAAGCTAGATACGCGATTGAAAGGAAGAACCTTCGCAAGTCTCTGAAAATAATAAATAAATAAATAACAAAGTTCCAAATATAATATTAAGAGACGGAGAGCAGCCATGGAATTGGAAAGGATCGCTTTTTCATCTTCTTCCTCCGACGTCATCGTCGCGTCAGACTGACTCTACTCCCCCCCCCATCGCAAATAAACGCTGGACCTTGGTCTTGGACTCGTCGGAGCCTCTGTCCCCAGACTGGCCAGCCAATGAGACTAGCTTGTCCACACTCCATACAAATGTCTTTGAAATGCCAAGACAAGCAAAAAAAACACAAACTCAAATCAGAACATGTTTAAAGTTGTTAACAACTCGCAATGCAAGTGTAGTTCTATTAATTTAGGGCATCAATTTTCTTACTTTTAAGTTAAGGGGTCTCAATTGTACGAAATCAACTCATAACAATGAAATATATCACGTCGTGTTATTTGAAAAAATAAAAAATAAATAATTTATAAATATTATTATTTTTTATATATATTATAACGTGTTTTAAGAATAAAATTGTTTGGGATTCCGGGTATTTTCTTTAAAATTGTCATTCACATAAATACTAAAATAATAACCATATGATTTTGAAAGAGTTCATATAGTAAAGTTTATTATTTCTTCTTCCAGATCTTTCTAATTTGCCATCTTCTTCAATAGTTTGACTTGGAGAGAAAGTTCTAGAACCGACCAGATTCAACCAGACGAAGTCGATTTTTCCGACCCCCAACACCAAAGCAACTCTCCTTCACCGTCCATTACTAGATCCAACCGTCAATATTGTCTCTTCTCGACCCCTCTGGAATCAACGTTTTCTCCGCCTCATTTGTCTATATATTCTCTTCTCCGGCTACATCCGTTCTCACTGCAAACCCTACAGCTGCTCTTTGTAACGCTGAAAGAGTTTAGACATTTATTTTCGTCGTCTTTTTGAGTTGATTGAGAAAGTAGAAATGAGAGGAAAGGGAGAGGGACCTGCAATCGGAATCGATCTTGGAACGACCTACTCGTGCGTCGGAGTATGGCAGCACGATCGGGTGGAAATCATTGCCAACGACCAAGGCAACAGAACCACGCCGTCCTATGTTGGTTTCACCGACACGGAGCGGTTGATCGGAGATGCTGCCAAGAACCAAGTTGCAATGAACCCCATTAATACAGTTTTTGGTAAGACACAAGATTGCCGAGATCTTTTTATTTTTTTTTCTCTCAATGTGCATGTCAATCTATCTCTGTTCCCTTTCACGTTGCTAGTAAGTTTAGCTATCTGCAACAGTGAATTAAGAGCTCATTGCCAGTTCTTTAGTTTATGCGTGAATTGTTGATTCATTTATGATAAATGTTTCCCTCGAATTCCGAACCAAAAAAAAAAATTGGTCATTTTCTTTTACTACAGCCTTAGATCTAATTTTGTAGGTTCACACTTTGAAGTTACATCGGCCTAAGTTATGTTTTTGTGATTATTAGCTGCTAGTCCTGAATGTATGCTTGTTGCTTGCTTTGCGCAGATGCTAAGCGACTAATCGGTAGGAGATTTAGCGATACAACCGTTCAAAACGATATAAAACACTGGCCATTCAAGGTTGTTGCTGGCCCCGGTGACAAGCCCATGATTGTTGTCAATTACAAGGGTGAAGAGAAGCAATTTTCTGCGGAAGAAATCTCGTCTATGGTGCTTATTAAGATGAAGGAGATAGCCGAGGCTTACCTTGGATCTACTGTGAAGAATGCCGTCGTGACTGTCCCTGCTTATTTCAATGACTCCCAACGTCAAGCAACGAAAGACGCTGGAGTCATCGCTGGTCTCAATGTCATGCGTATTATCAATGAACCTACTGCAGCCGCCATTGCGTATGGTCTTGACAAGAAGGCTACAAGCTCTGGCGAGAAAAATGTTCTGATTTTTGACTTGGGAGGTGGCACTTTTGATGTCTCGTTGCTCACAATTGAAGAGGGGATCTTTGAGGTGAAAGCTACAGCCGGAGACACTCATCTTGGAGGGGAGGACTTTGATAATAGAATGGTGAATCACTTTGTTCAGGAGTTCAAGAGGAAGCATAAGAAGGATATTAGTGGAAATCCTCGAGCTCTTAGGAGACTGAGAACTGCCTGTGAGAGGGCGAAGAGAACTCTTTCGTCCACTGCCCAGACCACGATTGAGATTGATTCTTTGTACGATGGTATTGACTTTTATTCAACAATTACCCGTGCGAGATTTGAGGAACTCAACATGGATCTGTTCAGGAAATGTATGGAACCTGTCGAGAAGTGTTTAAGGGATGCTAAGATGGACAAAAGTTCTGTCCATGATGTTGTCCTTGTCGGTGGTTCTACAAGAATTCCTAAAGTTCAGCAGCTGTTGCAGGATTTCTTCAACGGGAAGGAGCTCTGCAAGAGCATCAACCCAGATGAGGCTGTGGCTTACGGCGCTGCTGTTCAGGCTGCCATTTTGAGTGGCGAAGGTAATGAGAAAGTGCAGGACTTGTTACTCTTGGATGTCACTCCCCTGTCTCTTGGTTTAGAGACGGCTGGCGGAGTGATGACTGTCTTAATTCCAAGGAATACGACAATCCCGACGAAGAAAGAGCAAGTCTTCTCGACCTATGCAGACAACCAACCAGGCGTTTTGATTCAGGTTTACGAGGGTGAGAGAGCAAGGACGAGGGACAATAACTTGTTGGGCAAATTTGAGCTTTCTGGCATTCCTCCTGCGCCCAGGGGTGTTCCTCAAATTACTGTCTGCTTTGACATTGACGCCAACGGAATCCTAAATGTTTCTGCGGAGGACAAAACTACTGGCCAGAAGAACAAGATTACAATCACCAACGACAAGGGAAGGCTATCGAAGGACGAGATCGAGAAGATGGTCCAGGAGGCGGAGAAGTACAAAGTGGAGGACGAAGAGCACAAGAAGAAAGTCGATTCCAAGAATGCATTGGAGAATTATGCTTACAACATGAGGAACACCATCAAAGACGAGAAGATCGGTTCAAAACTAGATCCCGCAGAGAAGAAGAAGATCGAGGATGCAATCGAACAGGCAATTCAGTGGTTGGAGAGCAACCAGCTAGCGGAAGCTGATGAGTTTGAAGATAAAATGAAAGAGCTGGAAAGCATTTGCAATCCCATCATCGCCAAGATGTACCAAGGCGCAGCTCCAGGCACGGCCAACGGCATGGATTATGATGAAGCTCCACCGACGGGTACCGGCGGTGCTGGCCCCAAAATTGAAGAAGTTGATTAAGTTTCTAGTTTCTATTAGATTTTGTACAAGATAATTGAAACAAGATCCATCTGCAGTTTCACTATTTTGCAGTGGATATTTATTTCCTCAAATGAAACCATATTTCTCTTTGAATTGCACAATAATTTAAGGGCGTTATCACCCCAAGAAACGATGGGAACCCGTAGCTCTGTTTTAATGGGCTTTAACGAAATTAGTCAGTTGGACGTCAATAATATCGACAATGACATTTCTTTTTCATTTGCTTTTGCTCCCTTGCCCATGTGACCTTCTCTTTCATCACTCGCTCCAAGGATATGATTTTAAGGCATTTCTGGTCTTTTCTTTCTCTTATGTTTCAGCCGCAGTTTCTGAAGAGAGCTGCAAAAAGGACGAACCTTTCCCGGAAGAAATGGGGATTGCTGGGTGGGTTTAGTCTTTTGCTTTTTTGGATTGACAAGCGAAAAGGTGGCGTTATCATGTTCAATGATGATATGGGAGCGTGATTTTCAGAGAATTCCGCCAAAAATATGAGCTTTTTCTTTTGCTATCCGAACAAAAGGTTTGGTTTTCGTTGATGTTTTCAGTCTAGGAGTCTGTTCATCGTTTCAGTTCTTCGGCTTCCTCGCTGTTTTCTCGAGGCGAGTTTCACTGGGTTTCTACAAAACGGTGTTTCTGATGTGATTGGGAGGTAAAAATGAGATCTTTGAGTAATTTAGGGCTTAGTTTGTGTGTGATTTTTGCTTGCTTGTTCTTTGCTCTGGTCGCCGAGCTTTACTATTTATGGTGGAAGAAGAGTTCTTCCAAAAGAGAAACTGAAAAACGCCATGGGAGCGCAGAAACAGAGCTCTTCTTCATGTTTTGTAAGAGACGATCATCTTCCATTTCTCAAAAAGCTCAAAGTCGCCGTGAAAAAGAAGAAACGAAGGGCAACGAACCAGAATCGCAGCTTAAAATTCTGCAATCTAAAAAGGACTTTTTGGCGGAACCCTTTGCAGAAGAAGAAGAAGATGACTTAGAAGCAGAGCTAATGAAACTGCAAGGGCCGCCAAGATTCCTCTACACCATAATAGAAGAAACAAAGGAAGATTTAGAAGCTGAAGATTTGATTTTAACTGTAGAAACTCCATTTCTAACTCCTTTAAACTCCCCTTCTCTTTTCCCCTCCCTCACTCCCACCGAATCCTACAAACAAAATGGCTTCAACCCTCTTTGTGAATCTATGTCAGACGCAGAATTCAACAAGATCAGATCATCTCCACCTCCAACGTTTAAGTTCTTGCAGGATGCAGAAGAGAAGCTTCAGAGAAAATTAATGGCGGAAGCTAAGAGAGGTGTTGCTGTGGAAGATGGGTCTTGTATTACTGTTATGGTGGATATGAAAAAAGATCAGGAGTCCAATCATCACCATCGTTTTCCTCAGTTACATTCAAACAATTGGCAGGTACTTCCTCTTGATTATTCACCTCAAAATCACCTTCAAAAGGCCAAAAATCGACTTTTAGAATAGCAAAATTTAGATGGATTTTCATTTGTAAAATTTATTACCCCTGTGTTGGCTCTGTTCTGTTTTTGGCTTTAAATCTTGTTTGTGATGGGAACCGATGTTCCTGACGACGAACTATGTAGAAGAGTAGTGGAAAACAAACTTTGTGTCTGTTCTGGAGTTTTAGTTTGGATTGTGGCAGATGTTTTATCTGCCAAAATCTTGTCTTTTTCTGGGTATCTTTGACCATGCTTTTTCTAAATTTACTTTTGGAAAGCATGTCTATGCTCCGGCAAAAAGCTTGGACCGGACATAAAAGAACAGAACTCGGGGAAGAACAGAGATTGGTCGAAGAAGAGAGAGAGCTGGTCTGCATAATTTTGAAATGAAATTTCTCTCTCTCTCTCTCTCTCTCTCTCTACTGTTTCAAGCTAGATGCATAAATTTATTTGGGAAATGTTCCTCTAAATAAATCCAATGTAGCGCGAGAAAGTGGAAATTTTTAGAGCAACCATAATTTTCATTACAGTTTTGAAAATTGGAATATGTTCATTAAGAGTATTCATACTTTTCAAAATTCCATTAATTATTAATCACTGCCGGTTTCCGATCGATCTCGAGTTGCCTCATACTCTGCTTGTTCTATCACAACTCTATCGTGGATCAAATGCGAAGTCGTTGGCAGTACATATGCGAGTTTGATCCTCTTGAGATATGAACTCCTTGATTCGTACGCAGTTGCCGAGTTGGTTGAGAATTGCCGCATGCTTTCGAATTTCATATATGCCACCCAAAATCCCGACCTGCACTTGCCCTCGCCATTGTGTAGTTGCACTACCTTTCTGCGAATTGCATTCAGATTGTGCTGCCAATATGAATTTTGAAAGCATCCAGACATCATCTTGTCTTTCTCGGATAGATGCGCAGTCAAGGGAGGTCACGACAGCAGTTGATATCGTTTAAGTTTACACCCCGCCAGGAAAACTGCACGGAGCACGTGTTTTATCGCCTTTTCGAATCTTCCATGGGATAACCCCACCTATTGCAGTGAGAAACTTCTCTGATAACAAAATTGTCTATATTCAAATTTACAATGCTAGTGGTGTACTCCATCTCGATAGCAGCAAGGCTCTGAACTCCGCGGTCGTGGGTTCGAGCCCCGATGTGAGCGCAAGGTTAACAGCTTGGGATTGTTTTGTCCTCAATTTATTTTTATTTGTTATATTTTTAAAAAAATATTTACCCTAATTTTAATGCCACAGATGATGTATTGCATAAATATAAATATGTACTCCATTTTTAGAGTTTTCATCGTAATCGTCCCATCATTATTAGTAGTGTAATATAATTTCATTTTGAGTTTAAAAACGATTTAATCTATTTAAATTGACGTGTTTACGGACTATAACTTGGGGGAAGAAGAGATATCGAAATATAAATAACAACAGCCCGAACAAAAGTATTGACGGTACAAATTTGAATCCATCACAATGCCGGAAAATACAAAATGTTTAGAATACATATAAGTTAGTGACCTCTCCATTATTATAAACATGGTTTAGCTGTTCAAGATAAATATAGGCAAGAACCATGACCTGCGCAACCATCGCACGTATTAGAATTCATTGTAACATAACAAAATTTGTATAAAAATGTATTATTTATGTAACGTCGATCAAATAATGAAACAATACTTTGATCGGAGAGCGACTTACTTGGATCGGAAGAAGTGAGAACGCCGGTGTGAGCAAAATCACAGTTATAATCATGCCCCCCGGAGACGTGATAGAATGAATTCATGGCGAATGATGCGTGGGCCCGGATGTCATTGGGTTCAAAACATGGCCCACCATTTTGAATGGGCCTACAATCCACGTTTGTGCTGCAGACGTAGTTTATGTTTGCTTGGAGTGCTTCCATGGAGGCGCCTGCTTTCGGGACGCACCATTTCTTCCCGAGGTTTGTCGGATTCCGCTGTATTTTAGCCAAACATGAATGTTATAACTCGCCGACCATAAATTATAGTTTTATTTTCACGAGGTTGGATGAGAGAGAAAGCATACATGTGTGTGCGAGATGGGAAGACGATAAACGGGAGTAAAATCTGGATTGAATAATCCCCAGTTTCTTTCAGCAGTTGGACCGGGTTTCAGATTTTCATTAAACAAAGAAAATAAGTAGGTCTCGAACTTTCTGTTCGGCATCAATGGCGTCCCTTTGCCGGACCTGATATGCCTTATCAAGTTCCCGTTATAAGACGCCGCGTTCTCCGGGCTACAAGCCACGTACCCATCGCAGTTCGTCGGCCACCCCGTTTCCCCGATGACCATGTCGACGTCGCCGTACCCGATGGCTTTCATGGCGGAATGGAGGGCGTCCATCATGCCGTCGAACATGTTCGTGTAAGTTATTCCGGTGTTTCTGTCGTGGATCCCACTGTTGGGCTCGAACAGAGCGTAGTTCGCCATTTTGGGGGAGAAAGCGAAATATGGGTAGGGATTAACCATGAAAGGCGAATTGGTTTCCCGTAGAAATTGAAGCATCGGCGCGAATATGACGCGGTCGTAGCCCCGCCTGAATCTCCCGGCGCTAGGTGGCTCCGAGATTGAAAGAATTCCGAGCGAGTGGGGAGATGTTACCTGCCATAAACGACCAGAGAACATCGGTATAAAAAGCAACAAATCATTCAGAAAAAAAAAAAAAAAAAAAAAACAGAACAACCCAATTGCTAAATAAACAAAGAAAATGAAATAAAAATACAATCTTCTGGTTCTTAACTTCAATCTTAATGTATACATACTTGAAAATGAAATATATCCAGAAAAAATAAAGGCGGTTAGAGAGAGAGATGCAGAGTGTTCATTCGCTACCTTTATGTCTCTGATTCCCGCGAGAATCAGAGCTTGATGAAGTGCTTTCATGGCGGGAACGAGAGAAGAAATGAGGGACTTATCAGCGGTAGCCATAATTTCATTACCAACAGCAATATAATTGATGCGCGTTTGAGGGTGGAAGGGCCTAATATGAGAAGCCACCCATTGCCGAGCAAGCGAGAGATCACGGAGAGCCGGAATATCTCCGTTTCCAACGGTAATAGTTACCAGAATTCCCGAGTTGGCGAATGCGCGGAGAATATCTGGATTTGCGTCGAAAATCTTCACTCGATCTATGTTGGTTTGAGTTTTAATGAAATTAACAACCTCCGTCGGAGGTCGCAGGTTGTTAGCTAGAGTCCCGTAGTTAACGCCGATGGAGAACGCTGTCGGAGTGAATCGGAGAAGAAGAATAAGGAGAAACGGGAGGGAGAGAGCGGCCATTGATGCTCGTTCCAAGGCAGCAAAGGCCTAAAGCGTAACAGAAGTAATGGCCGATCAGCCAAGTTTATGTACAGAAAGAAGGGTCGAGCGGCTGCCGCTTGAATACTCGACCGCTTCTACCAATGGCATAATGACACGTGTCATGACAGTTTAATAATCAAAGAGAAGAAGATTGGAACACAACGATAGAAAGTGAATCTACGGCTTCCGTTGGAGATGTCGGGTACAGTGTACGCGTAAGAACCACGTTGTCGTCAGCTACGATGGACGACAATAGTCTAGAAGTGGGGCCCACCTGGATTGTAGATAAGATAAAGGCGCAATCCACTCCACCGCGTCTTACGCGTTAATTGGGTCTAGTTTTTTTTTGTTGCAATTCACTTTATTGTCCTTTAGTAAATTTACTAATTTTAATAAATTAATTATTTAAGACAATTACATCTTACTTAATTGTTTATTTTTTTTTAAATCGTAAATGAAAGTAAAAAATTTGAGATACTTGTGGGAAAACATCCTAGTCCCTCTTAGGAGTACTAAAAAAACGAGCCGACTAGACGAACCACCAAAATGGATTCCGAAATTGATGCATACTTTTTCCAAAAGTTATTCATTTATTTAAATAACTAAACTTTAATCTAATTAGTACAAGGGTCTTGAATTATACCATTATTGTTTGTTATGAACCAAGTGATTATATTGTTAATCGCACCCTAAGTACATTGTACTTGGTACAAGTTTTAGTAATTAAACTCTAATTGGTTCACGTAGATTAATTACAATATGGGAAAAGAGAGTCCATGATTAAGATTAATTATGGTAATTTATAAAATATAATAATAATTTTTAAATTTAAGGAAAATAGTTTAGCAAAGATGCGTTGGGATGTAAGGACAGAGCCCGGCCTGATCCATGATGAAAAGTTTAATTGGGCTTAGCCCACTTCTTCAGAGCCCAATCCCCCTGCTTGCCTTTATATTATTCTTTTTTTTTTCTCAAGTAATATTCTTATTCTGTTAATTTTTTATTTAAATAAATGTTTTTATAAAAATTAGGTAAAGGCAAGGTCTGCTCTTAAGTTGACGATAATGTCCTTGATTCCACCTAAACAAAGGAGTACTTGGAGGCTTGAATGGTAGTTTCACCTACAGCTGAGGAGAGCCATATATGTATATATTTATTTATTTTGCAATAACAAATAAATCCCTAAAAGCAGAGGCAAAGGTTGAAACGCCAGAAAACCAAATCACAGTGTTGCAGTCAGAGCCTCGTTCACTTCGGAGGATTCGAGAAAGATGGGAAGGACTTTCTTCGTCGGCGGTAACTGGAAATGCGTGAGTGTTTTGATTTTCTTTTTCATTCGCTGTTTCTGATTGTTTACCGTCAAAATCAAAGGAATGAGCTGCAGATTGAGTACTAGGACTTTCCCAAGCTCGATTTAAATCGATCTCCCTCTTTTTCATCTTATTTTGCTTATCAAGATTTATTTTCTTTCAGTAGTTTAATTATTTCATTTCGTCTGTCGCTCTTATGTCATTTATTGATTGTAAGGGGATAGACAGATGCTATTCTAGATGTATATGTGGGTTCTCTGGGGAGAAACGAGAGATTTTTTTGTGTGAATGTCATTTAATTGATGGGCTTAATCTCTTACTCAGAATGGAACCACCGAAGAGCTGAAGAAGATAGTGACCACGCTTAATGAAGGTGAAGTCCCATCCTCAGATGTTGTGGGTAAGTCACTTCTTTTGGTTATTTGATGTTGATTATGCTGTGTGATTGCCATTTTATCTGTTCAAACACTGATTTTGGGAGATTTCTGGACATTTTTTGCTCAAAAGTTTGTTTTTTTTTCTCCTTGTGAACTCTCACGTCGAGTAAAAAATTACTACACTTCCTCTTTAATTACCTTATTCACAGTTGATGTGCTGTGAGATCATTCGTAGGCCAATGACGAGCTGAAGAATTGTTTCTTTTGCAGAGGTTGTGGTGAGCCCTCCATTTGTTTTTCTTCCATTGACAAAAGCTTTGTTGAGGTCTGATTTTCATGTGGCTGCTCAAAATTGCTGGGTTAAGAAAGGAGGAGCTTTCACTGGTGAAATCAGGTATGTTTTGAGTTCCTGTATTTTGTTTCATTCATTTCAGGTCTGATATCTGTGTTGATGGTAACAAGTCGACATTATTGCAGTACGTCGTAGTGTTTAGTTGATTCTAATCTGCTTGCAGTGCGGAGATGCTTGTCAATTTAGGTATCCCTTGGGTCATTATTGGTCACTCTGAAAGAAGACTTATTTTAAATGAATCAAACGAGGTAATGTTGTTTGACATCATAAATTTTTGTTAAACTGGAACCGATGAAAAAACAAACTTTCTATCAGGCTGGTGCGCTAAGTAAAATTGACAAATAGTGAAAAAGCAATGTTTTTTTTTTTTGCTCTGTTTTCTTAGTAAAGAACTAAAACTTAAATCATACTTCCTTTCAGTTTGTTGGAGATAAGGTTGCTTATGCACTTTCTAAAGGTCTGAAGGTGATAGCCTGTGTTGGTGAGACTCTTGAGCAACGAGAGTTAGGATCTACTATTGATGTTGTTGCTGCTCAGACTAAGGCAATTGCAGGTGCATGGTTTGATTTGCATTTGCGATATTTTCCATTGATTGTTGAAAGCTTCAAGTTACACATTGTGAAAACAACTGATTAAGTGTTCAAAGTAGTTTAATGGTCTCAGTAATTGATTGGCTCTTCTGTGAATGAGTTTCTCTTGATGAATCTCTGTCCTGTATTTTCCATTGAAAGATTTTAATCCCTTTAATCGAATGGGAAATGTCAAGCTCTTGGACGAAGAAATCTGAGCTTGTTGTAATCGGTTAGTAGTATGAAGAAATTCCTCTTGGTGGTATTAGATAATGTCATATTCAACGGCTTAGTAGTTTCCTCGGTCTCTCTTTATGATCTTCTCGAGCTTGTCACTACTGCAGAACGTGTAACAAGTTGGGAAAATATTGTTTTGGCATATGAACCCGTCTGGGCTATTGGAACCGGAAAGGTTGCTACCCCAACTCAAGCTCAAGAGGTAAGCATGATCTCAAAATATCTTTAGTTTGCAAGAGTTCCAAGTCCTGCAACATTGTTAGATGTCTGTATATTGAGCTTTTTCAGTGTATGTATGGGAAAATTCTTTTTTGCGTTGACATTTTCTCACCTCCTTTAGTCATGTGTTTATTTAATAGGTGCATTATGAGCTCAGGAAATGGCTGGCTGATAACGTCAGTCCTGAAGTTGCTGCATCAACCCGCATAATTTATGGAGGTAATCACAAGAATTGACACGGCTGGTGGTATTAAACTATCACCTTTGCCGAAGGAAAAAATAAATAGCAATGGATTAAGTGATGCATTGGAATGGAGGATTCCTGAAATAGCAATCTCTAGAAATTTTTGTGTTTACACTTTTACATGTTAATTGTGTGATTAAGCTTGAGAATTCCTGATTTTATTCTTCTGCTTACGCATGCTGATTGCTTAAAAACTTGACCCGTCGTTCCTCGAGAAAAAGAACTTGGAATAATTGAAATCTTAGGAAAGCATTAGTTCAGTTTTTCTGTATCCTTGCCCCAAAAACTATTTATTTCCTCGTCGTTTCAGGTTCTGTGACTGCTGCCAACTGCAAGGAATTGGCAGCTCAGCCTGATGTTGATGGCTTTTTGGTTGGTGGAGCCTCTCTTAAGGTGTGGTTTATGCTCTATTCCAATCAATTTCTCTCCCCTAACTTTTCTTTTCATTCTTTTGTTCTGATTTCTCGTTTTTTGTTTGTCTTTAGCCGGAGTTCATCGACATTATCAAGTCTTCCAAGGTGAAGATAAGTTGTTGATCTTGAGGTGAAGAATTAACATTTGTGAAACTGAACCTTTGTATTTTTGTTTAAGTTGGAGACTTCTTTATGAGAAAATAAACAACTATGCCATTGGAATGGAGGCTGTTAAAGATCAAACACTCTTACTCTCCACATTTTGATCAAAGTTTATGAGATGAACATCGTGATCCATCATTACTTACCTGCTTTTCCAATTCTGCTTTGTTTTCTATATCCTATGATTATACAAGTTGTATTAGTCTCTAGTAGATCACAGTCAGAGTGATATGTTACACTTGATGTAACTTATCAATAGCCAATGTATTGATATTTTGTTTGAAATTACCTCCTAGAATATCTGGTACTATAATGAAATAGAATTAGTAACATATTTGGGTAACAGGGCTGGGCAATACGGCACCGAAACTGTGGTTAGTTTCTAACCAGAATTGCAGTTACAGTCAGGTGTTGCTCACCACGGTTCCCTGCGCCAGTTCTGAATTTGAAGACTTTTGATCCACAGTCCGATCTACAATTTTGAAAGTCAAAATCGTAAAATTTGAGCTGAATTGTTGGTCAAAAATTTGACCTGAAAATGGGTTGAAATTCAACTCAAAATAATAAAAAAAATTGGTCTATATTCGAAAATCAGCTCTATATCCAACTTAAACTTTGAAAACTCGACAAAAAATAACTAAAAAAAAATATATATATATATATATATATATATATTTTTAATTTGAAACCGAACGTGAAACACGAACAATTCCCCTCTGGTTCCAAAATCCCACGGTTCCGATTCCGAGTGGAACTAAATTGAACAGAACCACGCCCACCCTTGAGTAACATTTTATTTATATTTTAATCTTATGTTTTGATGTGACATATAATTTTAATTATACACGATATATTATAATTAATTTATCAGTTATTAGTATTAAATCTGTATTTAAGATGAGATTGAATCGAGGTTAAGCAAGATTGTTTATAGTTGGAAGGAGGGTTTGGTTAAAGATAAAACTTACCAACGACGCGTCGGACGTAGAAACAGTATCGTGTCGTGAGGTCAGATAAAAATGATTTTTTCGAGGCTACAATGGTCTTTGCAACGAAGCTGAGGTTTAAGTACTTCCTAATTCCTATGGCTCATGCTGGGGAAGAGAGAGCATCAGAGTCGAAGTCGACAATGGTAGCTCCTTCAACTTCAATGGCGCTCATTCAGCACGTCTGCCATGTGCCTTTATCACGTGCTTTCCGTCCTCGCTGCTTTGCCGCCATATCCTCTCCAAACCTATCTATCCCTGTGCCAGAAAAGTCTCGTGCCTTACGCTCGAATCCGCAGGTGCTCCTCGGCATGTCCGAGCAGGAACTCCAGCAGCTTGCTGTGGAATTCGGCCAGGTAAACCAAAACTCTGTTTGTTTGTTTACAGAAAGATGAAAAGAAAATGATTGGAAATAAGGTTCTAAATTTTGAATTTCCAGTTTGAAAGAAGCCTCCCACCAGCATAATTATTACTATTAGCATTTTTATGTTGGTCTGAGCTTAATTGCGAGTTCGTTTTTTTTTCCTAATTGAACTTTTTTGGAATGAATTAATTAGCAAAATTACAGAGGGAAGCAACTCCACCATCTTATTTACAAGCGGAAGATTAAAGAAATCGAGGATTTCTCTCAGTGTTAGTAATTTTACTTCCTCTCCGCAGTTATCTTTTTGTGCTTGAGATTGTGTAAGGTGTTTATTTGTGGTGGTGATGTAATATGTAGTGCCTCAGGCATTCAGGAAGGATCTCCAGGAAGCTGGATGGAGTGTAGGAAGATCGCCCATTTACAATTCGGTCACTGCAGCTGATGGAACTATTAAGGTACTTCATGTAGTTCTATATTGAAATACGCTAATTAGTGGTTTCAGTGATGTTCATCTACACCATTTTATTATTTTTCAAATAGTTTGATGAGATATTATCTCTTGCAAATTTTAGTGATGTAAAATAGGAGCTTTTATTTTTAAACCTTCTAACTTTTTTTCTTTCGTTGTTTTTTGGGTTTTCTCGCAGTTATTATTAAAGTTGGAGGACAATAGACTGATTGAAACTGTTGGGATACCCGCTAAAGATGATAAAGAGTCAATGCGCCTCACTGCATGCGTTTCATCACAGGTAATTTCTGCAGTTACGATCTAAGAAAGAGAGTATTTATCTTTTGCATCCTTAGAAATTAGAATGTGTAACCTAGTAAACTTATAGGTGCGAACATGCCTTAAAAATGGTGCATTCTAATCCATAGGAAGTTCTCTAACAATCTCTGTAATGTGTTTCTTCCTTTCTTTGTTGAAAGCAACCTTTTCTCATTTTTCCCTGCTAAGAATCCTTGTTTATGGTGTAACGTGTTCCTCTGTTTTTCATCGTTGAAATTTCAGTTTTAGAGGATTTTGTCCTTCGTGTATAAAATTCAATCATGGTTAAAAACGAGTAAATGAGTCCCTTTAAACTGGCAATTTCTTAAATAAATTCTTGAAGAGTTTTGTTTGGATGTGTAGGTGGGATGCCCTTTGCGCTGTTCATTTTGTGCCACTGGAAAAGGAGGATTTTCAAGGAACCTTCAAAGACATGAAATTGTTGAGCAGGTGCTTATGCATCTTTGTTTCTATTTTTCAAACATTTATAGTTTACTATGTGCTAGAGCCCGGAATGTTTTTACTTCCTCATTTTTCTGCACGTGTTAGAAAATCCTTTAGATTTGGCTTGACCTTGTTCTAAAAAGAAAATATAAAACATGGTTAAAAACTGTGATTTAACTGCATCATTTATGGCAGGTTTTGGCGATAGAGGATATCTTCAAGCACCGGGTGACAAATGTAGTATTTATGGGGATGGGGGAGCCCATGTTGAACATGAAGTCAGTTCTCGAAGCACATCGTTGCTTGAACAAGGTGGATATTTTCTTCACTACTCTTCTGCTTGTTGTATGATTTTAATTCTTTTTTATGTTTAATCTTTCACCATAGAAATTCTCTTTTTCTTTTTCATGTCCCGTTTCTTACTTGATTGAATTAATTTTCCTCATTTCTTTAATCAAGGTGATTTGTATATAAACCCCGAAGTTCTATGGGCTAATCACCATTTTTTGTGTTAATGCTTCTCTAATTCAACATACGAGGAGGCACAATTTGCTTTCTCCATAGAAGTTGTTAATTGAGAACTATTTGAACTAATTTTCATAGAATACCCAAAAACAGTCTAAATTATTTTAATATGTGGGCCTTTTTGTGTTTATATATCCATCCGTCATATCTGTAAAGGACGTGGAGATTGGACAAAGAATGATTACAGTTTCTACCGTGGGAGTGCCCAACACAATAAAGAAGCTCGCTTCTCACAAACTTCAGTCAACTTTGGCTGTCAGGTTAGAAAAAGCATGATCCATCTGATGTTGTTTTTTCATCATTGAAATGATGATTTACTGGAATTAATTATGGAACTGCATGCTCAAAGATAATGGATATGGTGGTCTCAAGTTCAATATTCCTCTATAATTATCTATCCCAATTCTTGGTGAATTAGGATTTAGGAACGTAGCCTCATAATTTTGATTCTTCCCTACTCAATAATTTGAATTAATCTTCTCTCATGCTTAAATATAAAAAAGCCTTCAATTGTTTTAAAATAGAAAAAATTATGAATTCTTTGTTGTTAAGTACGTTTCACCTAGTCCAATATACTGGAGACAAAATCAATTTTTGATGAAAATTTCTAAGTTTTTGCACCTTGAACTATATATTCTTTGTTCTATTAATGAGATGTTTTTCCGACCACTATTCTCAACTATGGTTGATGAGTTTCTCTGTTTGAAAAATATTATTTATCAGCCCCTGTTTTTTTTTTTTCTTGCTTCAGCTTACATGCTCCAAACCAGAAGCTTAGGGAAAAAATTGTTCCCAGTGCCAAATCCTATCCTCTTGATGCAATTATGAAGGATTGTAGAGACTATTTCCTTCAAACGAGTCGACGAGTATCATTCGAGTATGCACTTTTAGGTACTTGAATTTCACATCAATGATTCTTTCTTGAAGAATTTTTACTCGGCAGAATTTAGCTTTATCCCTTTTTCTTCTGCCTTTTTTTTCTAAATTTAACTTGTTGGGCAGCTGGAGTCAATGATGAAGTAGATCATGCAATAGAACTAGCCAAGCTACTTCAGGAGTGGGGCCATAATTATCACGTGAACTTGATTCCATTCAATCCAATTGAAGGCTCTGAATACAGACGTCCTTACAAGAAAGCAGTATGCTAATGCTACCTTTCTTTTGACTTATTATTTCACGAGCAGTTGAGTTGAACTTTGTTAGATTATCTTCTAAGAAACAATAATCATAAGTGCAAAAAGGGTATGATATGAATACGGACACGTCAAAAATTTGAGAAATAGACATGTGCTAACTAAGTGAACACACAAATAAATGTATGTACGAATGCAAGATGAGTTTATTTGTATATTTATATAAATTCGGAGAAGGTGTTATCTTTATCCTTTTTTTTATTTAAGATTAAATAGGATTATTTGATTTTAGTTTAACTCTCTACCGCCTTCTCCAAAAAAACATCAATAGTTGCATTCAAACATTCAAAAGAGTGATGTACCAAAAGTGCTGATGGTGGAACTAGTTTCCCATTCGTTTTTGAAAGGCCCCTCTGGAGAGATCATTCTTACACTACATTTTGCAGGTGATGGCATTTGCAAATGCTCTGGAATCTCATAAGATAACAGTGAGTATTCGTCAAACAAGAGGCTTGGATGCAAATGCTGCCTGTGGTCAGCTAAGAAATAAGTTTCAGAAGAACCCTCTGGACACCGAATTAGAAATCACGCCATCTGAATTAGATCTAGCTGTAGCGTGCTGATCTGGTTTTCTTTGGGTACGTTTGGAAGACTCTTATTAAAACCTTTTATTGAAAAATAGAAGATAATTTTGAAACAAGTGCTTTTATCGATTTTAATTAAGAAGAAAACAAAGAAAAGAAGCAGCTTTTCACAATAATTTTCAGTCTTCGCTACACAAATTACTGTTTTGTTGTTCTCTTTGGAAAACACATGCTTAGATGCGTTGTTTCTAAACTTTTCTTGGTTTTCTTTTTTGTAAGCAAAAAGTTATTTTTAGAAGCAGTACCCAAAACTTGCTTTTGGGTATACTTGGTGGGCTTTTTTCTCCGCCTTTTACCTGGTCTCTCCCTCGTCAATCCAAACATGGTAAAGAACGCCCAGTCCTGCCCCTTCTGTCGACTGCAAAAGTTCAAATATTCAGATTGATTAGATTATTTCTCATGTTTTGGATCGGTTCATCTCCTCTTGGGTTGTAATTCGGTTGTGTATGGTCAAGCCAAGCATTGTCTAATTTTCTGCAGCATTAAGGTGAATTTTATGATACATAACTTGACTGTCAATCTTATTTTAGTTTCTCTACTTGTGCTTGCTCAGAAAAAATAGGGATGCTAATATAACATTTGAAGATCCAATTTTGCTTCTTCAATGCTATTTCATATCTTGTGTTGGCTTTGTGTGCTTGTGTACGAGAGAGAGATGGTCCTAATTTTCTTTCAAAGTTGAGGTGTAGAGAGAGGAATGCACTAAACTCAAAAGGGATCCTAATATACATTTGAAGATCCAATTTTGCAAATATATTCTTCATGGGTTACCTCTTTTTGCAGTGCTGATAAAAAGGAACACAGCCAGCCTTCAAAGCTTCATCCTTTTGGCTGGACCTTTATCTATAATTGGAGGCTATCTAAACTTGTTTATGGTTTTTCTTTTGGAATTAACGTTAGATATGTACTTTAATTTAATAGTTAGAGAATAATAGCGTCTAAATATGTATTTATTAATTTGTTAAATAATAATTGATATAATTAATTTAATAAATAATTTTTATATATTTAGATCAATCAATGTGTTTAAAAATTTATGCGGTTATAAAGCTGGTTTACATTTAAATTTACTGTAAACGGAAATAAAAAAATAAAGTTAATAAATATAATTATTTATTAAAATATATTAATTATTATAATTAATATAATAAATTATAAATAATTAAAATAAAATATCTTAAAATTAATCCAAGCGAAAGGAGTTAAAGTGCAACCCTAAATGGTCGTGCTATTTAAGAATATCTCTCTCCTTCCTTCTCACATTGCAGACGGTAGCGTGCTCAAAAAACCTAACGTGGTAGCGGAATTCAGGTATGGCAAAAGGGTTCGCTCCATCTTCTTCCTTGCCTATTTTAGAGGCAATCGTACTGCTTCTTCCACGATTTCTGTCGGTTTATTACTCAATGTTTTTTATGTTTACTTCGATTTGAGAAATTGAACGGAGAAAGAATATGTGTTTTTGGATTTGTTGCTGCTATTAACATTAAAGGAAAATTCGGTTGAATATTTTCTCTGGTACACTCTTAGTTTCTGAGGGTAGCATGGAGTCGTCTTTTCGTCGATGCCAAGGTAGGATTCCTGTTAGTTTTTATTCGTGGTCATATTCATGAGTTATTGCGGCTTGGATGGTCGGACTGCTTAGAAATTGAAAGAGATATATGTGTTTTCTGAGATTGAAATAATTGAACGTCATGTGTTCTTAATGGACATCATGGTGATTTGGTTAGGCTGTCATGAGGAGGTACAGTCCACCATATCATAGTCCTCCCAGGAGAGGATATGGCGGCCGAGGAAGAAGTCCCCCACGAAGGGTGGAATATAGTGCCCATGGAAGACGGAGGGAGCAGAAACATGGAAGTCTTTTGGTTAGAAATATTCCTTTGGATTGTAGGTAAGTGCTTCAAGACTTTTTCAATGTTTTTAATAAGCATCTCGAGGCCTCATCACTATTCTCTTATTACAACCTTATTTAATAGGATGTTTACTTGGCCGTGATATTGTAATTGAATTTTATCAATGATTTAAATTTGGCTTTTGCAGGCCAGAAGAGCTTCGAATTCCTTTTGAGAGGTTTGGGCTAGTTCGAGATGTTTATCTTCCCAAGGACTATTACACAGGGTTAGTTATTTTCCCATAAGTAAATGACTGGTTACACACTAGTGATCGGCTGGATTCTCGTAACTTCAATCTGAATCTTGAAGTTTTGAGTAATTAAAGTCGTTTGACTTCAGATGCATGTTGAGATAAATTGCTAGTTGGTGATCAGTAGTTGAATATTGATTATGTAGCAATAATTTTGGGTGGTTGGCATGCTACCTATTGAAAATTTTGTTGAGAACTGTTCACCTGGAAGCCGGCTGACTATAATTAACATATTGATGACCCAATCGGGCAATCTTGGTTACTTGATTTTGTAGGTACATATAAGGCATAACATTATATGTTGGGTGTGCCTGTGCTAGATAGTTGACTAATGAGCTTTTTTCAGATTTTTCACCTCTTGCTATTATTTTGATATCTTATCATGTCATATAAGGGATAACATTTTCTGTTTGATCACGAGTTTTGTGTTTTCATTCTTTTTCCATTTCATAGTATATTAAAACTTCAACTACTTGTCAGGGGGCATGTTGGTTTGAATATGAAGTTAAAACAATCCCAAGCCCCACATTTGATGAAGATCTTCTGTTAGCCTAACATATTGGTTCAAGAGTAATGATCAAATGAAGAGAATACCTTCAGGAAGTGTAAAAATAATACTGCAGTGAGTTGAAGTTTGAAGAGGAAGATAATTTCTTGACAAATGAAGACCACTTTTGGAGGTTTTAAGTTTGGGAAAATATTCATTCAAGTGGCTATATTTCCACCATTGTGAAGAATTGATTTCAAGTCACGAGATATTGATTTCAAGTGCTTCGTATATTAGAAGAAAAGTGAAGCGTTTTCAAGTTTCGATATCGTGATTTCAAAAGTCGCTAATATTTACAAGATAATGAAGAATTTTGAAGTCAATTACCTCTTTCATTCTTGACTATGTGCCAAAGGTCAGCTGCAAAGCTTGGATTGTGACTGTTTCGTAATCTCAGAGTCCCTTAGATGTGATTTGAAGTCAAAATTTAGGATTCAAAAGAAAGCATATTAAACTATGAATATATGTTGCCAATGTAATTTGTCCAGTCAGAGAGACCCTACTGAAGTTGCATCTATCATAACAATTTTATTGTACATTTAATGAAGCTTTAATTTGTTTTCTCTCAGTGAACCTCGTGGATTTGCATTTGTGGAATTTGTGGATCCTTACGAAGCCTCGGAGGCTCAATACCATATGAATGGACAAAAGTTTGCAGGGAGAGAGATATCAGTAGTTGTTGCTGCCGAGACAAGGAAAAGGCCTGATGATATGCGACATAGAACTCGGACATCAAGGTAGGTGTTTTTCCTTTCTCTATCGTTTTAGCTGTATGCTGCCATTCCTTGCTTTAAAAAACCCAATGACTAGCTACCCTTTTATTGAATGGCTGGAAAGAATATTGGCTGCTGAATTGTTTACTCATGTCGCGACTTTCTTAGTTAGCTCACCTTAAGTTCAATTAAAATAAATCAACTTCATAACGCTCTTGAGTTTTATTTTTTTTTTTTTTATATAGAACTAGTCTGGTAATTGTGATCTTACATGAAAAACTTTTGATTATATTCTGTAGAGGATTACAAGGCAATGGAGGACGACGACCATCTTACTATGGTAGGGGTTTTTTTTTTCTGATTTTGTTCAAGTATAAATGTTTCTGGTACATGTGATCCAGTTTAAATGACAAATTTGAGGAAGAGCAAGCTGAGAAAGGTTAATGTATTTCATAAACGAAGGAACGAATATTTAGAACTTATAAATCAATTAGAAGTTAAAAGCCAATGGTTAACTATAGCTTAATTACACAGCATGGCTGGCTGTCATAAGAGTTCTCTTACCAAAGTTGATTTACTCTACAGGGCGTTCCCGTTCTCGTTCTTTATCTCGTTCACGCTCTCCCCGCCGTCCCTCTGATTCTAGAGGCCGAATGCGGTCAAGGTAACTTATTAATATGTGCAGCGCCAATATCTACACTGCTGCATAAAGAAGCTTGTAAGAATATGAAAGTGGATTCATTCAGGTCCTACTCTCCTCAACCAAGGCTGCGCGGCCATAGTGATTACTCAGTTTCCCCTGATAGAAGGCGCCCAGATCATCCCAGGTCACCAAGAGGCCCCCCTCGTGAGGCTGGTGGGGACCGCAACCACGGACCATCGTACTCTTCTGGTTATGGCAACGCTGTGGGTCAAGATGAGAATGGCAACGATTATCACGAGTAAGTCAAAACCGTTTAGTTATGACAACTCACGAAACATTTCTTTGTCCTAGTAAGATACATAAAAGCCCTGTATACCCAGTGAGGTTATGTTTATATCTCTAGTGTTTCTCTCCCTCTCGAAGGCTCAATACTTTTTTGTGCTCTTGTAGTAAATCTACATACGAGGCTGAGGTTGGTCGCGCCAATTGGAGGTCTTCACCTGGTAGAGCATCCAGATCACCATCTGGGTCGAGGTCCAGGTCTGCAGATTTGTCACCGAGGCGCGGTAGATAGTGTGGTCATTTCCAGGCAGGAGCCAAGACTTCTTATATTTTTTTAATCCTATTAAGTTAAAATTATGGAGTGTTTTCTGTAGTTTCACTACTTGCCGGTTCTTGACTGTTGAAATTGTAGTGTCAGAATTTGTGGATAAAGTTGAAAGTTGGGTAGTTGTTTTGGAACTCAAATGTCTCCAACATCGGAAGTTGACTTTCTGGTTTTTAGTTGTGTTGATGGTAAATCTTGTATGGCATTGATTTACAGCTTTGGCTGTGATGGCAATTTGTGTATATATGATCAAAGGGTTGTAACGAGTATAGGTGTGAATAGTTTCATGGGAGAATACAACTCACGAATTGGATAGAAATGTAGATTTAAGGGAACCTTAGAATGTTGAAGGAAAATGTAGAGTTATGTAATACCCCCCTCTGATTATTGACTGAACCTATTAATAATGTTCAAGGAAAGTGTAGCTGCCACCAAGACTTGAAGAGAAGTTGCCCCCCGGGTGTCTCCTACCAAGTGGCTTTGTTTGTTTGTTTTTTTTTTTTTGGTTTTTTAGAGATTACCCCAACTCTTTGATAATAAAACAATTCTGTAATTTTACAATTAATATATAATAAAAGTATTTAAACACATATTATTAGGCAAAGAATTGGAACGTCAAAGCCGTCTTAGCTCAGTGGTAGAGCGCGTGGCTTTTAACCACGTGGTCGTGGGTTCGATCCCCACAGACGGCGTTTCCAATTTTATTCTCCTATTTTTGACTTTTCAAATTCAGTTCGGAATAAATACGTAATAAGTATGACAAATGCGCATGACATTAGTTCGTTGCAGTCTCTTCATTTGCCACCCACATCAATATCATCACAATCTTGATTTATGTCTGATGACCTGGCAATTTAGCCCCAACACATGCGTACCCACCCAACAGGAACGGCTTAGATTGACATGGAAAGAACACCCTCAAAAAAATCAACATCGAACAAACCCAATGTCAATTTTACTCTTTCGAAGCCAAAAAAATGAGTGAGATTTGTAGGACATTTTCATTCATCTGTAACTCTACTATCCTTCGTCTAAGACTCGGCCGCCAGGATATTCACAATTCTGTTCAACAAATTTAACCCGAATACGGTGTCCTCACAGTTGACTTTCACAAATACAACAAGTGGGTCTGCACATTTTCCTTCAACTGTGAGAGTAATCATGCAGGGAATCGAGTTGCTCAAGATCTCGGCGCTTAATAGTAAGTACAAACCTGAGGCATAGTCCAGACTGGTCGATACTGGTAGATTAACTGAGACGAGGAACAGATTTGCATTGCTAAGCATCTTCACTGCAAGGCTCTGGCAGATGACAAGAAATTTATCTTCTGCTTGGGGATCATCTACTCCGTTCTTCTTCAGCTTTTCGATATGGTCAGTGAAGGTGGACCTGTTAATGCAAGAATATCCAATTAGTGGCAGAGAGGAACGTCTTGAATCCAGCATGAACGGTTTGGAAGAAAATAACTTCTAATAGCTACTCTCGACTAAATTCTATATGACTTATTCGGTGACTTCCATCGTCACAGCAAAAAAACAGAGCTCAAAAGTAGAATTTGCAAAAATAAATGGACTGACCTCCTAATAAATTCGAATATTCCTGGAAGATGAGATACTTTGTTTGCGAAGGCTTCAATGTCCATAGGAAGTGGTTTCACAAAATATCCTATGTCTGGTCGCAACTTAACAGGATGCCTCTTCCCATCACAGTACACGCTTAGCTTCAAAGGTAAGAGATGGTGATGGAAGCGGACCTGAAGAATTCGATTTAGCATCTGACTTGGATCTAGAGAAGTAATCTCTTCCATGGGAACTACAGTTAGCACATCATTGATAGATGTATATGAGCTGCAATACAAAGATATTCGACATTCAGACCAGTTTAGCCATCATTGCAGTAGTATTTTCATTACTTAATTATAAAACGACAGAAAGTACAACTCCGCAAAAAATCCATTCCCACTGTCCAACCATAAGTTCCGTTTCAAAATTGAAAAGTGAAAGCCGAGTATGGATTGATTTTACCTCTCCGCTCCAACCATTGCTTGATCCTTAGAATCGGACACTTCGTTAAGATCATCAGGAACTATCTTTATTTCCGGCTTTGTCTCAGTTGAACAGTTTGTAAATGAAAATTCTAGGCATACAAGCAGCGGAGAGATGTTTGATATCTCAGATGAAAATTTATACTCTACTTTCAAACCATTACTATTTGCAGGATCCAAGAGCAGGTAGCTTTTAGGACTGATTTGCCCACTAATATCGCCAATAGAGATTCGGGCAGTACAAAGTTTACTTTTTTCAGATATACTCAAGGTTGACAAAACAGGTTGCTCATTCAACCAAGATTCCAAGGCACTTTTTGACATTATTTCCTTAACATCAGCAGACCCAGACTGTGAATCTCCATTTTGCAAACCATGAGCATTTCCAGCATGAGAAAGTTGAATCAATGGATGATCACTTTCTTCACTTTCACTTTGGTCACTGGCCTCACCTCGGCCGCTGCTTCTACTTGAGCCACCAACAGAATGGCGAGAACTATAATCAGATGCACTCTCCTCATCCGAAGATCCAGATAATGACGCTGAATTATCTGCCCCACTAGGTCCTTCCAGTGTATCAAACAATTGACGCAAACTACACGGCTTTGGGAGAGATTCATATCCAGGTGCAGCATGGAGAACTATCTGCGAAAGAGATCCAGGAAGATAAAACCGGAAATTTGTGGGTCCAGGCGATATTGGTTTCAAGTTTCTCACTAGTATGAATTCAGCAATTTCAGTTGATAGGTCTTTGGTTTTGGATATACCATTTATCTCCTCCTTCACAACATCAACGTCCAAATAGTATGAGAGAAGTCTTTTCATTAACCGAGCTCGGTCTCGGAGGTCATAATTGAGGTCACATTTGGCCAGTTCAATCACATACCCGGCTGCCTTTTTAAATGTGACTAGATCTTCTCCTTTTCCCCACAATAAGACCTATACAGCAAACAAATTTGAAAGTTACAGAGCTCCCATATATATAAGTTATATAAGTATATACACATTTATATTTATGGACGTGATATTGTGAACAAATAAATTACAAATCCTGAAATGATAATAAAAATCATGTGAGCACAATTATTTTCTAATTCATTTTATTCTATATTAATTCAATTATCTTATTTTAGAAGATAATATAGAGTACTTTATATAATAATAATTTATATATTATAAAATAGAATTAAAATATTCGAATTTGAAACGAATCAATTTAAAAAATATTTGTCTATTATGAATTACAAAAAATAATTAAAAATTTGAGATTTACCGAGTAGAAAACCATATATTA
This sequence comes from Begonia peltatifolia, assembly GCA_022433055.1. Lineage (NCBI taxonomy): Eukaryota > Viridiplantae > Streptophyta > Magnoliopsida > Cucurbitales > Begoniaceae > Begonia > Begonia peltatifolia. Next base: position 23,640,911 of record CM039520.1, on the reverse strand, counting down.
ATTTTGAGCAATAGCACCATTGATTCAAATTCTATGAAAACTTTTGAGAGAAAAACGGCATGTAAAACTTTTGTAGGTCATTCTATTTTTCTTTATAGGTGTAAAATTAGTCCATATCATTTCCAACAAGTTTCACTTTCAAAATTCACAAGCTACTAAAAAATGAAAGGCCTTCTATGCCTATAAACCATGCAAAAAAAAAAAAAAAACTATCATATCCAATCAAAAAATAAAGACAGTCTTAAGGAGATCATGCGTGGAGGATTGGTGAAAAGTCTGCAAATCCTCTCCAAGAATTTCATCATAAAGATCTCTCATGATTCTTTCATGTCCAACAAAGTTACCAAACATTACCAACTGATTAGAATTAAAAAAAAAAAAAAAAAAAGAAGAAAAAACAGAGAGGATTCATCTTAATCCCTTTCAAAGTACAAATAATACAATGATCAAAACAATATACTCATTATTTCCAACACAACTTATTAATTTTGCTTACAACGTAATTTGATGAATATAGTGCTGCCTAAAACATTTGTTCTAAGAAGCATCATAGAATAGAAAGAATTTAAAGACAGGAAATAGAAGTTGTAAGAGAATATACTTAAATGAATAGATATAGAGAGATGGCAAGAAGCAAATTACCTTAACTGTTGTATTTAGAATCTGAAGTTTTGCTTCTAACGCTTCTGACATGAAGGACCTTGCAAGATACTTAATCACTACGGGTAACATTCTTGTAATTATATCACCTAATGAATTATACTCTCCAACCATCCAAATTATTAATGCACGGGCTGCAGGTACCTTAATTAAGTTCAAACCACGAATTAACTGAACGATAACCTGAAAATTCAATTAAATCACAATCAGAACAAAAAATTTAAATTACAAATGAGTTTATATTCATGACAATCATTGCAGTAGCATCAAGAATCCGACCATTTGTACCAAAGGAGCCCAAAAAAATCATTTGGGGGGGTATATTTCAAACAAAAAACATACAAATCATTATTCTTGCTAGGGATGAAAATCTTCCACGAGATATCTAAAGAGAAGGTGATTTATGGGAGTAATATTACATTTTCTGGTGTTAAAAAAAAAAAAAAAAAAAGAGCTCAATAGGGACTTGACTAATGAGCTAACAATAGCTAATTGAAAGTATAATTGCATCGGCATAAATAAAAGATTCTACACAGAAAAAAAGCCCCAATTTAAACGAACATAAAAGATAACCTTCTCATGTACGTGGGGATCTTCCTGAATAATTAACTTGATCGATTTTATTGCTTGCACCAGGACATCTGCCTCTCTATCAACAAATCCAATCCCACTTGACAGAGAGTCTGAAAATTTCGACTGTGGTATAAGCAAAAATCTTAAAAGAAAACTGCACAAGTTCATAATATCATACCCTGTCTAGTCAAAGCAAGTAGTCTATCCAAACACATATTTGCCATTTTTGGGCATTGTTTTGCACACACTCCAATTGCAGCAACAGTATCAGCTGCAAATTTTCTATCTGGGTCTCTAATATAATCCTAAAAAAACAGGATAAAAAGAACTCGTGAGTGTTAGACATTATTGATCTTACCACACTACAGGAAATGTATCATGCCATTATATATATACCTCCAAACTTGTAATATTAAAGCTTATAATGTCAGGTCCAGATAGTTAAGTGCAGTTCTGTTAGCACATGGACATATATTCCGACACTAACTAATGCTCAGACAACATAAAATTTAGCCCTTGACAAAATCAGACAGACCAAATTGGGTAAAACACAGCCAGGCCATTATTCCCTTCTTTTATAGGCATGGGAGGAGCATTGATATGCTAATATTTCACAAAATGCAGGGTCTACTGACTCCAATCTATTTCCACCCACCAACTCCAAACACGAGAATTACAATGAGTATAATGGAAAACAGTTACCATATGCGAGGATATTAATTTGTTTATTCTACAGAACAGAGACCAAATAATTTACCTGAAATTCTTTGAAAATAGATGAAATAGACGAATCAGTAGCAATGATAGAGAGAATCTCAAGCTTCAAAGATTTTACTTGACATGAATCTGAACAGCAGACGAAGAAATCTTCAAAGTATGGAGCAAATAGAGAAGGCATTGCTTTAGCAAAAACTTGAATGTTGCAGAGGACCTGCACGCATCAATCATCATAACCATTCTCACCATCAAACTACACGAAAACTGGTAAAGTAGTTCAACAGAATGTAGATTGGTAACAAGATTTTGAAGTCCACTTAAAAGCAAATAATGTTGCACATAACCGAAATTACTGTTGAACTACAAGATATGATCTTAAATAAAAATTATGGCACATTGCTTCCTTGATTATCTATGAATACTACAAATCATGGCACATTAGCTTTAGCAAGTATGAGTCGACACGAAACAAACCTTAAGACTATTTGTGTTGCAACAAGAACAGATTGGGGTCAAATCCATTTGTGTATCGTGTTAATAATGAAAGAATCGGATATCATCTCCATACAACTTCATTACAGGGGTAAAGAAACTGTCCCATAATTTCTTCCTTTAATAAGCTCACAGCAAATGTGTGAAATTTTTCACCAGCCACCTTCTTATGCTTAAAAGTACAAATTCTTATACTCGTGGAATGTTTATTCTTTTCTTTAATTCAATCCTCCACATCTATTTTAAGGTGAAAAAACAAAAACAAACGGACAAAGAAACATCCTGTGCATCCAAGGTTCCGTAGTGATGATCAGCCCTATGATTGTGCTATCAATCAGATAAGAAACTTTGAAAACATATGACCATAGAGCACAAAATGATTAGTCAACTGGGTTATAAAATTTTTAAAACACATCAATCAAAATTTCATAAGTTCCATCTTGTTTACAAATGTTTTATGAAGTACTAACAGTTATGCAAAATAATATGCAATATGTTAAATAACATCTAAAATCACAAAGATCGCTCAAATTTATAATTAATGAGCAAGTAAAAACTATAGGCATATTATGCAATTGGTCGAGGATTTGTAATACCACATATTGAGCACTATTAGATGATCTCAATAAAAATAGGAGTGGTTTAACAATCTTCTTAATGTGCTCCCTTGGGGCCATAATCCAGTGGGCGCTGGTAGCAGCAAGTACCACTGCACTGTTATTACTCCATAGCAACGGTGATGTACACTGCAGCAGAATCTTCACATCATTGTGATTTTTACCGGACACAAAATGTTCATCAGTTAGTTCCGAGTAAATTTCACTCATAAAACTTGATCGCGATAAATATTCATCCGGTCCTTCAATATAACTTCGGGAAATCATATTTGTATACACATTCATATGAAATCCATTCATATAACTACCACCATATTCTGAACTGAAATGGTCAACGGTGCAATGCTCTTTTATATGCGAACCATCTGGAGTAGTGAGAGAACACATAATAGATTCCTTTACAAGCCCGTGTCTTGCGATCATATACCTTAAAAGAATTCCAATTAAGATTATTTGACCCCATTCTTCAACATCAGGTAGGACCTCACACAACTTTTGATAATGTCTTCCGATCAAAAACAAATTATTTGGACAAATAGACGCAAATGCTGCTGCTGCTGCACCAACCACACCTGGGGATGAATCACTTAAAAGTATTTCAACGATCTGCACACAACATAAATATTTTATACCTATTACAAAGAAGCATTTGAGAAATCTTGCACATTTAAATAGAACAAGGCAGTTGAACAAAACAAACAAAAAGCCCTGAAAATGCTCTTCGACCACATGGTCAATGGTAAATGATGAACACATAAAAGGATACCAGATAATTCTATTTATAAACAAATTAATCAATCAAACCTCTTCAACAGTCGAGACAGTTTCTTCCAGGCGTAAATCATGGATTTTCAGAAGAGCATTTGCTGCACATTTTCTTACATAGACAGATGAATCCCTGGCACATTTCTTTACTGCCACAAGAACTAGGGGTGCAATAACATGAAGACGGATTCCAGCCATAGTACGAAGAGCCCACGCCCTAACCAGCGGATTTATATCTCCTAGGTCCTTTTGGAAACAGTTAATTGATAGCAACGCTTCATTGGGGCGCCTAATTTGAAAAGAGAAACTCTGTTAGTAACAATCGATCTCTTAAACTATAAACTCAACAGCAAGTCACGATCATGACAACACATTCACAGATTCAAGTTTGGCATTCAGTCGGTCACTAAAATTACAAACAAGCTTTTTTAACAGTAAAGAAATTTATATTGAAAGGTGAAGCTATACAATAGTGCTGAGCTATAGGACACTCAACGCCTCTGAAAATGAGAAATTAGAATAATACTAAATGTACACTCTTCCGCGTTGCTTATTGTAGTTCATTCATTGGTAAAATACTTATGATTCGTCGTACATAATTAGAACAATAGAACATTTGTGTTGATAGACTAATGATGCATAATTTCCGTGGTAGAGGTTGAGATCTAAGAGCACATCTAGCATTTCCTGAAAAATTAAGAACTCACAACCTGGACAATTTTTTAGCATGAAATAAAATGTGAGAGCAGAGATATGCATTACGATTGCATACTTTTCAGCATAATGCAAGAGGTACAAGTAAACCAGCTTCTTCACCTCCAATGACTGCGATGCTACGTTCTTAACAACCTGCGACTCCAACGGAAGCAAAAAGGTTTAAACATGCAGCTATAGCCTACTAAATCAGCCGTAAAATCCTTTTTATTAAATTTTCCAGTTATATCCGGTAAAAAAAAATTGATTGAGCGAAAATTGAAGATATAATAAGTACCTGGGGGAAGAAATTGGAGACGTCGAAACCCTGAGCAATAAGAGCGAGCAAGCGCTTAAGAGCTTCGCACTTCTCAGAGTCGAATTTGCTATCGAGGAAGGGAGAGATATTGACATCTTCAGGGTCATCGTAGAGGTGCGCATCGGTACCGATCCGAAACACCATAGTGGAAGCCTTGCTCAGCGTGTCGGCCGTGTATCCGAACTGGTGAAACATTTTTGGTCGTGAAATCAAATTGCAGAGAATGGATGAAGAACTGCGAAGCGGAATCAGAGAATGAATTGTGATTGGGAGAAGTATTTCTTCATCTTCAGATTGGAGAAGATCAAAAGTCTGTTAATCTCGCATCCATGGGAGCATTTTGTTTTCTCGGGCTGGCTGAGCAGGGAAGCTAAAATTATTTCTTTAATATATTGTTGTCATTAGCATTGGACGCCGTGTATTTATAGTCTGAATTGTTCAAAAATAAATCATATATTCATTTTCATAGACATTAAATTTACATATGAATTGCAATTTTAATTAACATTAAAGACTTCTGAAATTTTATTTTTATTTTTAAATATAATTTGATATATTTTCGTGACAAAAAGTAATTAGATTATTTTAAATCATTTTTATTTTAAAATAATTTTATTACGTTTTAATTATAATTTTAAATTATTTATAATTTTGTCTTAATAATATGCTTATTAGAATTAAGGTCGACTATTTCATCACGTATGTTCACTTTTAGTTTTGGCATTGAAAAATATTTTGAATTTTCTCCATTCATTCACAAGTTTTCTTATATTTTTTTTTATAGATAACAAGTTAAAGTTTTATGTTTTCCATTAATATTATAGTTTTGATTTTTATCTATTTATAGATAAGTGGTGATAGAGATGAGCGTGATCTAGATCGGTTCAATTCTGAGCTCAGATTGAAACCGGACCAAAATTTCAAGATTTCTTTTTTGAATTCTGGAACTGGTCATGGAAAGGACCGGTAATGAACTAGGATCGGACTGAAAATTTCATTCCAGTCCCAGTCCGAGTTAATAATAAAAAGCGAGCATCGAGTAACAGGGTGAAGATGAGGCCTACAGCTGAGCACAAGTAGGCCAGGCGAGGCGAACGCTAAACAAGGATTGAGAGCACGAGTTGTGAATTGCTGACTAATTTTCAGTAAAACTTCAGCCCTGGTTTTATTTATTTATTTATTTTATTCTCGGTCTGGTTTTGGTTTTTCAAGATTTTGACATATGGATCGTAGATCGGACTGAAATCGACGGTTCGTGTAGTGGGAGGATCGAGAACTGGACGGATACCCATGGATGACCGACTGAACCGACGATCTGGTCTGGTTCTCGAGAGTCACTCCAGTCCTGTCCACCCCTAAATGGTGATAGTTCATTAATCGTATTTACTTTTAAAACTAATTTAAATGAATTTTATTATTTTATTTGGATTACTATCATCAGCGAAGTTTGTATCACGAAAAAGAGAATAAAATGGACGAGATCAACTAGATATTTTCTAAATAAAAAAAATTATCGATTTTAATCTTATATTATATTTGTAATTTCAGGTAATCTCGTCTACTAGAAAAATTGGCAAACTAAATCTCGTACCATGATTCTATTACTGACCTTGATCTTTTTAATTTTTTCGTCAATAACCACGTTAATTACACATGGGAGCTTTATAATTTTTTATTTATTTTTTAATTAATTTTTAAAAAATATTAATCGATATCCAATTTATTTGAAATATTTAGCACTTATTCACCGTATTATGAAAAAATAATTAATAAATTTTCGTGATTTATAATAATTGTACGATTTATTATAATTGATTTATAAAATAATTAAATATAATTATAATAAATTATAAAAGTGTTAAAAAATCACAAAATTTTTCAGATTATCTTCCCATGATGGGATAAACATGTGATAAAAAGTTAAAGTGAATTAGATATCTTTTAGTATTTTTAAAATTAATCTCAGTTTCTTTTTCACTTTATAAATTAATTTTTAAAAAATATCAAACGATATTCAATTTACTTGATATTTTTTCACATGTTCATCACATCATTGAGAGATAATTTGTAAATTTGCGTAATTTTGTAAGACTTGTATGATTTATTATAATTTTATTTAATTTTTTGATAAATTAATTATAATAAATTATACAATTGTTATAAAATCACAAAAATTTACAGATTATTTTCTCATTAATGATGCAGTGAATAGGTGCTAAAAAGTTCAAGTAAATTTGATATCATTTGATATTTTTTTAAAAATTAATTGATAAAATAAAAAACGTATATATATATTTTTTAAGCTTCTACATGCACTTAACGTGGGTGTTGAAGGGAAATTTAAAAAGGTTAAAGCCGGTAATGGAATCATAGTACGAGAATCGATTTGTCTATTTTGTTAATGAATGAGGCTACCCGAAATTATGGGTATAATATAGAATTAAAATCGATAATTTTCTAAAAAATAAATTGATTTAGTGTAAATGAACTAAAAAAAATTATTTTACGTAGATTAAAATTTGTTGACTAATATAAATAGTAAAAAAAAATTGTATTTAATAAAAAATAAATGAATATATTATTGTGCTATTCCTATTTTTTAGCATTAATTTTCTGCGAAACCCTAGTGGCCTTGTTTATATACCAACTCTCCCGGATCAAAGCCTCCTCGCCCTGCCACCCAACCCCTTCTTGACAGTATTCTCTCCAGTTTCCGATTCTGCAGCTGCTTGATCTGTGTTTTCTGTTTTACTGAAATTCGCTGCCTTTGATTACTAGAAAACGGAGGCCTTGAGTGAGATTTGGAGCGAAAGCGAGGGAAAGAAATGGTCTTCAGTTGATGATATTCGCATCAAATCGTTTTCAATTTCTCTCATGATTTCTTAATTTTGTGCACACGTCGCGTTTCAGAGAGGGAACGTTTGTTCTCACTGAAGTGACTGTGCGAACAGAGAAAGCCTATTTCGTCTTCTCTGTTTTTCGGTGAACAGTTTTCCGTCGGAGAACATGTTCCCGTTAGAACAAGAGAGGTGGAATCAAGCAGCGGCCAGACAACCGTAGAGATGGCATCCACAGATTATGGGTGTATAATCCCATTCCGTCTACTGATTCCATCCCACATATTTTCTCATCGATTTCATTTTTCTGATCAGTTGATTAGCTTTTTATCAGACCCTTGATTGAGTTCGTTCATTTTGCCAAATCAAAAAGAAATTTTTGATTGTCAATTGCCAAACGGAAAAGCTGCGGGCAACAGTAATTTCTAGCCACTTCAGCCATCTTTCATATCTCATTTTTACTTCCCCTACAATCCTAGTAAAAAAAAAAAAGACGCACTTTCCCACCTTTTTCTCATACTTTCTCACTTTCCGGTAGTTTCTGCAGAAAACAAACTCAGACCCTGAAATTTTTTCCGGTGAAAGTTTGGCCGAACTGCCAGTGAGAGGGGACTATGTTCCAAGAAGTGGAGGTGCGGCGATCACTGCCTGTGACTCTGAATGAAAGTGACTGACCAACCAAAACAGCGTTCGACTGCCAGTTTTGGCCCCAGTTCCGACTCAAGCCCATCCACCCAGTTCTGGACCCCTTGACGCTCGCTTTCACGATATCTCCGGCCCCGGCGACGTTTGTGATTAGAACTAAATTGAAGTATTTGAACCCGTTGATCGTAAACCTGATACCTCCTTGCTTACGGCATGACACTCTGAATACAGAATAACACATTTTGTCATTATTGACGAACAAGATTGTGATTATAAATGACGTTTCCTCGTTTTTTAGTTAACGAAATAAAACAGAGCAGACGAAACGAAAAACTCACCGGCGGTAAGAGACGGGGACGATTCCGGCGCGGTATTCGGCTATTTTGAGGAACATGGGCATGGCGAGGTCGAAGTGTGGACGAGGTGGGTTGCACCAGCCGCCATTATCGCTGGGAAGAGCGTAGTTTGGAGGGCAGAAATTGGTGGCAGTGATCAAAATCGACGGGCTGCCTGAGTGGCACCATTTCGGGTCGTTCGCGCACTTGATCTCGAAGCAAGCGCCACAGCTCATACCGTTGTTGAAGAGCGCTGTGCTTAGCGCCGCCGTGCTACTGCCGTAGCCTTGGCTATACAAGTTTCCATACCCACACGCCCCTCCTGTACAGAAACAGAAAGATTATGGGTTTGCTAGATATTGGAAGAAACGAGACAACTGAAAACTGTTAATACCCTACGGCCTACCCATTGTTCCCGAGGCGTCGCTTCCGCCGTAAAAAGTAGCGTGGGCGCTCTGCCAATCTCCTCCACTGTAAACTCCGGGAATTCTGGCGTCAACAAGCGTTAGAACAACACCACTTAGAATGAACACTGGAATTATGGCTGCCATTGCCTTCATCACTCGCTCTGCTTAAAACCCACGATCTCAAAGACTTCTGATATTGTCGGGCGGGGGTAGGAGTGAGCTGAATCGTCGAGCTTCTTAGCTATTTATGGAGGGAAAAGTGAAAACCATGCCTAATCATCACGCACAGAGACAAAGAACAGCATTTATCAAGCGTGATAACTTCGTCTTCTTGTTTTCGCTTTTTGCTGTCTGCTTCTTCTTTTTCCCTTTTGGCCGTAACTTCCTTCCATTTCATCCCCAAATCTGAAACCAAACCAATCTGAACAGCTTCCAGCGTCTGAAGAACATCACGAGAAGTAAAACGATTCAGCAGTTATCATTAATTAAGAATAAATGGTAAAAATAAAGATCGCTGATTTGATTCTAGTCTGCTGTGTTAATATCGAAAGATCTCTTGATCTGTGCTCGAGTTGTTTTCTTTCGCCCTCTCTGATGAATGAAAGTTTCGGTCCGAAAAAGAGGGAGTTCATTAAAGTTGGTCCAAATAAGATCAAATTACGCAATCTTGATTAATTTAATTATTTTCTCTTTTGCTGGAAGATAATGAGGAGTTAGAAATTAAGAGATGAAGCCAAGCACTAGCGGGCGGCCAAGAGGTGATTTTGTGGCTTCCTTAATCGCTTTCCTCCCTTCTATCACTCCGTTCATTGCCCTTGCTTTGTCTCTTTGACTGCTTTCTTTGATGCCTGCTTTGACAGTTCTGTTGCTTCTTCTTTTCTAAAATATGCTGCTCGTTATTGTAAATAACAGTGTAAAGTTAAAATAACTCTTAAACTACGCGCGACAAACAATCCGAATTTTTTGAACTAAGTTTGTTAACAAATTAACACTTGAATTATTTTGGGGGCGGGTCGTCTGCATAGGTCGTTTGCTCGATCCTAAAGGTTGTCCGCTCCACTATATTTTTCGAACTAGTTCATCTTCGGTCGCTTGCCTTAAATCTTGGAAGTCCACTGCTGAAACATTTTTTTCACTCTCATTTCTGAGCATCTATTATAAATCTCAAGACATTTTTCTCACTCTTCTATTTCAGAGTAATTGCGTTGAACGCTGAACTACGGAAGTCTGTTGTGGAGATATTTTTTTCCAATTTTACATTTTTGGACGTTATAAATTTAAACAAGAATATCGAATTTGTTGATAAATAACAATTTAAGGATTAATTTGTTAACAATATTAGTTAATAGTTAAATTGTCACTGCTCGTGTAGTTTAATGATTTTTTTTTCTCTGAATAATATTACGATAAAATTGAAAAAAAAATAATAAGAGAAGAAGGTTACGTCAAATTCCTTCTAATTTGGATATTTTATTTAAATAATAATAATAATAGTAGTAAGATAAGTCTAAAACGACTATAAATAGTTAGCCTACTTAGTTTGAAATATCAAAAGTTGAAAGAGGATTTCTTACCATTCTTGGTCGTTACATTGACCGATGAGATAGTTGTTTATTCATAATATTAATTAATTAATTAATTAATTAATTATAGCCAGGCATAATAAGTAAATTAAGAAACACCCTTCTAAAGCAATCATAAGAACCAACAATTATGAGCCTACAAGATATTAAGCAAATGAGTAATATTATATTTATTATATTCTAATCTTAATTCTTGACGTGTCATTTATTAATTGATATATAAATTATAAATTATTAAAAATAATAATAATTTTATTAATTAATAAATATTATTTTACGAAATAAAATTAGAATGTAAAATTTGAAGATAGAAAGTTATTGGAATACTAATAAATGATTATTCACATGCATGCTGATGAGTCATGAATGCCAACCCGCAACTACCACTGCAACTATATTAACTACCTTAGCCAATAAGCAAAAGAGGCAGCACTATGATTACATTTTTCCAACACTTGTAAAAAAAGAAAATGATTGTTTCAAGTATTATTCACAAGTTGAAGGTAACTATTCTAACCCACTTTTTAAAACATGGACAAAATATGCGACATTTCGTAATTTAAAAAACCGACACGGAACATCGATAATTATGTTACCACAATTCATTAAGTTTTAGAGATTCACGATAATTGCATGTGATGTTTTAAAACACATCAGTTAAACTTCTCTGTAGATATATCGAAGAGAGTACGGAAATATATGAAGTACTAAAAAGTTTATGGTTCAAAATTTTAAATACCGTACAAATACGAGCAAAAAAAAAAAAAAGGGGATATTTGCTATGATAATTGAGACCTCGACACGTGCACTAGAGGCAAGGTCGTTAAAAATGGGAAAGAGAATCAATTAATATTCTAATCGAAAGGTGAATGTTAATTATAAAAAATTATTATAATTTAGTGTGATTTAAAATCCATTCCGAGTTGGGTTGGACTCATACTCAATATTAAAATTTTGTAGTTTTTTTTTATATATTGATAATTAAATTGTAAAACTCAATTTTTCAGCTAATTATTAAAATAAAATAATTGACTCAAGGAAAATCTATGACATATTAAATGACCAAGCTGTTTACAACTTTAAACGTTTGCATTACAACCGGATCCGATTACTGGACCCGACCCGTCATCACTGTCAATTAATTACTATTTTGTTAATACAATTATTTAGTCATTATAAAGCAAAAAAATAATTATTTTATTTGTATTATTTTGTGGGCATTTAAGTGGTCCCACTCCTATTAAAAGTACAAATATTATTTTTTGAGAAATTAAAAAAAAAAAAAAGTGTTCTCTAATTGTATAGTCAATGTAATCCCTCCATATCTTTGTAATTTCAATTATTAATTAATAAAAAATAATTATTGATGAATTATTATTTTTTTAAACAAGGTAGGTAGGTGTTAGCAAGAAAAGTTCAAACAATCTGTCCAACCCCGTTAAAATATTATGATACAATAAAAATTATCAAATTTTAAAATTAGTTATTTAGTAGGATAATTATAATATATGGCAATTTAATAAATAAAAATGAAAAATAAGTAGATAAACAATTTACTCCATCATAATCTCCACGTGGCAATTTTTTAAGAAATGAACAATTGATGTTTGAGGGAGATGAGGCTGTAGCAGGTAATCCGGTTCGTGGTCAGAAACCGCTAACCAGCGTATGGGGGGTTTAAGAATTGTGAATGGTTTTTGTCTTGTTCATCATCCCCAGGAGAGAGAGAGCGTTTTGTTTCCAGCTTCCAAGTGTTTGTTTGTGGAGTTGGATATCAATTCTATTGCAGGGATCTCTTGCATTTTACGACACTTTTCTGACTTTCACATCACCGGCGATTTGTGCGAATTTTTGGGTTTCTGGGTCATCAGAAATGGGTTATTTTTGTCGGAAAGGCCGAAAATTTGGTGGAATTAGATAGTGTTTCAGACTCAGATCGGATTTGCAGAGGTGGGTTTATGACGTTCTATTTTTTTAGATGATTCAGAATGGTTTTTATTTCCATGAAGCTTGAATGTTGTGTGCAACTTGATGGATTCTCTCTTAGTTATTCTGATTTCAAATGGATTTATTGTTTCTGGTTGAGTTTGTGTAATGCCCGTTGATAATTTTGAGTAATTGATTCTTTCGAATTGTTTGGGAATTTCATTCATGTATCGGGGGAGATCTGATCGCGAAGTCAGGGGCTAAGCCAGTTTTCGGATTTTGAGCCATGAATTTCATCTGAAAATTTCTGATCTTTGGATGAACATTTCCTTTAATCAATCTTCGAGCTTTGGAAATAACTTTTGTTTTAGATTCGTAGTAGAAATTGCAGAAAACGCTGAAATCCTAGTGGATTTTTAATATCGATTGATTTGATTTGAGTTCGATTCGAAGTTCTTATGAAACTTGAAGATCAAACAAAAAATTTCATGAGCTTTATGTTTAGATAAACTGATCGGATATGGATTTTCTCTTCCATAGTCCCTCTCCTACACCATTTTGGATTCCAATTTTCATTATTATTCAGTGAATTTCTCCTGCACGAATGCCCAGATCTGTAATCTGTAAGATTTTATAATATTTTTATTAAATTCTTGGATTTTGTATCTATTGTTAGGCTAATATGGTTCTTATTCAGTGTCATCGCTTTGATTTCTAGTTAAAATTTTCAACAGTGAAAATGACGATACATCTTTATGTTGGATGAATTCTTATTGCCATATATGCATAAGATATGCGGTTGAAGAAGAAACTGGATAATGGATTTCAAGGCTTCTCGGTTCCGGAAGTACCCAGAGGTCCTCGATCTGTTCGAGTGAGTACAACTGCTAAATTCAAACCTCTCTCTCTCTTTGAATTTCAGTCTTACACCAAAAATTGATTGCAGAAATGGTGTCCCCGGAAGAAGAACAACGATGGTCAAATTTGTGCATTTGAATTGCTGGCTTCTCTGGCAGGGAAGTTATTGAAGGAGAGTGCAAGTTCAGCCTCTAGCAATGGGTCTGAAGCTTATAATTGGATTGACAAAGATCATATCAAACAAGAAAACCGAGATGGGCATAAACCATCCAAAGCGGATGCCATTGTCACTGTCAGTCAAAATCATTCGGATCCTTCATGTAAAAGCAAACCCTGTAACGATTCGAAGGAATCGACTTCCAATATACGAAATGAAATTGAAAAACTGCAAAGGGCCAAGGGTCAAGCAGAATTCTATGTGAAATCACTTGCAGTGGTAAACTCGGGCTGTACTATTGGACCTTCGATGCGGAGGAACACCATTCCGAACTCTTCTTTTTATAGTCCTAGGAAAACTTTTAAGTTAGGTAGCAGAGATGATGACGAAAAATTTACCTTGTGCGATAAATCAGGCTCCAGGTTGAACAATTTTAAGCTCCGGTCACGCATTGCAGATCGAAGAATTAGGAAATTGCTAAATTCCAAATACTGGAAGGTAGCTCCAAAATTAAGAGATGGCGGGACTGTCAGACCTGGTAAGCCAATTTCACTCGTTGTTTCATTATTATCTTGAGTTGTGCTATTCTCATAGTTTTCGTTTCCGCATTAGCAAATGCAGCAAGTAAGCCATTTTACCGGAAGAGGAAGAACTATTATAACCGTGAACGATTTTACCGTGGAACTTTGTTGAAGAGGAGAAGATTTTCGGACCATCACTCGGTGGTAACTTTTGATGGAGGGATCAGTAGTGATAGTGTTTCAAACTCGCCTGAGAAGAACATGAATTTACACGGAGGTCCTTCGGTTTTGAATCATCAACCTTCATCTCCATTGGAGGATTCTCATGGTAATTTGTTTATGAAAGATTGATGATCTTCATCACTAATACCGTTTTCCTCTAAATCGTTCTGAAAGTCAATGTTTTGCAGTGAAGTTTAGCATCAAATCCTTTAAAGTACCAGAGCTTTTGATTGAGGTCCCGGAAAATGCAACTGTTGGTTCACTGAAGGTAAACAAAGGCAGATTTCATAAAAATCTTGGCTTAGATGGAGGGAGGGAGGTCAAAGCTCCAATCTTTTTTTTTTTTTTAAGTTTACTGTTGGATTTGTAGTTTTATCAATAGGGTCTTCTTTAATGGTTCTGTATCCTCCAGAGGACAGTAATGGAGGCAGTGACTGCAATTCTGGGAGGTGAAATACGCATTGGGGTGATTCATCATGGAAAGAAGGTTAAGGACGATAGTAGGACTCTGTTGCAGACGGGTATTTCTTGTAAAGATAATGTAGATGATATGCTTAATTTCACGTTGGAACCTAATTGTATGCAATCTCGTTCTACTCGCTTTCTGGACAGTGACACCTCTAATCTTCTAACCAGGTAAAAGAATATGGCTGTTCTCTATATTTTTTTATGTGATTGATAAAATTTTGGTGTATTATTTTACTGACTACCAGGCTGCTTTTGTGTCATGATAATATCCTTCTCTCCAGGTTGCCGGAGAATGCTGTTGTAGATCAAGAAATTTCCGATAATCTACACGCCACTCCGGCGATGAAGTGTATTGACCAAGATGAAAATAACCATGAATTGATTTCGACGCGGACTGACATGTTGGTAGATGAAGACTCACCAGATTGCAAAGCTCTAGTTGTTGTTCCTGATTTCATATTAGATGCATTAGCAGTAATTCCGGCAAATCAGAAAAATAAGCATTCCGAGCCCATACAGCGTCGAACTAGGAGACCCTTTTCTGTCTCAGAAGTAGAATCTCTGGTTCAGGCAGTGGAGGATCTCGGAACTGGAAGGTCTGCAATCACTTTCGGAAACACTTAAAAATATGTTCCTTTAAAAAAAAACCATCTCTTGTACTTAACGGTAAATTTTGGGATTCTCGGCAGATGGCGTGACATTAAGTTACGAGCCTTTGAGAATGCAGATCATCGCACCTATGTTGACCTGAAGGTAAAATTTTGTCTCGATAGATTTATCAACAAAGATTTTATGCAAAAAAAAAAAACGATTGGTTAATGTTGGATTCAGGATAAGTGGAAAACATTGGTTCACACGGCGAGAATAGCTCCTCAGCAGCGAAGGGGGGAGCCGGTCCCTCAAGAGCTGTTGAACCGGGTGTTGGCGGCCCGTGCGTACTGGTCTCACTATCGGGGAAAGCAGCAAGGGGAAGCTCTCAAGGTCTTGGAAATGGAGGCTGAGAGCTTTGTTGAATGAACAACCCATTTGCTGTGATGTAAAAAAGTTGGCAGAAACTGTGAAAAACTTGACCAGAAGCTTGTAATTTGTATATAGGATTGTATTCTCTCTTCTTTCTTCATGCTTGTTTTCTATTCGTTGCGACGCTTTCCTTTTGGGAAAGAAACTGCTTTACAAATGGCGTGATTCTATAGGTCCACGACATCTCCCTGACCCTTTTATGGGCTCCACCGCCACTCAAACAGGAGGGAAACTAATGTCTGACCCACGTTCAAACCCTCCTCACCAAATAAATTAATAAAACTATATATTAAACAAAAAATTAAATACACTCTTAATTTTTGCTAATGCGACACGTGCATCGCACGTGGAAGTGAAGACTAAAGTTGGGAAGCAGCTTCCACCATACGTTTGTAGGGGGAGAATAGATTGGAAGAGTCAAAACAGCGCCTTCCAGACCAAGCTAAGCTCTGCGCCATAAATACCCAAACACGTACCCAATGGCCATCTTCATCGCAAAAGCTGTAATTCCCTTATGGAGATTCAAGAGAGGTTCCCGTCCGCGACGGAGGAGGAGATGACGTGCAGAACCCCAAGACGATTAGAGTATCGAATCCCTGCCGATCTAAAATGCCCACCGGCGCCGAGGAAGAAACCAGTCCACGTCAAGCACAATGATCCGCCCAAGAATGGATATTTCAAGCCGCCAGATCTTGATACTGTATTTGGCTATATTTCTAAGAGGAGAGAAACCTGCGTTTGAGTGATGAACATCTAGCGTTTGTTTCTTCCTATGTGTACCTAGATTTTAGCTTTACCTCAAACGGGTTATTTAGCTGTGTATTCTCGAAGCTTAAGATTGAATGTTCTATCGTTTTGATTGGCGAATCTGCTCCTCTTGTTCTTCTTCGTATTCACGTGATTTTGAGATATAATTCTGGCGTTGACTTGACCGTGGTATCAACAAGTTAAAAAATTTGATCAAGTGAAGCAATAACAGTCCATTTTATCCCATTTCAAACCAAAGGTCAAACTTCAGGCTTCTGAACTCAATCAATAGTTGTTCTGTTTGAAAGCAGAAGGCCAATGAGATCCAGCCCATTCGTGACATGTCTTCTGTCAAAGCGATTGGAGAAATATAACTAATAATTATTTAATCAAATCATTTTTTAATTCATAATGGAGCTCAGCATATAAGGGTTGACTGATGAGGGTGCAGAAGACCAGTTTTAAAGTATTTACCCTCCAATTTACTGTTGCTTTTACTTGAACAAGAAGAAGTGGAGGATCTTCAAGATGTAATCTTTCTGAACAATCAGTGGGTGATCTTCAAGATGTAATCTTCTTCTTCCCCACTTTTCATTAATACTAAGTACATATATACATATGTTTGATTTGGAAATATTGTCACATCATTAAATGATACTCCCCAATTATTTATATAGTCTTTTTAGAATATTGTCACGTTCTGTTTTTTTTAAAATAATCATTATCAAATAATAATTAATATAATAAATTATTAATTTAATATTTTAATTATATTAATTATTATTTAATGTATAGACGAGAATTTTAAGAGAATAAATTTATAATTACTCATCTTTTTGAATTTCTGTTAACTTTTAAGGATTAATATTAATATTAAATAATAATAAATTTTAAATTTAGAGTGGTCTGCACATTTGGTCAAAAGAAGGTACGTTTGTTATGATACCAAAAGATAAGTTTGATATTAATTATTAAAATAATTAGGATCTTAATCACCATAATTATTCATAACCATTTCCAAATAATCTTAATCAGATTTGATGACGTCAATGACTGCACAAAGCTTCCTGGTATTTTGTAATTAAGCAAGGCTCGTAATGCCTGTGGGGTCCCACTGTGTCTATTAAGCACTACAACTACACGCATATGCTAATTTGACCTGGCAATTGAAGATTCTTGTTCTTTCTTTATATGTTTAAATATATATTTTCTTAAAATTAGGTGCTGGTAAGTATAAGCTTAGGTTAAACTTCAATTAAGGAAATTTTAATGAATTAAATTCATTACAAAATTGAATCCAAGAAATTAAGATAACGAAATGTCTGCATCAAATCTGCTAATTCTGCAATTACAACGTTGTTCGGATCAAATTCCATACAGTTTTATTATTGAAATTAGCTCAAATGAGTGCGTACTGGACAGAGAAAAAAAAATTTTGTATAAATTAATTATTTTTCATTTTAAATGAATTAAGATTTCACGACCAACGTAGTGGAAAAACTAAAGAAGAACATAATTACAACAATGAAATATATTGTTGGTAGTAAGCATAGACAGGATCATTCTTTGATGTTGGAAGATCATTCCAAGGATCATAATGGTGACGTTATCAATATTTGAATTTCATGTGTAATTTCCTCTCTCTGACCAATCCCAAATACGTTACTTTCTATATATAGAGATTGTATTACACTAACATCTTCAAAACCCTAATTTCCTTTCTTCCCTTCTTTGCTCACAAATGCAATATCAAAGCTTTTCTTCAATGGGAAACCCTTTTTTAGACTCTGCTGTAGTCTCCCCCCCTAAATTCTATTACTGCCGCAGATTGAAGTTTCTCCAGAGATATCATCATAGCCATTGTTTGCTGATGCAGCAGCATCAAGGTTCGCAAGGGTGTTGCTGGGCTACATCTGTTTCTTCACCACAGATACCCCACTAAATGGGAATCTTGATGATGCTGCAGCGGCAATTAATGGCTTCATCTTTTGTTCTTCTTTCCACCTCCTCAACGAGCCGCACCAAGACCGGCCCACCTAAATTTGAGTGATCTGAGGTTGGGACTATTTGAGTAGTTCCACCCATTAACGAGCGCCACTGTTTGAGTAATTGCATCCATTAACGAGGGTCACGTCGTTTTCTCCAATGGTGACTCTTAAGTTATAGGCGGTTGTTTAATTTGATTAACTAGGCTAGCATACTAAGTGTTTAATCAACTAATACATAAATATTTTGTCCTCTTACTCAAACAAAGGACCAAAAGGGCGTTTCTCGTTGGGTTCAGACTATACTCCTTCCTTCTTTGTTTTCATCCCCTCAAATGGACCATTGCTAACTATTTTATGTTGCAGGTATGATAAAAGGGTGTTTTGGAGTTTGCATACGAAACTTTATTCTATTTTTCCAGCTTGTGACGAGCTAGATAAATAGACACATCGTAATATATATATATTATTTTGATTTGGTTTTGAGAAGTACAGTATATATAAGTATATATACATTTTATTTCTAATTAGTACAAAATTTTTTGCAGTTAAATATAATAATAAAATTGTGTTAGTTTTGAAGCAAAGTGGTCGAAATTATCCTCGTGAGTAGATATCAAAAAGTTACTTTTGCCATTTTGGGAAGATTAGTCAAGGATCAGATACTTTCACATTATAATTGGTATGAGCAAGTCTAAGATCCCGTCAATTTTCTTTGAATGGACGTGGATTTGTTTCAATTTTCAAATCGAACTTTGTCCTCACGAGTTCTTATTTGATCTTTTCAGCCTCTACTCGTATCTTAGGTTGGCTATGTGCATTCTTTGTAAGTCGGCACTAGAATTAATTGTTGAAGTTCATGTTATAATCAATTACATGTTTTTCTTTCTTGTACAGTTAATATGAAGCCTCCAATCCTCCTACGACAACATTGTTTACTTTAAGACTAAATTTGTACGATTTGTTTTTGAGATTTTGACAAAAGTTGTAATAAATAAAGAATAAAATTTTATTTATAAATCTTTTTTTTTTTTACTCTATCAAACGATGTAAAATTGTGCACCCTCACTAATTAACGTAATTTTAGGTCGTTATTGTCTGTACACAGTAGAGTCACAATTTATTTCTTATCATGATATACATCATGAAGTAAGAATTGATATCCAAAAATCAAAAGGGGGATCGAAACGAGAAACACGCAACCAAATTTAAACGAAGGAAAGAGGGAGAAGACGAATAGCCGGTTAATTATAATAAAGAGTTAATTTAAAGTGATAATTATCACAAAAAAACATTTCAAGATGGAAAAAAAAAAAACATGTTTTAATAGAATCTAATTTAAGATGTGGTTAACTGCAATGTTGACTAACTACCCCATGATCCTAGATGCCCTACCACTCCCTACATATACATAGTTATGGAACACATTAAGCTAGTTTGGAATTAAATACACAAATTTAGAGTAATATGTGACAATAAGCAAAGAATTTATATTT
This sequence comes from Begonia peltatifolia, assembly GCA_022433055.1. Classification (NCBI taxonomy): domain Eukaryota; kingdom Viridiplantae; phylum Streptophyta; class Magnoliopsida; order Cucurbitales; family Begoniaceae; genus Begonia; species Begonia peltatifolia. The sequence continues at coordinate 23,620,868 of CM039520.1, read as the reverse complement.
ATGAATTTAATATATTATTTTTTAAAGTTGTGTCTCCATTCCCACAAACATTGCGTAATCAACGGAGGAATGTTACAACTTTTCCTATTTTACCTATCCACGTAACACCTATTTTTCAATGAGTTGTGACACTCTTCGGTTTTAACACATTGGCAAAGTATTACTACTACGTATTCGAGTAATACTCTTTTATTTTACTCTATTAAAATACTCTTTCACGCTGTCATACAATGATGAGTATAATTAAGGTACAATTAATATAATAAATTATAAATAGTTAATTTATTATATTAATTGCATCGATCATTATTTGACAGTATTTTAATAGAGTAAACACAACATAATTCTTTTTTATTTGTTGATTCAAGTGCCCCGTACAAATAAAGTGAAACTAAGTTTACTATCTAATTTTACCTTCTAACGTGTCACTTATTAATTTGTACAATTAATGAGTTATTTTTATTATTTATAACATATCATATTAGTTGCATCAATTAATAAGACATACGTTAAAAATATGAACTAAAAGGAAAATTCGGAAAGTAAATCTAGCATTACTGGTAGAATAATAGGAATACTCCAATTAAAATTACAAAAAAAATCATGGATATTAAACTATTTGAACGATAGCATAGAACTATGAGACGGGAATTTCGATATTTTTAACAATAAAGGATTTCTCAGTGGCTGGATTCACGTTTAAGGTCATGCAAAAGAAAAGGAATATGACATACTCTTGTGTTTAAACTTAGACATAAATATGGGATATGATTTTAAATGTCTCCTCCTAACTCCTACCATGCCTTTTGACTTATTATTGTGTTATATATATGACACGTGTATCGATTTTCCTACTCTAATTGGGTGTTTCAACTTTATAATTTGTGCCTCTATATTTTTTTTTCTTGAGCAATATTTTCGGTTGGACCTTGACTATGATATTATTTGTCAGATCATGTTCTCTATTAAATAATACGATATCGTTTATTTTGAGTCCAGACTCGCGCGATTTTATTTTTTATTTTCAATAGTTAGAGATAAAATCTTACTAATATACCATATCCTACAAGCCGTCACGATAATATATAATCACGTAAACAATGTATTAGCCATGCGGAAAGTTAAAATTCGCATCAATATCCTATAGAAACCATGTGATTTCTTATAAACTCGCAATGTAAATTCTAGAATTGCGATTAAGAATGTAACTTGAGAAGTGCGGAATCAATTGACAATCTACATTATTTGGTACCATTAAATTTTTAATGGAGACCCATATTAAATTATTTATGTATTATTCAGAAAAATAATTTAAATAATCTGCAAGTTCAAATTCAGATGTAGCTTTGTAAATCCTTGGGAGTTGATTTCTAGGCCATTCAGTACAAGCTTATTCAAGTTTAAAAATGTGTAACTATGACTAAAGAGTATCTTAATTTGAGTAAAATTCACTTAATCGGGATCGTTTTGACCAAAACGGGTTCTACGTTGATTACAATTAAAAGTGATATTAACACGAGTAATTGTCACTCCATTTATCAGGCCAAGAAAGATTAGAGAGTGCAATTCATTCAAGTACATGAAATTTGGTGATTTTTTAAGCTTTGAATTTCATATTTAAAAAAGGAAAAAAAAAAAAACCAGTATGAACAATTAAGAACTAAACCTAAATAAAATAAGTCTATGGCTCTTCCAATACTCAATAGGGGGCAGTAGCTTTTCGAAGATTAGAGAAGGCAAATCAAGTGTTAAGGTGGAAATGGGAAGAGATTAGTGAGAGTTAATTAAGAATATTAATTAAAATCCTCTCCCTTGCAGCCACTTCCCAAGCCCTGGTTAGGGTTCTTTCAAACACTTGTTTTTTAGGCTGCTGTAGCTTTTCATAGATTAGAGAAGCCACGAAAGATGTTCTATTTTTATGGGCCTGCTTTCTTTAATTCTTCTTCTAACTTTATTTAGGAGGTTTATTGTTTGTTCGAGAGTAATATCTGGTTTGCACCGATTATTTAGTTTAACGTAAAACATAATATACACACGTACAATTTAATTAATAAATCGACAATTAATTTCAAATTGATAATTGACATATATTAGAGGTTTTAAAATTGTTCATTTTAAATCGAAACTCGAGTATTCTACGACTCTTTTGTTATTGACCATGCCCTCAGATTCTTTGGTCGCTTCCAAATATTTCCCTGAAAAATCTCTACTTTGGGTTGGAAAAAAAAAAAGAAGGAGAATTCACCAAAATGGATATCCGAGGGCAGATAAACGATTTGATGGAACCCTAATGATGAAAGTCAATCACGGTGATCGTAGTTTTTAGATCGACGAGACAACACCGGAAATACAGATTTACCAGCAACTATGAAGGGTCACATCCAGAAATCATACTTTTTCGCGACTGTAAAAACCAGAAAGAAAGACACGAATAAGATTTCCAAGCAAGAACTAGGAAAAACGATAAGAACACCGATCATTAGTCCATTATCTCCGGCCTTAAATCTTAAACTTCCCAAAAAGAAAAACTGCTTCGAAATCCTAGTTTTGTTGGTCGGTTTTGGACGGTGCTGTTCTTGTTTTTCACCGACTGGTTGGAGTTCTCATGCAACGATGAACTACAGTGACAAACGGGTTTTGCATTTCTACATTAAATTAATTAATTACAATGTATTCTACACAAGTATTGTACGAAATATTAACCAAAACATTTTTTAAATAATTTAATGATTTTATTTATTTAAAAAAAAAACAGCAATTAATGTAATTGCAAGAACTGTCGCTTCAGTTTAGTATTTTTTTTGTTTTATTAAATTAGGAGTGAACTGCCAATGTGCCATGACGTTTGCCTTGAAATCCCCACCTCTATTGAATTAATTTTTTATTAAAAAAAAGATTCAATAATTAATTAAAAAATGTACTTTTAATTAAAAAATATATTTTTTTGTTGGTATTTCGAGGCAGCGAGGCCCAGATGATGCCCACTGCCATTTTCATCTGCGAGACCTTTTTCTTCCTTCTTCGTCTTCTTCAACCTCCTATAAATACTAACCCTAACGCACCATTCCATTTCCTCAGAAGCTCAGCTCCAACTCTCGCTGAAAAGTGCTCGCTCTGCTGACAGACACTTAAAAGCTCAGCTAAGCTCAGAGAGGGAGAGAGTTTTCTTCCGAATCGGCTCTGCCATGGCTACTGCTGCAATTTCTGAAACTGCTCCGGCGATTTACTTCGACGAGCAGTGGAAGCTGTCGAAGAAAGACGGTAGATTCTTAAGAAGCTGGTCATCTGGTTGTTCTTTCTCGAAGAATTCTTCCCACAGAAGATGCTCTTTCACCAGAAAATGCGCCACTTTGGTCAAAGAACAGAGGGCTCGATTCTACATCATGCGCCGCTGCGTCATCATGCTCATCTGCTGGCACGACTACTCAGATTCTTGAACGAGTTAGAGAGAGAAACTCTCTTTTTTTTGGGCTCTGAAGTGATGCTTTTTTTTTTTCTCCCGATGGGTCAGTTCCGCTATCGAAGTTGAGATTTTTTTTTCTTCTTCTTCTTGGCATCCAGGAAGAGGAGGCAGAAATGTGTAAACAGTTGTAAATATAAGCCAATTCTCTCTTTCTTCTAGTTTATTTATGGATCAGATTTTTGCAGTGACTGAAAACTCCATTGATGGATATGAAAACCTTGAGCTCAGTGCTTTCCCTCGCTGTACTCCTACCTTAAAGAAGAAAAATTAAGATTCCCAGAGAATTGAATGCTTCAGTTCACCATTTTCAATGGCTTCTCCTTCTTCCTCTTCTTCACTTCATTTTCCCCATTTATTTCTCTGCATTTCTCCTGAGTATTCTACTTGATCTAAGACTGATTGATGGGTTTTCCGATGGAGAGAGAAAGGGATTCCGTTCTGTTCAACGACTGCAGCAGAAGAGTAGTCATTTGTGGATCTGGAGAATTGCTTGTCTGACAGAAATAATTATTTAAAATTGGGAATTAATTAAGGACGAAGTGAGCGTTGAAGCTTGATTCAGCGCCAAGAGATTGGTTAAAATATGGTTGTTTCAGAACAATGCGTCTCTCCTGGAGTCTCTATGAAAACCCAAGAGCCAACTTCATTTCCTCGTCCTAAATTAATTGACTTACCATTCTTAGTAACTTTAAAGTTACTTTTTTTCACTTTCTTTTTATAAAAACTATTCTTATTTGTAGTTTAAAATATGTATTTTTTTTTTATAATTTAAATTTTACGCTCTAATGTCACCCTATTAACGTCACATTTACGTGTGTAATTTGTTATTTTAAATATGTTAATAATTCTATCAATAAGATAATAACAAGTAAACACACGACAGATAATAAAATTAAAGTATAAAATTACGCTACATATACAGTAACACCGCTCTTTTTAAAATTATTAAGAGTTTCTTTGGGTGAAGATGGTAATAAGCATTAAATAAGTAGGTTTAGTTATGTTATTAGGTAGAAATAAAAGTGGTGAAATAATTATAAATACACATGTTGTATAGTAGGAAATTAAAGAACAATATTCTCTTGATTAAGTGCAATTTAAACTTTAATTTTATTTTTTGAGCAATTAACCTTTGAATTTTTCGTCACGAGCAAATCAAACTATTTCGTGTCACAAAATTTGTCAAAAACATTACCTGTGTCACACATGAACATACGTTCATACTCCAAATATATATTTCTCCCAAAATAACGATTGTTTTACGAGAATTCTGAAATTGTTATTGCCCATGATTTAAATTTTCTTTTTCGTCTTACGATCTCATAGTTACGAGACGTGACAACAATTATAAAAGATGAAAACAAGATTGAACGTATCTTTTTTAATGTACAACTAAAGGCAAGGTCAAACGAGAAAATCTTACTTTTCTTTAGATGTAATCTTCTTTTCATTAGCTTTAGTTGCAATCAAAGATTAAAATCATGAATTTTGATTAGGATGTAATTAATCATTGAATTTAAATTAGGCGTGATAAAGTAGGGCCCTCAATAAGATAGAAAAGGGCAATCATCAAATCTATCCATCGTTTTTTATTAAGATCTTAGTTTGACTAAGTAAATTTGTAGCACACAATCTTTGGTTTCTTGTAATTATCACCCTTGAATCCTTTATTGGCCACTACCATATTTCAATCCAACTTTAATTACTATTATGACGTTATATCTTTAATTCGACAGTTATCACAACATATCAAGTTAATTCGTAAAATAAATATTAATCTTTAAACTTAAGGACACAGTAGATACGTAAAATTAACAATTAAGTCTTTGCTACTAGAAAAATTGTCAAAAAAAACTGGTTTTTCTCATGTGATCTTCTCTAAGAATCGCATAGTGATCATATGATAGATATATGATTTTTAGAGAAAATTGTTACGAGAGTTCCAGAAAAAAAAAACTCTCGTTAAAACAATATAAGAGTGATTAATGTATAAAAATTAAAAATGGACATTTTTAAGCAAAAAACATCTTCAACTTAGAGGCATTAGCAATTAACTCTCGGATGCTACGAGAATCGATAAAGAAATCAAGTTTCTGTCTCGTGATCGCCTCTGCTTAGTGATTTTCGAAGAAAAAACTATTGTTATCACAATTTTGGCAATTTTCAGATAAAAACTCAAGCGGCTAGAATCACAAAACATTTCTAAAGAAAGTTGTTTTTTATTTGGAAATCACGGGAAATTAAAGATCACGAGATAAAAATGTGATTTTTTTTGACAATTTTGCAAACGATGAGAACTTAGTTGCTAATGTTCCCGTGCACGACATTATTTGTTAAAAAAAAAAAAAAAAAAAGTTTAGAAAACCCATTAGCCCCCACTAAGATCAAGAACTAACTTGGTACTAAATTAATACAAATTAATGGAGATTTTAGAAATCGGTTGGATAAAACTAGAAAACAAGTGTCAAACCCCGTTGCACCATGAACACGCAGCATACGAGATTCCTACGCCTTCTTGATCTTTCCGTTATTGGGCCCCAGGCCTCACTTTCACTTTTCTGTGTGGGCCCATCAATCGAATCATTCAACGGTCGGGATTCGGTCAATGGTCACGTCTAAGACACGCCAGCGCCAGCTAATGCATGATTAACACTTTGGCTAAAGCTTTGCACACGCGGCCGTTTCTAAACGGAGGGGACATAGGCGTGGTTTAAGTAAGAAAAGGGCTATTAATTTGGCATGTAAGTTAAAATTGAGACACAGTTGGCGTCTCATAATTTCAATTAAAACGTTACTAACACTCTTGTCACGTTATTTGTTGACCCCTCACACTTCCCCAATCAATCCTTCTTCATCTTCTGGTCCGACCCTAACAACTCAAGATTGGGTGGTGTGAGGCTAGACCGGCAGGCCGTAGGTCTTACATTTTTAAATCAGCATTGCAATGCTTGATGCTTCACACCTTGTCCGTCTTTGAAATTGAAATTGAATCCGAACCAAATTGATATGTTCATTTTTGTTCAATTCGGTTTCAATTCTCGATCTTTTTGGTTTAAGTTCAGTTTTGGGTTTTTTTTTTTTTTTTTTTTTTTGGTTGGTTTGGATATAACTAAAAATTATATAACTATTATAGATTGAGATCCAAATTAACCTTTTAGACTTAAAAAAAGCATGACTTGTTAAAAATAGCAACATGTATTTCGACAATAATGCAACATGTATTGGAGAGTTCCTAAATAGGCCCATGACAGTGACTGAAAGCTAGATTCTAGTGAAGTAATTGCAAATATCATTATAATGTATTTACAGCTACCAATGACTGGTGATATTTCTCCAAAAAGCCTGTAAATTTACCGACTGGATATCCCATTATTGCCTTCCATAGACCTGCTCCTCCTCCTCCTCCTCCTAGCTGCCTGAGAACCATTTGACGGAGGCCTCCCTGAAATACCAAAGCAAATAAACATGTTGCCAAAGACACGGCTCCATCGACTTCTCCTAGCGTCGCCGCCATTGTTACCTGCCTCTCTTCCAACCCCAGGAAGATAATTTTGCAGACTGCTTCTCCTAGGGATCCTCTCCGTAGCGAAACCGCCGCCGGGTAGCCTCCAAACTATCAGGCCTAAATTTGGTTCCCCGTTTTCTGGTGGCAATCTCCATAATTCGGCGTTTGGTGCGTTGTGTGATCCGCCAAACTCCGCCGGCAACCCGTGACGACAAACGGGGCAGGAACTGCGAATGGAAAGCCATGGAAGAATGCAATCCGAATGGTATTTGTGCTTGCAGGGCAGTTCACGAGCCTTGTCTCCTAATTTGAATTTCTCCATACAAATAGCACAGCAAGATTCCTCTTGCTGATGATTCCTGCCGATTTTAATGGTCGGAATTGCTTCGATCGCGGCTTTTGAAGCCGGCGGGGCCTCGAATTCCGTTGTTCCGGTCGTTTCCCTTTGAGAAATCCTCTCCAATAGCCTACCAAACCTCGAACCTAATACAAACTCCGATAAGTTTTGCGGCAAAGGCCTGATTCCAGAGCTGCTATCGTGGTAGTAAAATAGTTGAAGTCCCCGATGTTCTCCCCCGTCCGAACGTAGCACTATCAAGGGACGAAAGTACGAGGGTCTCCCGGAATTCCTTCCCGATCTTGGGATAAGCGGGATCACATTCTGACCCAAATTCAAACTCCGGCCAACATACGTCGTCCCAGAAAGATAACCGCCGTTACGACCCACCGTGTGAACGAACCGCGCGTTCTCAATTTGCTCGACGAATCCACCATGGCAGCTGGCACAAATTACTTCATTCTGATTCATAATCATCACGAATCGACTACACCTGTAACACCAATGCGACAACGACGACATTGAAGAAATCTAAGAACTTCAAAACCAGACCAAACCTCGGACTTTAACCAGCTCGAATCCGATCAGAATTACTGCTCCTCAAATCCTTAAATCGCCGAAATCAACGCCAGTTGATGGCAAGAAAGAGAGAAAGAATGGAGATTGGATTGATCGAACAGAATTAAAATAGAAATAACGAAGAAACGGGAAAGGTAAGATTTTTGTTTCCTTATTTTGGCGTCGTACTTTCCATGAAAGACAATATTAGATACGAGGTAAAAACGGCAAATCCGCGTAGATTTTGTTGGCGTCTTCGTCAAATGACACGTGGAAATTCACTGAATATTTTGGATAGTCTGCTCCTTCAGGAAAGGTTTTTTTTTATTAATTATTTTACTTTATTAATTTCAAGACTGAATATGATCAAATGCATAAATATAATCGTAGAACGAAAAATTGGTATAGAAAGTTGCGTCGACGAGATTTATCACTCTCGGCAACCAAAATCTAACATGATTAGTTCATCTTGATCGTCTTTTGTCGAAGTAGAGAATTCGTCTGATACAATAATTGTTACCTCGAACATAGCTCTTGGTCGAGATAGATATGACAATAATAGCGTATTAAACATAAAACTGAAGCCACAAAAAATGACAATAGCATATTAAACATAATTAGCAATCACTAATCACATATTTAACTCACATTAGGCAAATGATCAGTTTGAGGAAGAGGGGCAAAATGTAATAATATAACTGGCTGCCCTGCATGTCTTAAGCCCTGTATACTCATCAAATGGAAAACTATAAGCATTCGGACATATAGCCTTAAAAATAAGGCCAAAGAGTGTAGGTTTGCAGCTTTTTGGATCGGCGAACTCCCCTGTGCAGCAATATCTGTCCGATTTGGCGGCCAGACAAGCGCTTTTACAGCCCACAACCTTCCCTTCTCTCTGAATTACTAGCGGAAATGGGCAGTACTGGTTTAGATCAGCCGCACAGGCAGCTATTCCGCAACCAAGACGGCTGTTTGGGACGGCCATTGAGATTGGAACGTTGAACCCATCGATTAAGCTGACATCGTAGTAATGCAGAGGCGATTTTGAGGTCCCGAGAGTCATTTCGACGAGAGTTGCAGGGGCGTGGCCGCCGGCGCCGTCGCAATGTAGAAGGCCTGCGCAGTCGCCGGTTTGACAGGAGCCTCTGCCGGTGAGTTGGTCGAAGCAACAGCCTTGTCTTCCCCAGATTCGTCCCGACCAATTCTGTGGAAGTTGGACGATTTCTTGCTGGCCGCTGTAGAGGTGAAAGCCGCCATTTTTAGGCGTTGGTTGGCCTACTGTACCCAGAAGCCCGGGCCATATGCTTTCTTTGCAGTTGTTCACTATATTCAGTTGCGTTGCATCTGTAACCAGACAACCAAGAAAAAAAAACCATTACTGCAGATTTGAAATCATACCCATTAGAAAAAGAGCAGAAAGATCCAAGAGTAACAGCACCTGTGGAGGAGAACAAGAGATGAACGAAGAAGACGAAGAAGAAGAAATGGGAAGAAGTAGACATTTGTTTGGAATTATGGAGATGGAAAGAGATGTTGCAGAGTGTTCTTCATGAACCAGAGTTGACGGAGTGGGTTCCTTCATTTTCGCTTCCATGATCCAACTTCGACCAACTGTATTTTCCACGATTTTAATTTAGTAATTTCATTTTTTCTGGTAATTTCTCCGTCTCTTTTTTCATAGTTTACCAGTTTAATCCCAACAGTATAAAAATCCGAACTTTAGACCATCGTAGAAGCAATTTTTGCAAGATCCGAGCAAGAACATGTGGAGAAAAGGGATGAAGAAGAGCCAAGAAGACTGAACACAAATTGTACATTATATGAGATAAAATTACAGGATGTAGATACCCTTTTTTCCAAAATCTAAAATCCTGTGGAATTTAGTTTCAATTTCCACAACTTAAGAAAGAAAAATCAACTTCCATCGTCATTCTTTGCAGTTGGCTCAAACTTCAAAACATCTGGATCAGTGGATTATCAGAGACGATGATTCGCTGCTGAGCCTCTTCTCCTGCACTTGAAAATGGACGAACGATCGGATAATTCAAAACTAGTCTCTTAATTACAAATTGGATTGAAGAAGAAGAGGGTTAAGTTCAGACCTCCATTTTAGAAAACTCCTCTGGTGATTGCATCTTCATTGGCATTTCCAAGTGCAGCCTCGTTCAAGTACTTGTCAGCCAATTGAACCCTCTTGACGTTCTCTTGCTCCTGAACAAGCATGTTTCCATACTCAAGGAGCTTATCCAGGGTCATCCTCGGCTGCTCGAAGGTTGGCGGCCCTTCCTTCGAGTTTACAAGCTTCTTTCCTATGCCCTCAACTCCAACTCCCGAGATCCACTTCCTCACTTCATCATCGTACACTCTCGCCCTCAGGGCACCGAAGAAATCTTCAATATTGTAAATTCAAATCGTCATCACAGATGGTCGAATAAACGTGACAATATGCATGTAAATATGCATAATGTTTGAGGAACTTGACAGGCTTACCAATTGATTGGCCAGGGAATGTGTCCACAAGCTTGACAATGTCCTGGTCTGGAACGTTATCACTCCTGAAGATTCCTTTGCATACTCCGATTCGGTCATCTCGGGTGGGTGCCCAGTAGAATTTCTCCATACGACCATCACGGATGAGAGGTGCATAGAGGGTAGAAAAGTCATTACCGGTGACGATGATAGGAACCCGTGGGTTCTCCTCCTTGTTGTACATTCCGGGGAGCTGGACGTTGGTCGGATTATCAGCAATATTCATGAGAGTGGCATTGACCATTTGGTTGTTAACTGTGTATTGAGTGGTCCCACCAAGCCGACCAGCTCCGGCATCGAGATCATTGATAAAGAGACAGCACATTTTTCCCTTCCGGATTATATCGGCCGCTTCACGGTACCTTTGTCTGATCAATTTCGCTGGCTCTCCCGCGTTTCCACTCTCCAACTCTCCAGCACTCATCATAATGGGGCTGGAAATGCAAAATATAAATCAAAATGAGCTGAAAATTGCAGAGAATTCTTCAAAATTTTAGTGGAATTTGAGCAGGATTCACTTACTTGATACCCAACTTGGCAAAGACAAGTTCACATTGGAAAGACTTCCCCTGACCTTTTCCTCCCCAGACACCCAATATGAGAGGAATCTGAGAATAAAATTATGAAAACTCAGTAAAAATGGATAGAAAACATCAAATAATCTTGTAAGCCATAATACAAACAGCGTCTGCGACCTTAATGTTAGGAAGACTCATGAAGTTCTTGGTGATGTGAACGACAAGCTTGTCCATAAATGCTGGAGCAATGTACAAACCACCAATAGTGTTGTCTAAATTGTATCTAGAAATCACCATAATCATCAAAATCAGATTCGACTTCCTCTTAATTGAATTTAACTCCAGAGGTTTGAATCGAGATACTTACGAACGAAGACCAGTGCTAATGTATTCATAAGAACTCATGACGGCGTGGTGGGTTCCGTCTCCCATGGGTGCCTGAAATAGCGAATCCACCATACCTTTTCCTCTGGTGATGTCTTGTTGATCGTCCGAGGTGTCGAAAGCCAGGCCTCCCCATCTGTCTTTTGAAGTCTGTTTTGATTCATCAATCTCTGCTACTACCTTGAAGCTTCCGGAGGAAACCTTGGAGTTCGAGAATTTTGAACATACTTTCTTCAAGTTGTTGCCCATGAAAGCTGAAGTTGGTACCAGAGTTGCAGCAGCACCCGACCCATTTAAGCTCAGCTAAAAATCAACAAAACCCAGTACATATATCCAGTTTGTCAAACTTCCTAACTAAACTTCTACGAAATAGAAAATGAATACTGAAAACCCATGTCAGCTTTCTTCCTTTCAGAAGCCACTAAGAAGCTAGACTGAGAAACAAATGTACAAGAGAGACAGAGCTAATGTGGAACGTACGGGTGCTCCGTTGATAGCTCCTACGGTGGAGATAGCGGTGGCCATCGGCTTTGGTCCGGTTGAACAGACGCTGTAAGAAGGAATCAACAGATTCGAAATCGAAGCAGAGCTATCCAATGCATAGCATTCTAACTGAAGGGGCGACTTTATAGACGAAGGAGAGAGAACCCCATATCCACAAGCAAGGAGTCCAAATTGTTGACGACCACAGAATCGAGATTGGAAGGATGAAGCGTGGCCCTGAACGACCCTTGTGGATGGATTTAAAGCTTTTTCCTTCACCACCAAAATTAAGGAGATCCCTTTACCACTCGACCCAAGCACAAGAACCAATCACAATGCTTCGTTATCAAAAAAACTTTTTTATTCAAGATTTTCTGGTGGAAGAGGCATTTCATCGAACAGAAGGTAAACAGGACGCTTGAGACCAAAATAATCATAGCTTGGAGTTATTCGAGTCCATATTTACTGTTCAGTCTCTAGAAAGGTCTTCGAACTTCGAACCTAAACAACAAAACCCGGCAAACACAAACCATTCCATTTCTAATCAACACTAACACTCCAGCCCTGAATCAGTCGTCGTTCGTACCATTCGCTCAGTTCCGTTATGAAACCTAATAAATAGAATGACTAAGATGTTTATATTGTAGAGAAACCGAAAACCCATGTTTTGTATGTAGTCAGAGTAAGTCGAAGAGTTAATATAACTCATAAATACTCCTGTTATGCGCACGCCGATTCTGAATAAGAATCTCAGGTTAACAACTTGACATGGCCTCAAATGTGCAATTCAAACACCAAAGTATGCCGTCGGAGTATTCAAGCTGACTGGATACCTCGAACTATTTTTCTGAACAAATTAGATTTTAACGTATTAATCAGGAACAATTAACTTCGTGTCGTTGTTTTCGTTGTTAAAATTATAAAACTTAAGATAAAATGCAATTTAATCGCTTGTATGAGCTAATATACAAAATAAATTAGAGCCTAACGTATCGAACAATTTATGAATGTCGATTGTATTTCCCAAAATAGCTAATTAGTTTAGTTTAGCTGTTAAAATCGAACACTCATTCTAAAAATGCTGCTCGAATTTCTTGAGGTGGTAAAATTTTGAAGGCGCTTTCTCCACGATCGCGACATTTCATCGCCTAGACTAAGGACAAGACGTAAATTGCTTGCGAATTGTAATTTAATTTGTTCAAAAAAATAATTCAAAACGACTGTTGTGCATTTCATTGTACATTAGAATATTAATTACACTTTGTTCTAAAATTTGTATAAATTTGAAGAAACAACTTATATTCAAATATTTATATTCAAACGACATAATTAATATAATAAATTATAAATTATTAAAATAATTAACGGGCAGTAGCAATCTCCCTCTTCCAACATATCATGTATATCAATCCTATTCTTCCATTTCTTCAAAAAAAGTAATAATTTTAGAACCAGCCCAGAGTTGCATCATCGTTCCAACGTTAAGATCTGTAGACCAAGAAAAATATAGGGATTTGAGTGTTCATTGATCAATTCCTCTCCTAATTCATCAGCAAATAACATTACCTGGTCAAGATTTTCATATCTAAACAACCAAAAGAAGAACCCTAATGTCCACTTTCAACACCTGATTGGATCATAATACAACCTGAAAACGCTAACCAGATTCAAACCATGAATTCCACCCTAAAGGAAGAACACCCACATAAAATTTCAACCAGCTTCACCAAATTCTAGAAACATTAGTTCATTTGCTAGGGCTCAGCAGAAGAGATTGGCATGGATTGTAGTTATCGTGTACGCACCTGAAAAACTTGCATTCCTACTGGCTTCGAGAAACGCCATTCTTCACTCCATACTTGATACAGCAGAAACATACACAGAAGAAGATGAGAAGACAGTAGATCATTTTTCAATATCACATTACACTGCAACACAAAAATTAGAGTAAACAAGCACTACATATAAACTACAACTTCTACCCACTTCCCATCCAAAACAAGTGAGCATAAACCAGACAAGGGTCAATCTCTCATTTTCTAGTTAGAAGGAGGGAGGGGGACGAGTAGGAGAAACCCAGAAAACATCAGCAGGCATCTGACCATTTGGTGTGAAATTAGGCGGCGCATTGTAGATTGGCGGTTGAGGTTGTTCGCCGATGCTATGAGGTACTGGTTGCGCCTGTAATGTAGTTGTCTGATCGTTGTTTTGCTGCCCATCTTCGATTGGGAGTCGCTCGTAAGTTGCATTTGTGAATGTTGCTGCGATCACCATTACCAGGCTGGAAGCCACGAGTGAACCCACCACTGTCCCACCGACCACCTGACCTTGTCCTCCTGCTAAGTATACGGTCAACCCAGTAGCTCCAGGAGGAGCTGGGGCTGGTAAAAATGCACCAGATAGAGACAGAATTTCGAATCGGCCAGTGAGAGTGATGACTCCGTCTAGTGCACCAGGTTGCCGGAAAGAAACGTTTGTGACAATGCCGCTGCCGCTCAGAACGGAGACTCCCCGGTGACGGCGTTGGGCGAAGGTGGCGATGCATTCAACGATGTCGCAGCCCGTGCTGATTTCCAATACGTGGCTTCGGAGAGCATTTGGGCTTTCTTTAGTAACGACTACTGGTGGTTTCGGCTTGTTTTTGGACCCTGGAGGTCTTCCACGAGGCCGGCGAGTGATGCTGGTACTACCTGGTTCGACGCCCTCATGGCCGCCGGGGATTGGATCTTCAGTTTCCTGATAATTTTCTCGGCTATCATCGCAATGTTTCCGAGGAGCGGAATCGGGGTTGCTTGTGCTACTGTTCGTAGGGGTTGAGTTCGCGTGAGAATCCATGAATAGGTCTTGCTCTCTTCTCGGTCCAAACCAGTTCAGTCCTCCACTCTCTTCTTCTGCGTTTCTCATGTGAAACGAAGGAGACGAAGACACCGCGTTTACGCCTCTCATTGCTACGTTACCCGCCCACCATCGATTCGCCATTTTTTCTGCCAATGTTTCTCCAGAAGAAAAAAAAATCCCTTGTTTCTCCAGAAGAAATCTAAGCTAAATGAGCAAACCCTTCCATTGAATGTTCTCTGATCTGGCTTTTACTTCTTTGACTTTGCCTTTCTTGGACTGAGTAATGACAAAAGAAGAATTCTGATGAGAGCTGGAATGGTAGCCAGCTGCTGGTAAAAACCAAAAACAGGGAATTCTCTGGATGGTCAATTTTATTATCTTCTTCCTTTTCTTTGCTTCTTTCTTCTCTCTTCCTTCTTGTAGATTGAGATCTGACGACAACAAACCAAAACCTTATCTTTCAATCTTTACCGCCTAACTCAGCTGAACTAAAAAACATTTGAATCTTCAGTTCATGAACAAGAAAACCCTAATCTTTCGCTCAGGTGAAAACAATCCCAGACCCAGAAATTTTGATACATCATTAGGTCAAACTCTAGATAAATGAAAAGAAAGCATCTTTAACTGGCAGTTTTGGCTGGTTAAACCTAGCAACGGAATCCGCCATGTAAATACCAAGTACAAGACTCAACTCTAAAATGTGCTCTCCGCATCAAAATACTTCTACAGTCAGAAAGTACAAAGGATGGCAAGAGTTTCTGGGTCTCTTCCTGTTCCTAGCATCCTCGTCTTCTCACCTAATCTAGTAAATGGTTCTGTGGCGTACGATAGCGGACTAGAGCACAAACCGGCGCAAAGTAAAAAATTAAGAGCACACTTGTGCCAAATTTTCTGAGAGAAGCTTTGCTGCAGCGCTGCCTGCGAAATTAAAACGTTTTATCAGAGCAACGCTCGAGTTTGGAGCTACAGTTTCCAGTGGGTTAGCACTCCGACCTTCTATATCTCATTCACTCTTCAGAAAACCCATGAAATACATTAAGCCCACCATTGTTGAGGTCACATTAGACCTTCGACTTGTTATAATCTTGGTCTGAAGACCGAAAGTGATTAGAGATTTCGCCAGGGTTGAACCCTCTCTCTCTAGGGTTGGGGGTGAACATTGAGTAACGTGCGCATGGAGGAGTGGGAACACGTCAGTATCTGCAGAAGCCGACAAGCTAATCGATCGCTGAGACAGGACACCAGAAAATGGGCCAAACAAACCCTCTCAGGATTTGGCCTTCAGTCTTTTAGCTTCTCTGTCTAGAACTTGGAATATGTTCTCTCTCTAAAATGGAAGCTATTGCCTATTGGTGTTATCACTGCCACTTGTGTGTATGGGCTTGTAATCGAATTTGTGAGAGTAGGACGGGAGAACTGCACTGGTCTCTGTCATGTTCAATCAATCCAGCGCAGATTTTTGGACTGCAAAATCCAGAACATTTTTAATATTTCAAACTATTTTGAAAACATTTCCAACAACAAATTAACTTCTGGGTAATCATTGACTAGACAATTCTGTACCACAAGTTTCTTCTTTGTTTCCTTTGAAAATCCACTGCAAAACATATAAAACATATTTACAGGCAATAGAGACGTGACAAGCTGAATGCCATAGTCATTAGTAGAGCAGAAATATACAGTAGGCGACGAAAGGAACATTTATCAATCATCAGTTATACAGCGAACTCGAAGTAGACAAGGAAGAACATGAGGGAGAAAGTAAAGGATGGTCGAGCAAGAAGTTTTTCTATTAATGGGAAAGCTTGACATATAAAACAACAATAATTGCAAAAGCCAGAGCTCCAATTACCGATCCGATTATCAATTTATTCTTCGTAATTCTCCGTGACATGGTGGCCAAGACCTTTTTGCTTTTGTTGATAGCATCGTCTACCCCGTGAAGCTGGAAACGAGAGCAGCGTTTTAGTTAATCTCAACCACGTGAAGTATTGGATAAAAATGTTAGTGAATTGAGTAAAAAACTTGTTAAGAACTCACTTTTTTATGGGAATGCAGGAGAGTTTCACGCTGTTGATGCAAGTCTTGGAGGATTGACACCCCAAGCTCTTCAGTTTCCATCATAGTTCTTCTACTCTCAGTGATTCTGTCACTTGACTGATTTATTCTTTCTATGGACATTGCCATTCTCTCTCTTTGTTCGGCAGAAGCCTGTATTTAGTTTAAATAACCTAATTAATGAAAGAGACTAGCCTAATCTAGTAGGACACGTAGACAGAACAAATCAATAAATATTTGGATCAGATTGGTTCTGTCATGTCATTTTCAGACTTAAATTCCAAGTATACAGGCCAAAATACTAACACAAATCAAATAGATTCATCAATTAGCAGACCAACTCAGGATAATGATGTAATATCAGTATACTACATTATTATATCCTTCATGGGTAAGCTTATACAAGACCATGTTTTCAGTTTCCAAGGGAGTGATGGATGACTGTAATTTGGTTTATAAGTTTCTCCCTTGTGAAACTTTAACAGCTCACTTTCATTTCAAATTACTCAGTGAAGAAACTTTTTTAACAATGTACTCTGACAAAAATAAGCTGATAAATCTCCATCAAGCAAGAAAAGAAATTTTGGAAGGATAATTGCCGTGTTCAAACTCACCAAATGTGCATCAGCTGTGGCAGATTCTAACAATTCTTCACGAGCAGCTTGATCAGCATTTGGTGATGTTAATCTCTTAAATTCCTTCTTTAAATTGTTCAGATCAGCCTTGTATTCTCTTAACTTAGCAAGGAGCATAGCCTTCGTACTTGGCTGCAAACTTCTTGCCTCAAGATCCATTTTACGAATCTGGCCAACCCATAAGAAATTAAACTAAAAGGCAATGATAAAGGTAGAAATGTACATGTTCTCCTCAGTTCCACTAAAGAACGTCAAAGGCGTACCAAAATATCAGCATCGTCTAACCCAGCTTCAATCTCGGAAATTCTTTTCTGTCTCTGCTCTGCAATTGTATTCACACAAAAAGAGGGTTCCAATATGAGATTCTATAAGTTCACAACTTAAAAAAGAACATTTGCAATACAATATCCCATAAAATAAGCATTGACACACAGCATACTGTAAATTCATAACCAAAATCTAAAAAACACACATGCAGCATGTATAAAGTAAATATAAGAGATAAACACGGAGTGGCAAAGTTTGCAAAGTAGACTAGCAAAGCGGCTTGCTTTCATCTTGATAGTAACCCAAAACATGGTTCTCTCGTGGTTAGAAGATCAATCTTTTCCATTCGAATTCCAATTGGAACCTACATTTCTAAGAACATTTATAGAGTTAATACTCATGCAATCATATTATCCATACTATTCACCCCTTTACCAAAATTATGACAATTCAAGAAAAAAATTATACATTTTGCCTTGAGATGAAAAAAAAAGTAATTCAGGGGTTAACCTTTTAAGAAAACTAACAAGACTCCCAATAAAACCAAGCAGAAGCATAAATTGGAAGGATAACAATCTCATACCTGGATCAGCGGTTGAGCACGAGTTACATTTGCGAGAAATTACAGCAGACAGCTCGCAGTACTGGCGTTCGTACCCTATGAATACCTCACTCATTTCGCTCGATCAAACCAGGTACACGGCTGCGCTTTTAGACTACTCAAACGAAAATCGCAGATCGAAAAAACAAAGTTCAAACTTCTAAAACGCAAGAGTGAACGAGCGAGAAGGAAGAACCGAGCAAACAGTGATCGGAAGCAAGAGATGATACGTCGGTCTTTCACAGCGTCCTAGATTTCACTTCCGTTCCGTGATCGACTTTGATGGCGAACTCAACGAAGACAAAAAGGCAAAATCAACACGAAGAACAATATAAAACGCAGCGTTTTATCGAATTGCACCAGTTTAACGACATGAAACGCACCGTTTTGTCGAATGGAAAGATCAAGGCTGCATTCTCAACCACGATAACACATTATGTGTTTCTTAACAACCATTACCTTCTGAACCCACCATTTCACCTGACTGATTGCGCTTCCTTTCACCAAAAATCGGATCCTCAAGGTGGGAATCTTGATCGGAGAAAATCTCCGATTGCAACGACGAGGAGATGGCGTTGACGTGTAGCCAAGTGAGTTCCCACAAGCTATCTCCACCCAAACCACTCCTTTGAACAACAACTCCCTTAGTCTTCATAAGAATCAACACATTCTTAAGAAGCTCGGGTACCAACTCGATTAGCTTCTCACTTTTCTTCGCTCTAACTTTGACCTTTGCGTATTTTTCGATCCAGATTGAAGAGATTTGTAACCCTGTAGAGATCTCTCTAATGGAGAAGAAAGGAAACCAAAAAAGAAAACATAAAGTTAGCTTAGCAATTGTTCTATCCAATTGTATTTTCTCAAGTGCTTGTAACACGAAGGAGGTAATAAATGAGTGATAAGACAGTAACTAGGACAAATAAGTAAACTAAAAGGAATAAAAACCAATTATCGCTACTATCCTCCCTCAAGATTAAGGGCATAGACCAAAGATTTTGGATAAGAAGACGTGGAAAACCACTAGCAGAAGAGGCTTAGTCAGTGCATCCGTGAGTTGATTATCAAACGAGGTGAATTTGACCAAAAGTTTCTTTTGGAGAACTTTTTCCCGAACGAAACGAAAGTCAATCTCCATGTGCTTTGATTTTGAGTGCAAAACTGAATTTGAAGCGAGATAAGTTGCACTAAGGTTATCACAGAGAATGAGGGATGCTGCGGGAGAAAGAATACCTAGTTCGCTCAGTAGAGACTAAAGCCATAGGATTTCTGCGGCTCCATTTGCCACGCTGCGATACTCTGATTCTGTGCTGGAGCGAGAGACCACCTTTTGCTTGGTGGAGGACCAAGATATGAGGTTCGGCCCGAGAAAAACACAGAAACTATTAGTGCTTTTGCGGTCATCTGGGTATGAGGCCCAGTCAGCATCCGTATAGTAAGTCAAGTCAAGAGCGTCAGATGGGGTGAAGGAGATGCCAAGAGGAGGTGTACCTTTGAGATAACGTAGAATCTTCTTGACTGCTTACTAGTGAGTGTCAGATGGAGCATGTATGAATTGAGAGACATTATTGACGGCAAAGGCAATATCAAGTCGTGTAAGACAGTAATATTGCAGGCCACCAATTATGCTTCGGTATAAGAATCCATCACGTAGAGAGGTCCCTGAGTGTATGGATAAAATTGGACCAGCCACCATCGGAGTTGGGACTGGTTTACAAGACTCTATATGTGCACGACAAAGAAGCTCAGATATATATCATGACTGTGAAAGAGTCATACCCATAAGTTCTTGAGTTACTGAGATGTCGAGAAAGAGATCACGAACTTTAAATTGAGAACGTAGATATGCCAACAAATGGTCTAAGAGGATGGTAGAGTTACCTATCAAAATAATGTCATCAATGTATACCAGCATAATGAGAATAGATGACGACATTCGACGGATAAAGAGAGAAGAGTCGGACTTTGAGGCGGAGAACCCCCACTTTGTCAAAGCTGTGTATAACTTGGTGTACCAAGCCCTTGGATATTGCTTGAGACCATAAATGGTTTTATGAAGTAAACATGCAGCCGAAGGGGAAGTTGAGTCAACAAAGTCAGGAGGTTGTTGGATGTAAACTTTCTCGGACAATTCTCCGTGCAAAAAAGCATTACTAATGTCAAGCTGTCGGATAGTCCAGTGAGACAAAACTGCTAAGGAAAACACTGTTCAAACTGAGGTTAGTTTGACCACTAGACTGAAGGTTTCATTGTAATCAACGCCTTCAATTTGGCCATACCCTTTGGCTACAAAAAGAGCCTTATACCGAGAAATCTTGCCATCGAAGTTTAACTTGGTCTTGAAGATCCACTTGCAGCCGATTATTTTTGCATTCCTTGAGAGAGGAACTAATGACCAGGTGCGTGTCTCTCTGAGTATAGATATTTCCTCTTGCATAGCAGAGAGCGATTTAAGGTATTTTGCAGCTTGATTTTAGGTTTTTAGTTCAAGGGCAGGTTCAAGGAGAAGAGTCTTGGGCTTAAACACACCTGCTTTAGCCCTTGTAATCATGAGTTGGTCAAACAATGGAATTGCAGTGGTGTTAGGGGTGGTGATGGTGTGAGGAGATGGAGATGAGGAACTGGGAACAAAATGAGGTGTATGGGTAGGAGAGAGAAAAGGTACGAGAGGAAGGGGAGAAGTTGATGAAGTTGTATTTGAGGTAGGGGTAGAATAAGGTAAAAAGGGAATTTGAAGTTTGACGAGAGAGGGTTGGGATGAAGGGACTATGTGAGATGAGAACGGAAAAGTAGACTCCATAAAGGTAACATGACGAGAAACATAGATTTTATTTGAGGTAGGGTCGAGACGTAAGAATCCTTTGTGATGAAGACTAGGGCCTAAGAATACGCATGGGAGAGACCGAGGTTGAAGCTTGTATTGGTTGAAAGGCTTGAGAAGTGGAAAGCAAAGACAACCAAAAACACAAAGAAATGTATAATCTGGAAGTTTTAGGAGCAAATTTTCAAACGTTGACTTGTGACAGAGAACAGAAATGGGTAAGAGATTTATCAAGCTGGTAGCAGTAGCAAAGGCATAGGTCCAGAAATGATGAGGAACTGAAGAGTTAAATAGTAAGGCAAGACCGGTTTCAACAACATGTCGACGTTTTCGTTCTACCCTACCATTTTGATTTGGAGTATAAGGACAAGAAACTTGATGTTGAATGTCTAAGGATTGGAAGAAAGACGTGAGTGATTGGAATTTGCCACCCTAATCCAATTGAACAACTTTGATTTAAGTGTTGAATTGCGTATGAACAAATTTATAGAAATTGACAAATGTAATTTGAACTTCACTTTTTAATTTGAGAGGAAAGAGCCACGTGAAGCAAGTACAGTCGTTCACAAACAATACAAAGTAACGAGCACCAGTAATAGATTTTATCGGGGATGAACCCCAAACATCAGTGTGAATCAAGTCAAAAGGAAATTGAGCATGAGATTTGAAAAGGTAATTTATGACTTTTGCTCATTTGGCAAGGCGTACAAAAATGATGAACAACATTGTTCAAATTGAAATTACAAGATTTGAGGACTTGTAGCAAAATGGGGAAACAAGGTGACCCAGCCTAAGGTATCCCAAAGTGTCCAAAACGGAGACTGGAGAAGCTCTGTGCCGAGCATAGAAAGACCGAGGCTAAGCTGCCAGCAGCTGGAAGGTTGGTCGAGTAGCAGGTGACAAAATGGAGGGTGTTGACGGCGTGGTAAAAGTCGTCACTGAGGGAACCAAGAAGCAAATCACATATAGTATTTCTGGAAATTCGAATTGAGATCATATTTACTAGCTGAAAATCCGATTGAACTCGGATTTTGGAGGGAGGTTTGTTAGGAATTTCTCATATAAATTGAGAGGCTCGGTGAAGGAGGAAATGCAAATCAAAGCTCTCTCTCGAGTTATATATTTAGAAAATTCTTTTTTTCTCTCTCTACAAATTAAAAGACTTACCTTTGATCTCTAACCTTCAAGCGTCACCCAGTTATAGCCACAACCCTCTGCTTGAACAACAAACTCTGACAAAACTTCTCTCGGTTGAAGTTGTCGCCGCCTTTTGAAGATGAAACTCCATTCACAACAACACACTCTCTGTGTGTTTTGGTGTCCGAAGAAGAAGAAGAAGAAGGAGCGAGTTTTTAATATCAATCCGGGAACCAGTAAACCAAACTAACCAGTTCGCTTAAATGTGGATCAACTAAACTAGATTCGGTCAAATTGAACCAGGCCAGACCTAAATTTTGACCACAATTGACACAAATCTTCTTTTGAAATGGATTTATTAAAGTAAAAAATTAATATCAAATATTTTATCTAGGTAGGAAAAATCTTGAAAGTTGTCCGAATCAATCCAATTCAACCACATTTGACATAAGAGTATATGTAATAAATTTCTGCTCAAAATTTTATGAAATTTTATCTAAATGAGAATTTAATACAAAATATTTTATATAGGCAGAATAGTATTTGAAATCTTAGAAAAATCCTAGTAACCTTCAACTGTCGGAATCCATGTAAGAGAAAATATCACGTTTCAACTTTTTGACTAGGGTCCTGTATCACAGAATTTATGTTATTTTTTTATAATTATTTTATTACGTGATTCTGATATTTGACGACACATGTTTCGATATTGACATAGAATTATACAAAGATAAAATTGGTAAGATATCTTATATGTGTATGAATATAATAGAATTGACAAAAAATATGTAATAGCAAAGTCTGAATGATAATGAGATGTCTAAGTGTGAATGAAAATCAAATGACTATGTTTGAACGATAATAAGATTACTGTGTCTGAACGAAAATGAGTTGGTTATGTCTGAACGATAGTGAGATTGTTATGTTTGAACGAAAGTGAGATGACAAAGTTCAAATGACAAATAGATGACTAAGTCTAAACGAATGTTAGAAAATGAGTTCCAACCAGTATGTAACTGTTAAGTTATGATTCAACAAAAAAATTTTAATTTTGCACTTGCACGTGTTTTCACTTACTGAATTATTTTCATAATTTGTAATTTTGTAATGTAGGTAAATTTTTATTTGAAAAAGAAATGACTTTAAGACAAACGAGCACATAGAAGAAGAAAATGTTTTTAGGTCGGAAGAAAGAATTTAAATTAGTACGTTTCAATTTTCGATGATATTTCATATTTTTATTTCAGTTGAAACATTAAGTAAATTATGTTGATTTTATCGTTAATAAAATTTTATGAATTGTTTTAATTCTGTATTTATTTCAATTTTGATCAAGTTATTTAATATTTGAGGGTTTTTTAAAAGTTTTTGTGGGTTTAATATTTCAGTTATTATTTAAAGATGCTTCAAACATTTTGAAATCAAAGTTATAATGCTTGAATTTAACTCTAATTTAATAAATTTATTTAGAAAAAATTTGATAAGATTTTCAAATTAAAATCTTAACTTAGTAAAAATAAATTTCAAAATCAGTGGCGTTACAACATGGCTATGCTCTCTGGCCCTCCTCGCAAGAAAGCTATGCGCTTTTAACTATATATAAAGCGTTTGCACTAGCTTCTACTTTCCTCAAAGTATCAAGTCAGCAAGTCTTTCTTTAGTCCGCCGAACCACCATAGATGGCCCTCAATCATCGTTGCAATCAGGTAATCAATTTGAATCCTCTTTCTCCGGTCAATCAATATCAAGTTGTTGATTCCCGATCGCAATGTCATGAGCCGAATGTACTTAATTGTTCTGTTTTCTGAATTTTCAGTGATTTTCTTCCTTCTCCAGTTGACTGGGTTTGTACGATAAGATTTGACATTGAAAGACAATATTTTATGTTCTCAGATGTGGAGTTTGCCCTAGCTGGAAATCGACGTTTGCATTTCTGCAAATTCTTCTCCATGTTGGGTTCCATTCTCTTTGTGGGTACAGGATTGGCAAACCTAGATATCTCTATCTGTCTCTATACACTGTTTAATCATAACTCGTTCTTACGAAAAGCTGTTTTTAACAACTCTGACTCTGTTTTCGCATCCGACAGCTTCTTGAATCTTCTTAGAATAAAATGAGTGCCAGTACACTGTTGGAGCCGACTTTGAAGAGCGTACTTGTTGTGCTCAAACCTACGCATGAAGATTGGCTGGCAAGATTTAGAGTTATTGATGAACTGCGGACAATTGTTCGCTCTGTTGAAAGTTTGAGAGGTGATTTTTTCTTCTCTGTTACTTGAAACCATTTTTTAAACTAAGTATATTGATAGAAGAAAGATAGAAGAGAAGAGGAGCGGGCTCTAATCAAACCTTGAATATTGCTTACTTTAAAAATGTTAGAAGAAATGGAAATTATAATCTTGGATTCTGCTGAGATTGGATGGAATATGAAACACTGCCATTTGCATTTCGGGTTTCCCTTTGTTTGTCTCGTTGGGTTGCATAAGTAATGTAATCTACCGAATTTTGATTGCATAACTCGACTTTCTGAAGCTCTTTATCTTCTTTAATGGAGGGCGATTATTTTTTGGGGTAGAGATTTTGGTATTGACAAGAAATTCATGGGGGAGCAGGTGCGACTGTTGAGCCATTTGGATCGTTTGTGTCCAGGCTCTTTACGCGATGGGGAGACTTGGATATTTCGATCGAGTTAGCTAATGGTTCTTATATTTCATCGGCTGGTAAAAAGCATAAACAGAGTTTACTCCAAGATCTTTTCCAAGCATTGAAAGGGAAAGGTCCTTTTCTTCACTTCGTTTTTTGAAATAACTTTCCTTCTCATGTTATGTTTGATAAATATAAATGGATTTGCTCTCTCTCTCTCTCTCTCTCTCTCTCTCTCTCTCTCTCTCTCTCTTCTCTTGGTAGCCATGGTAGGATGAAATGCTTTATTCCATAGTTTAATGGTTGTCATTGGATCATTTCCTACCCAAATAAATGTAATAGTTTTTTGGCAGATGGATGGTGTAAACTGCAGCTCATTGCAAATGCGAGAGTTCCTATTGTGAAGGTTAATCACACTCGAAACATTAAAATCTCCTGTGACATTTCAATTGATAATTTGATTGGCCAAATGAAGTCAAAAATGTTGTTTTGGATGAATGAGATCGATGGACGATTCCACAATACGGTCTTACTGGTACATTCTTTTAGAACTCATTTGCTCGTTAGAGGTAAAAGTATATCCTGAAAATGTATTTTAATCTTCTTCTAGGTTAAAGAATGGGTCAAAGCACATAATATGAATAATTCAAGATCTGGGAGTTTTAACTCGTACTCTCTCAGCTTGCTTGTGATCTTCCATTTTCAGGTGACTTTTCTTCGACCCCTCTCCCAGCTTGTTCTCAAATCTTCAATTTTTATCTGATCGAATGAAAATTAGCAAAACATGTACTTGACTTAACTTCCACCCTCTCAATTCTCTTGATATCTTTTACTTTTTTTTACATAAGAAACGATGTATATTGTAAGAAAGAAAATACAGATAATAGAGGGGAAGAGTCCTTTCTTCAAAATATGCAACGAGAAATACTTGTTTTATGGCAATTTGCATAAGATTAGATAGAATTGAACTAAAAGGATAAGAGTAATACTATCTCGAAGATAACTTACTCCTAGCCAGCCACTCTTACAAGTTAAATTCTATAAAACTTAGGATAATTATCGATTTTAACCGTGTAATATGCACTTTATTTCAGCTAGTCCTCTGTACTAAAAAACCTAGCAAACCAAATCCTGTATCTTGATTTTGTTATCCGTTTTGACCTTCTATCACCAATTTTGTTAAACACTCATTTAAAAAAATATCAAACAATATTGAATTCACTTGAAATTTTTACCATGTGTTCATTACTTAATGAAAAGATAATCTGAAAATGTTTATGATTTTTTAATACATGTTCGATTTATTGTAATTTTATTTTAGTAATTTATAAAAATGTTACAATAAATCATACAAGTTTTAGAAAATTACAAAAAATTTTATATTATCTACCCATGATGTGGTGGACATGTGAAAAAAATTTCAAATAAATTCAATATCTTTTGGTATTTTTTAAAAAAATTAATTTATAAAATAAATAAGAAACTAAAATTAATTTTAAAAAAATATCAAAAGATATTGGATTTATTTGAAAATTTTTTCACATGTTCACCACATCATGGATAGATAATAAAAATTTTTTTGTGATTTTTTAAAACTTGTATGATTTATTATAATATTTTTATAAATTACTAAAATAAAATTAGAATAAATCATACATGTGTTCAAAAATCATAAAAATTTTTAAATTATCTTCTCATTAAGTAGTGACATGTGGTACAAATTGTAATTGAATCCAATATATTTTGGTAATTTTTTAAATAAGAGTTTGATAAAATTGGTGATAGAAAGTCAAAACGGATAACAAAATCAAAATACAGTGTTTGGTTTGCCGGTTATTTTAATACAGAGGGCTAACTGAAACAAAGTGCATAATATATGGTTAAAATCGTTAATTACTCAAATTAAAATTACAGATCGGTTTAGCAATCATGAAATTAATGCTATTCTAAAGATTGATAATTGGTTCTTCCAATTTCAAATGACCTTTTTCCACCTTTTATTAATTATAAAAAAATGTTAAAAATCAAACGAATCAACTCTCTTGTTACTTGAGGTCAGAGAATGCATAAAATGATGTTTGATTCTCAAGGGTTTGATAAACATCATTGATATTGTTGATCTGTTCAATATTATGCTTGTTGATGTAAAACCAATGTCCAAGATTATCTATTTAAATTCATAAACTTAATCTTCTCTAGTTAGTTTGTTTAATTTGATGTCCACTTTCATCATTTACTCTTCCATTCTCTGTCAGACATGTGTTCCTGCAATATTCCCACCTCTTAAAGATATATATCCAGGAAATATTGTCGATGATCTTACAGGTACTTTTTCAAAGCTTTTGCCCGTTTCTGATTCTTTAACTCGTGGCAAATATTCTGGAGTAGTTTGAACAACATCTTCAATTATTTTGAGATATTTGATGATTTAGTTTGATGAGAACTGGGATTATGTCTACAAAGTTGGTTTTGATGATCGGAGATGTTCATAGTCTCGAGTTCTTATAAGTTGTTGATGAAATTTTATGATCTGAATCAGGTGTGAGGGCTGATGCTGAGAGGAAGATTGCCGAAACCTGCGCTGCTAACATAGCGAGGTTCAGAGCAAAAAGGTTGAGAGTCAACGACAGTTCTTTGTCAGAACTTCTCCTTTCATTTCTTGCAAAGGTACCTCCTTTTTAGAGATTCTGTGTTGCATATTGACATTCATCTGCAATAAGGCGATGGCTTCTCTGTATGATTATGGCTTGCATGTTTTTTTTTTTTTTT
>CM039520.1:23571786-23592904 GCA_022433055.1 Begonia peltatifolia | reverse complement strand
CTCTCTCTCTCTCTCTCTCTCTCTCTCTCTCTCTCTCTCTCTCTCTCTCCTGCCTTGTGCTGATTTTTGGCATTGTGGATGGATTTGAGGTGGAGGATCCTTTCCAGCGGCCGGAGAATACTACAAGGTCTGTAAGCTTGAGAAATTTGTTTAATATATCCAATGCATTTGCAGCAAGCTATTACAGGCTACGCTCTTATCACCGGACTCAGGCTTCTCTACTTGCCGAAGTAGCCAGTCCTCATACATCAAAGTTGGTCTTCGAGGCATCTGCCAAGACTCCAAATGTCAGTAATGGTTTCCACCAGAGATTCCCTAGTGTGTATTTTGCCCAAGGTCCGCAGCAATTGCAGCCTGGAAGGCCGGGAAGCCATGCCAGCAGTTCATCATCATCGTCGAGAAATTCTTCTCGACCATACTATAAGTAATATACGGGTGGAGATGAAGGTCCATTTGGTAATGGGCTTTGTTATGGCCTTGGCCGTGGTTGATGACTGATCGTCAACTTGCGGATTTGGTCGACCACATTTGCTTTCCAGGTGAGAGCATGATGATGAAGCATTGTTGTCCAGCTTGCCATGACTTTCTCCCGTACATCAGTGTCTATATTCGGCATCGATTTCCATGTCTTCACAGTTGTTTGCCTTGTTATGTATTGAGATTCTCAATTCCAGCTTCTCAACTCAGTTTTGGGAAACTACTATGTTGAAAATATGTTTTCAAATGTTGCAAAATAACTGATGGTGTCTATATGTGTGCATTCTAGTAGACGGGTTCATAGTTCGATACCACATTGGCGGGAAGAGATTTCTCGGATTTGAATCCCTAAACCTGTACTTTTTTCGAGTTCAGTTCGGTGCGACGAGTAATAATGTGGTGTGTCCCTCTTTCTCAGTGCAATCCTGCCATCGCAAAATAAAGTACATCAAATAATTGGATGGGTGTTGGGCCTTGGTCATACTTAATAGAGGTTGAATAAGAATCATATAACATTAAACTATACTATTTTTCAAGGTATAACTTTCTAGGGCTATCTGATAAAACCTCATCTTTCACTGTGGCAATGAATTTGCAAAACAGCAATATATTGCTGTTTATTTATTGATAAAAGTATTAAAATATAATTATAATTATTTGTAATAATAAATTATACAAATTAATAAATAAATAACATTTATTTTTTACTTCAAATATCAATGAACTAGGTCACTTCCCTTAATACTCTCAATACAAAATTATTTATTTTAGGCTAAAAATCGCATAAATTTATCTTTAGCGTTAACTCAAAACGCTTTGTACAACGTAGAGTTCATAAACTATGTATCTTTCACTCTTGCAAACAATACATAATTGAGCATCTCTGATTTTTATTTTTTATTAAATGTAGTAGAATCTAACACTCGATCAAATCCAACCCAGGTATCTCTACAACTAAAAGGTGACACAAAAGCCCCAAGTAATTTGTCTCAAATAGAAAAAAAAAGTGAAGTTGAATATATAAACCAGTCGCCAAAATTAGCCGCTCTAATGTCGCCCCTCTCTCTCGACCAATGGACTAGAAGTAGATTGCAGGAGTGAGTTATGACTCAAGTTTGAGGTCCTTGTGGGTGTAAACCACGCCTTTATCACCATCTACCACTTGTCCACTTCCCCTTAAAATCCTGCATGAATAATTCAAAACAAATCCTTCACTTCTACCGTGATGTAACATCAATCCTTCGCCCGTTATCATATATAAATGATTAAATTATTTATCAACTCACGAGCTTAAGCGTTTGACATTGTTAACAATTTATCATATAACAGCATCGTTATTTCGTTCTTACCATCTTGTAGTTAACAATCCATCGACCCCCACCGGACCCCGAGCATGGATTCGGCTGGTGCTTATCCCAACCTATAAACCAATTCAAATGTAGGATTAAGATTTCGTTTCCGACGATGAACATCCTAAGAAGTAGAGCAAATAAGTCCTACCTCTGCACCGAGACCGAATCGAGCTCCATCACAAAATCTGGTGCTTGCATTGTGAAAAACGGCAGCACTGGCAGCGTAGGTTTAACCATTGACGAAGCATTAAACTTACGAAGAAAAGAGTCTTAATGAGTATCACTACTCAGAGACCTTACCTGTCAACTTGACTTAAGAAAATTTCAGCAACTTTACGGTCTTCTGCAACGATACAGTCAGTATGGGCACTGCCACAAGAATAGACGAGCCAATAACTATTCCCGCAAGCTAATAAACACGGATAGACGGTATACAGCTACTAAAAATGTTTTTGGAAAGAAATATTGGCATACCTTCCATGCTGATGTATATGGCTAATTGCAGCGAATACATCATCCACAACTTCAACAGTACATGCTAATGAACTGTATTCGTGATGAAATGAGCGTGCCTCTGGAATACTCAGCAAGGAGCTTGCTCGTGGTCCACCGAATAAGGCAACACCTGGAAAAGCAAAATGGACAAGGAATATCAGTCAGATGGTAAAACACTTGAACTTTCATGCAGAATCCGTCAAAATTTATAATTTGAGAAATGAAAGATGAACAGACAGCATAACCTTCACACCGAAGAGCAACAATAAGCTCGTTCAACCCATCGGTCTGGACCAAGTCCTTGTGGACAAGAAGAGTTTCCTGAGAAAAGCAAATAAGGGTATAGTTTCAAAAGAAATTTCGGAAGGTGAACAACAGGCATAGAAAATGGTAAATTAAACTACCATTGCATTGCAGGCTGCTGCATAATCAATTTTGGCATCCAAAACAATTCGCTTTGCCATTTCGATGTTAGCAGACTTGTCAACATAAACATGACAAATTCCATCTAGAGCAAACAAACAGAAGCACAAGAACATGAATTAAAGCAGATCATTAATCCAAAACAAGATGTAGATTCAATCTTCTAACCAGCATGACCAAGAACAGGAATTTTTGTTGAATTCTTAATTTGAGAAACAAGATTGTTGCTTCCTCTTGGGATTACCAAATCAATCACGTCATCTAGCTGCCAAAAAATTAGAAATTTCAACTTCCACAATTAAACAGATATTTATCTTCATTGAAACAACAGAAGAAATTGCTTCTTATGTTCTTTTCAGCACCACAACCTTTAGCAGATCAGAAATCTCTTCCCTTGAAGTTACAAGTCCAATAACTTTGTCACCAACCGTATCTGGTATCGCTGATGTAATAACCTTTAAATTCATAAAAGTGGAGTTATAGAGATCCGATTCTTAATTGCTAGTATCAGGTTAACAAGTAGTTTTAAGGACACCTCGTGCAAAATTGCATTTGATCGTTTGGCCTCCTTTCCCCCTTTCAAGAGTAGCCCATTCCCACTGTGAATGGCTAATGAAGCTATCTATTTAAGGTCCATAAAAGCAATTGAGTAGAAATGAATACAAAAATTTGATAACAGAGAGACTAATAATTATTTTCCTTCAGGCCCTACTAAAAGTTCACCACCCTAAGCTTCTACCAGAAGTGCCTACAACACCATTGTAGAGAGAGAGAGAGAGAGTTTTCTGTTTACATCATCATTGTCACATACCAATTAAAGTGGGATCACTCACAAGTCACCATAATAAAAAGAATGCTAATGCAACAGGCATTACCAACAAATTTTATAGCTACAAGTTCAATCCGATCAAGAGTATGTAAAGGGAGCTACTAACATCAAATTCTACTTACCTGGACAAGGGCATCTGGACGTGACTCGAAAACAATCAACAGTACACCCAAAGGAGAAGATGTTTTCTCAAGAACAAGACCATCAGTAAGCTGAAATCACCAGAATTATATCATTCACAACCCACCATATGTAACAGTGTTAAAATCAGGATAGTCCATAATGTTGACTATCACGTCGAAAGAACGGAATAACAGTCTATCAGAGAAAAGCCACTAAGCTGTGAAATAGATGATAAATTCATTCCTATCTTGGGGGGGAACATAGAGTAAATAAAGAATATATTTATTCGAAATCTATAGTTAGAATTTCCATTAGGCTGAAAAAACATGCTCAGATCTCCATTTGCTTACCTCGGTCCTCTTCAAAACTCGATTAATGGGATCTTTGGAGTTTGCAATGGTCCGGATTGCGTTAGCGAGACTTGAAATCTAATGGGACCATCAACTTTAGTCAGACTCAGTAAAAACCCTAGTCAATACCTTTGAAGGATAACGAGAATCGTTATGCAAGAAGACTATTTAAACATGTTTGACAGATGAAGAAATTTTGATAAAATTCTGACCATCATAACTAATATGCACACTTACCTTTCCAGGCTTCAATGCCAACCGAGAAACGAGAGATTTTTCATAGCCCCCTAGCTGTGCAGCACTTACATCAGCTTTGTTTTCAATATCAATCAACTTTTCATTTGCTTCAAGGGCATCTGCTATGTCCAGCAAAATTTTTCTTCTATCTTGTGAGGACAAGGCCTGCCAAGCAAAATTCACGTTGCAAAAGGAACAAAAAAAAATTCTGGCAAATAAGAAAATAGGAGTTTCATTAACATCAATTTGATACTACCTGAAGCTTTCTGGAACTGTCCCTCGCTGCAACAGCCATCTCACGTGCACCGACTTCTTTAATTGGGGCCCATAAATGTGCGTCTTGATGAAAGAGGGTACCAATTCGATGTCCTTGAAGAACGTTAATGATGTTTTCAGCTGCATACCCACTTCAATTGAAATGGGAAACAGTACGAGCGCAATGTCCGACAAAACAGGATAAATTAAACCCATATCACCATACATGTTGTATGAAATACCAAAATAGAAAACTCAATACCCCTCTAAACCAAGAGTTATTAAATACATGATGATCATTCTCATCACAATCAACAAATAAAAGAAGATTCTATCTCCCTAGACTCTTACCAGTCTGTTCACTTTCAACTTGGATTTTAAAATTATATTAATGATACTATAACTAATAAAGCCTAGAAAAGCCATATTTTGGGCTATACCATATACTGAAAATGCTACAATTTTGGTTATAGTGGTGTCCTTTCAGTTTTTCTTCTCAAAAGAGATCTAACCTACATGTGCCATATGTGACCGAACAAGGTATACCTGGTGATAACAACAGGTATGCCAGCATATGCTGCATAGACAGCAGCTTTCACTTTTGCTGTCATACCCCCTCTTCCCACTCTAGACTTCTCTCCAAAAGTAACTTCCCCTTGATGCCTTTCTTTGACATATGTGTGGATCAATTTTGAACGAGGATCGCTAGGTGGGCCACTATAAAGACCCTCTACATCACTCAACAGAACAAGAAGGTCTGCTTTTAACTCCAAAGCTAGTAATGCCGCTAAACTATCATTATCCCAAAAAATACCAGAGGAGTCCTGCAAAGAATGTTTCAAGTAAAAAACAAAGCCTTTTCTTTAATTTGGGCGATGAAAGAGAACAGAAAGCCTAATCTGTCATTCCTAAACTCACGGAGCCATGATAAATCATACCTCATATGGAGCTTTTCTGGTACTAACTGCATCATTTTCATTGAAGATGGGAATAACTTTGAGAGATAATAACGATTTCACGGTGTCGTTAAGTTGCTTTCTGAAATCTTTATCCCTAAAATCATTATCTGTCACGAGAAGCTGGGCCGATGTCACATCCAACTGAGAGGAAAACAAGTAAGAGACACTTCAGTCAATTTCAACAAACAATTAAGCTTTGAAGGAAAAACTATAACACTTTAAGCTTTAGATGAGCACCACTTTTGGGTTTATACGGCAAGCGATATGATAGTTTTAATATGATACAGGAAAGAAACTAGCTTATTTGGATTCTAGAGAATGGCTGGACTTCGAATTCTAAATCACCTGACTAAATAATGTATCATAGAGCGCCATAAGACAATTTTGACCAACTGCTGCACAGGCCTTCCCATCAAGCTCCACTTGAGGTTTTTGGAGGTCAGCAAAACTGTATAGCAGCACCCAAGAAACAAAGATATTTCTTCAGATTGATAAATGTCTGCCAATTTCCGAATTAATAGATTTATAAAACAAGTTGAAGACACAAAAGTACCTGCTATTTAATAATTTTCTGTAACGAAGCCTTTGACGACCAAGGCCTACAGCCCCAGATGATACCAACACAACCTCATATCCCTGAGAGTTCAATTCCTTAATCTGCAAATTGAAATCATAGCACTGTAAGAGAAAAATCGCTCATTTCACAATCAAAGAAGCAATGGTTCTCTACTGGCGCCAAAATACTTAATTCTGGACGTAATTATACAAAAATAGCAAAATTATACCTGCTCACAAACCGCCCCTAATCTTCCAAGTGCAAATTTTCCATCGCTTCGCGTAACAACCGCAGTACCCACCTTCAAGTAATCAAATTAAATAAAAAAAAAAATTTAATTATCATGAGAGATACTACCAAGGTCTAGAACCAAATTCCCTCCCCAAAATGTTTCACAAAAGATTGGATTCATTGAAGCCTACTGAAGGCAAGACATTGCAGAATAGGAAAAACCCAGAAATAAAACAAAAACGGAGACTTTATTGTAGCTGATAATGGGGAATCACCTTGATAACAAGGCGCTTGACATCTTTCACGAAAGCTCGAGAACTATCCATATCGAACTGATTGAACCTGGGGAGAGTGAGGTTCGTATCCGGACAAATAAGCAAAGCGGCGGGCCAGAGTAAAAGCTCCACTACTATTGCGTATTCCGGCGAATGGGTAAAGGCCGAGGAGGCTTTGACTGGCGGCTGAAGAGAGTGGTGACTGCTAATGCTAACCCACTCCTGCTTCGTATTTCGAGAATTATTCCGAACTAAAAAAACAGAATAATTACACGGAATTCTGAAAATCTAGGTAAATACTGCGCATGATCTTGTTCGTAGCAGTCAGATGACTGATGACGACAGCGATGGAGCCAGGCTCGCAATCGGTAGGCATAGCTTATTTAACTGCATTTTCAGCCAAAACTCGAGACTGTAAATCATAGTAAATTGCAATCTAGTCCCTCCCCTTTTGGTCGATGCCGGCCGCCGCGATAAAGTTCATTTACGTCCCCAAGTTATTTATCTTTAACTCCCCCAATTTCTGGCATTTATTCGACAAGTCTAAAATTAATGCAACACTGGCCCGAGTCAGATGTCGCCATCTTATTTTCGTATTTCTATTCATTTTACTTTTTTAAATAAATTTAATTTTTTTAAAAGATTTTGTAAAAATCTACTTTTTTATCAAATATTTCAAATCATAATACGAATTTTTGGAGTATTGTTTTATTTTTTTGTTTGAAAACAAAATTTTTGCTTCGCTACAAATTTGAATTCATGTTCTAAATCGTGTTAGTTAAGGTAACTAAAATTAGTTAAAAATTGTTGAATAACAATAAAATCTAATCCACACTCAAAATCAAATTATAAACAAGTTTAAATGAAATATAAAACACGAATTAACACAAAATAAAAAAAGATAATTAATAAAAATTAAATTAAATTACAAAATTATTAATAAATTCGTCTTTAAATTATATTTGTTAACAAACTTATTTTTAAACTATGCTCGGTTAACTAAACAACATTTATCGTTCATATCTCTATTAAAATTTGATTGCATCGAGCCTGTTTTTCAAGAGAAAAAAAATGAGCGAAAACTATTTATTCGGAAACAGGCTCTCACCACACTCACAAAATAAAGGAGCGTGATCCTAGTCTTAAAGGGCGGACTCCCACTTGCCTCGCCCGTTATTTGTTCTCTAGAGCGAGAACATGCGATTGAAGGATACGAGTCGGCATCAAGGGATGTATTTGTTATTTGTTCTTTAGAAAAGATTATGATTAATTTAAAACAATTTAGTCAACAATATTATGCAGAGATGAAAGCCTGGGTGGTCAGGTTGTTAAATGAGACGCGGATCCATTGGCAAATGGCAACATTAGCAAGTCTAAGTCAACAAGTTTGAGATAAACTATTTACACAAACGAGTTCCAAATTCAATCACAGAAAAAATTGAAAAAAAAAAACATCTTTTTTCAGGAATCAAAGTTCAAAACTTCTGCTTTACCAGGAATCCACCATTGCAGCAGCACATTGTGTCGAGTCCTTGCGCAAGAACAACCCTTGTAAAGCTGAAATCATGAAGACGAAGACGGAGGTCTGCCACTATTGGAATAATGGTTTTCAGTTCATTATTTGCATCAAAGAATGATCGACACATCATAAGGTAAGATTAGAGAGTAATTCCAATAAAATTGACTGAATCCTAGAAATCTCGCTAGTGTTTTGTATGATGTGAAATCGAAGGATTAAAAGAAAGCTACTTGAAATAAACAGCGATTAAGCTCTTGAGCTAATTGAGAACTTAGGAGGAAGAATTTACCATACAAGTTTTGTCAGCATTTAGCTTTCTTCTCCGCTGGCTTAAGAATTTGAAAAGAGCACATCAAGTTTGCATCAACGCTCATCATTGCGCCAGCATTATCGAATTCACCACAGTAATTGGGAGCTGAGAAAATCGTAACAAGCTGCCTCTCTGCAAAGAATTCATACCCATCTTCCACAACCTAGAGAACATCTCAGCACTTAAATTGTCGAAAATTAACAAATAAAAATGCATGGAGAAAATAAAAAGAAAAGTGAAGAGCCAATGACCTGATGGGCACGACAAACAAGATCCAAGTCGTGTTTCGTTAAGAATTCCCCAACCTTATCAGGGCCAAAGGTGAAAGAAACTCCTCTATCATTCATTCCCCATCCTTTAACATCTTTGCCCGGGTCCGACCAGAGCAAATCACAAAGCAAGCCAGTGTCAGGAATGGCAGTCGGCCGAGGTAAGTTTCTAATTTCATCCAAGTTCGAAAGATCGGGAGAAAGCCCGCCATGCATGCATAATATCTTGTCATCCACTAAAGCAGCCACAGGAAGGCAGTTAAAACATTCAGTAAACGCTTTCCACAGTCTCACATTAAAGCGTCGCTTACATTCATCATAAAACCCGTATATTCTATTGATAGAAGCACATTCATGATTTCCTCTAAGGAGGAAAAAGTTTTCCGGGTACTTGATTTTATAGGCAAGCAAAAGGCATATTGTTTCTAAACTTTGCTTCCCACGGTCTACGTAGTCTCCTAAAAATAGATAGTTTGCGCAAGGAGGAAAGCCCCCATATTCAAAAAGTCTTAGCAAATCACTGTATTGTCCATGAATATCACCTGAAATTTTAAATAGGATAACCAAAATAAGCTCCACAGAAATAGAAAGACCAAAGTGATTCAACTATAAGAACTAATCACTTTACTACGAACACCAGAGAAAAAATCGCCCATGTTTAAGCGTGCCTTAAATGAAAACTCCCAGAAGAAAAAATGCTCAATTGTCTACTTATTCATTAGTAGTTCTGAGTAAATAGGCCATAGTATATTACAGCTCAGAAACTAATTAGCTCACCACTACAAAAAAACCATTCCTCCCCATGTTGCTCCAAACTCATTTGTAATGAAATCTCAATTATTTTAACCAAACCAATCTACTTGAGGAACGAAACTAGTCAATATGCTAATAAAAAAGAAGGAATATAGCAGGAAGATGATGAGTTTATATAATTATGAAATTAAAAAAAAAAATAGCATTTCCATCATTCGAATATGTATTGCCCATTCTACAGTCATCTTGTTTGCAAGAGCAGCAGTTACCCAACCCAATTACGCAGGGATTACTAAGAATGAGCCCCAAAGTACTGCAGCATACACAGGTATTATGCATCCATTCTAAGATTCAACGTTTTAGGAATTTTTTAAGTGACTAAATATTCCAAAACTACTAACGAAAATTTCAGAGCACAGAAACCCCAACAAAATCCCAGCATTTCTTTTCGAAAAAAAAAACAGAGAAAATCGCACCGCAAATTTTAATAGGGGCTTCGAGCTCGAGCAAATTCGGCTGTTGAATGAATATCTCTCTGGAAACTGCACAGAGTTGCTTGATCTCATTCTCGGATAGCTGTACCTGCTTCCCAGGTCTCCCCAATCGAACCTCTGTGAGACGTCTGATTATATCATCCAGCACGACAGAGTCCATTGTTCCCTGCCCATTTGAAGCCATTGGGTCTGCAATTCCAGATCCCCTTTCCTCTCCTTCTACGCCCAAAAGGGAAGGCCGAAGATTTTCAAAATCTCCGTTGAGTGTCTCTCTCTCTCTC
This sequence comes from Begonia peltatifolia, assembly GCA_022433055.1. Classification (NCBI taxonomy): domain Eukaryota; kingdom Viridiplantae; phylum Streptophyta; class Magnoliopsida; order Cucurbitales; family Begoniaceae; genus Begonia; species Begonia peltatifolia. Next base: position 23,582,716 of record CM039520.1, on the reverse strand, counting down.
TCTCTCTCTCTCTCTCTCTCTCTCACCCTTTCCTTTTTCGAGCTCTCGTCTTCCTCAAGGCTTATTCTCTCTTTCCCTCTGCCCCCTACTCTGGTTGGTCACCTTTCTCAAAAACATCACTTTCCCAGAATGCAAGGTACACTGAAATAACTCCAGATGATGCAGATGGCCGCTTCTCACAGAACGAGGGTGGATCCGGACCGAATATGGGTTGGGTTACATATTGGTGACGATATGTCGTTTTGTACTGCCGCGCTGAATTTGTGCAGTATTGATGAAAGAATAAAGATGATCATTGAGAAATAATGTGAAATTGAGCAATTTTTTTTAATTAATTAAGAATTTTTAGAGTCTTAAAATATAATTTTTAATTAACCTTAAGTACCCTTTTGGGTCTTTTCCATACCCTTGAGACTATTAATCATAATTACATAGTTCTAAAATACAAAAGATTGTACAAAAAAAAAGTTAATAGTTGTTTTTCAAAGTTTAGTGAAAGAAGTAAAATTTGAAGAACAACTTTACACGTTAATATCAACTTAACACCTCGACTTTGATTTCTATAAAGTGATAGTCTATTTACGGAGATAAAAAAATGTCCGGCTTATATATCTTCTAACTTTATATCTCTTCTCTTTTTGGGTCTATTATTTTGGAAGTTGTCTCGAAAATGTGAAGTCACGACTATTCTTGTTCTTCATGGCCAGCAAAGAGAATTTCTCGTAAGGATAAAGTTATTTTTGACTTCTAATTATATGCTCTAATCTTAGTTCTAACGTGACGTTTGTGTGTCACTTATTTATTGGTATAATAATTACGTTACAATAGTTAAAATAAGAAATTAACTACATCAATTTATGAACGACGTGTCAGGAGACGAGTAAAGTGTAGAATTAAAGGATAATGCTAGAATTACTCGCTCAAAAAAATTTCTGACGTGTCAAACGAAAATTGGTGTAATTAAAATACAATTAACTAATGAATTATTTTTTATAATTTATTACATTAATTAGACAAATAATTGTTTGACACGTCAGCAAGTTTTATAGACAGTACACCTATCAATACTCAAAATTAAATAATAAACTTAAGATTGTTATTCTTATGAAGGTTTTTCTTGATCTTATTTGATTGTAACAAACTACCACTAATACTCAATTTTTGTAAGGTCGTCGAAGTATGCAGATTACTAACCGGAGCTATTCTCGCCCACAAGTTAATGCTCGGCTAGCTATGCCTTAAAGGTTAGCCAATTACTCAATGATCTATCGAAGCGGAAGTAACAGACCTTTCTGGATCTTCACTCAACTTGTGTATCTACGACAAGATATAAGAATCTGAATCCACAAATTGAAGAAAGGAATCTGCCAACTGATTCTGATATTATATGTAGCTAGAATCAGAAATACTCCCCGGATTCAGGTGTACCCCATCCACGTCAGCCGCTTCTTCCTCTTCGACCAAAAAGGGCAACGAGTCAAACGCTGAGAAGAGATTGGGGGCCGGCTTATGGGGAAGGGTGGAGAGCTGTTGATGCTGCTACGGCTAAAGACCAGTTCATCTGACTGGAAACTTCCCACTTTCTAGGATATCTCATTATGAAGAATGAAGAATGGCTTTTTTTTAATTCCAATAATATGCATTTTTACAAGTTCTTCCCTTCCTGAAAACAAATGATTTAGTGAATTGATGGCGAAAAACAGAACAAGCAATCAAAGCTGATGAGATCTTCAAATCTTTATCACTACTAGTCGTATGCAAATCGATACAAAGACCCTAATGAGAGAAGATCTTCCTAGTAAAAAAGATTCTATCTGAAAGTTCAATTTTGTAAGCAATTATTACTCTTCTAAATGAAACAGACGCAGACAAAATGACCCCAAAAAAAAAAAATCTTCAATCGAAGGTTTGGTCGTTGAAAGTACGCTGCCGAAAGGCGTAATCTAGGGATCTCTTTCTGCACAGGAAATGAATGTCTCTCGGCTAGTCCGCTTGGTACTATAACCTGGCACTCGTACTGGCTAATACAGATTTCAACATCTCGTAAGTCATGAAACAAATACCTACACCAGGCACCACCTTGTAATATTCGGGCAATATTCCTCGGTACAGCCCGCTGAAGCCTTCCGTTCGGAGTATGTGACGAAATGTGCCGAGAAGGCTTGTTGTATAGACACGAGCTCTGCCGCCTGCTCCTTCCAATTGCTTTCGTCTCCTCACCAGATCCAATGGAAAAGTGGCTGCATGTTATATTCCACAACTACATAATCTGACCAGTGCATTAAGCTGAAATTTATAGTGCAAAACAAACTATGGAATAATTAAAAAGATAGTGTTTTGCCATTAAAAAAAAACACGAACCAAATGCTACTTTCGAGTAACTTAAAATAAGAAGTAAATTTAAGAAAGATCAGTCTTGATGGTGAAATCTACTATCTCTATCAATAACACCATTTAAATATCTGTTTATCAGCAAAATACACCTTTTTTCCCAAATGAATCGGCTTTCATACTTGTGTATATCAGAGAAAAACACTAAGCAAATCCACATTTTATGCCGCTCAAGCCAAATTTATGACTTTGTTAACATAAATAAGAAGGGTAAGTAGCAACATGGACCCCGAACTTTTGGGATCCCGACAACAGATATTTTTCTAACCAATTAAACCTCATAACTACGTCTGATAGTAACATACACCCTATCCAATAAAAAATCATCAAGTTATGCAACTTTGTGCATGTGGTGATGATAACAGAATCCTTACCTCAGGAAAACGAAAGATGGATGACGACCAAACCTCCTGCTTTGCGATCTCTGCCCTCGATGACGGAGGCAAATAAGAGGAGATCGCAGCACGGGGGTTAGTCGTCCATCTTTCGTTATCTAAAGGTTAGAGCTCTATTCTCCTCACCATGTGGATGGTTTTTGAACGAAGAGGATATCCGTTGCTATCAGAAATAACTATGAGGTTTAATGAGCCAAAAAATAAATTATAAGATATCCATTGCCGAGACTTTTTGAGCTCAGGGTCTATATTACTTTTTTATCCCAGAATTAATTAATGATATGCAAGACTTCTGAACTTTGAAAAATTTAGATGGTGTTATCAGTTGTTTTTTAGTTCCAAGGCATATTGCAGTAAACTACCAAAACATTCATTTGAGACTATTATTACTACAGCCAATTGGCAAAAGAGGTAATAGAGTAGCTAATTCCAACACAAGTAAAGAGTAGCACAAAAATGAAAGAAGATGAAAAGTATTGCCGAAAAAGGGATGTTGCTCGGCGTTGGTGAAATAAATTACAATCTTTTTGTCATTATTGACAGTCACATTAGGTGTAATTACATTAACTAAAATACCCACCAAACCAAAGATCAAAAGGGACTATGCTCTATCGAACTTCAACGAGGAGTAAACAGAAAGGAACTAATTTCTATTAAATTTTGGAACACTCACCTGTAGAGGACGCAATCCCTGAAAGGCTTCCACAAGCCAAACTCACCAAGACAGCAGAATCATGATGCCTGAATTAAAATAACATGTATCAGTAGAATGGAAGCGTTCAAAAAAGGAACACAGCCGGCGAGAGCTCATTCGACAGACCTACGAGACTGCCAAGAAGTTCTCAATGTCTCATAGACGGAAAAGCTGATAGCTATGCTGGGACCAACACCCTGTTTTGGATAATAAGAAACATCTTTAAAGAAGAAACATTTAAAACAAATTTCCAGATGAAAACAGAAAAAAAAAATACCAAGAGTGTTGCTCCAAGCCCTTTATAAAGACCTCTAAAACCTTCCTCTTTAAATATTGTTTGTAAAGCGTGACCAATACCTTCATAATACATCACTTTTGTCTGCATTTTGGTTCAAACAAATTGATTTAGCCAAAAAGAATCAAAATGCTGGTATATCATATGCCTAATCACTAACCCAATTTTGAACAACTTCCATCAGAACTTTCGAGGACCAGTTCATATTAAGATATAACTCAAGTTACTTACACAATTAAGGTTGTTCAGTAAGGAAGAGACAAATTTCCCATGAAGAAAACAATATATATATATATATTGGAGTCATCACAACAAATCATGATCATTTTCACTGAGCTACCTTTTATCTGCTGTAACTGGAACCACTCAGAAATATAGGTAGGCCCCACAATATTACCTGAGCAGCAAGGCGCGTCCTCACAAGATCTAGCGGATATGTAGCCGATGCAGAAGTTATTCCTGCCAAGCCACCACCAACGAAATGTACAAAAAGATCTGCACTCATATTGTCTCTACGACTTTCTAAGCCTGGAATCATGTGTAATAACTGCAATCAATACAAGGCAGACAATTAAGATCAAACTGCATAGAAAACGTAGAAAGATTTAGCGAACAAAGACAATTAAATGAAATAGATGGAATGACATTGTTTGATATCAATTAAAATGAGCTAAATTCAGAACTCTTCCACATACTTAACCATCTAAATAAATGAGCTTTCAGAGACTGTAAGTTGTTGATTACTAACCCTTTTATAGTGTTCATATGCATAAAAATTTACAGAAGAATAAGGCAGACGATGAGCAATAGTGACAAGATTCCCTTTCCAGAAAGCTCTAACTCCTTCTTCATGAACAATTCGGGATGCCTCCCGCCATATGCTAGCCTTTTTCAAAGTCGCAACGTCGGAATGCATACCTTGAACCTGAAGACATAACCAGAAAATGTTTAAATGAATCAGGAGCCTATTTCTATTTAAGTAAATATTTAAAATTCTGTCCTTTGAGCATCTCCCACGACCATCGAAGGTCGTAAAATCAAAACAACTGATAACATAATGTTCCTCCTTGGAGATTACACCCGAATTTTATAATAACTATCTGCTATTGGAAAATCACGCGACAAAACGTTTGGCACTAATCCAATAATATACACAGACCTTCTGGCTCAACGTAGATTTCATAATGAGTCAAGAAAAACAAAGCCAAAGATCCATTGAGTTCTTCAAATTCATGAACATGAATAGTTACGAAAACACCAATACCAACCGAACAACAATGATTAACACGTACGCAATCAAAAGGCAAAAACTTTCATAACATCGACGAACTCTCAGGAGGAAAAACTAAATGATATCAACTAAATTAACCTGAAATAGTATGGTAAGCCGGGCGAGCGGCGCGGTGCAAGTTTTACTAAGTGCCCCTGCAACACCTCCGGCGAGAAGTTGCGATACTGTTCCAATCTGAGACTGCTGCATCGACTGTTGTTTGATATGAGCGAACTTTCTAACATCCCTATCGACAGAAACTCCTCCACAACTGCCGCCAGCTCCGATATGATCAGCATGGAAAGCTCTCTGCCCTCCTTCCATTGCCACACCAACCCTAGCCTCCGTTTGCATATTTTTCCCTCACTCTCTACTACCTATCCCTCAAAAAACACTACCTTATGACTTTAGAGCCGAAAAGTCCACTGGAAGGTCCCAAAAAAGAAGAAACTTCAACACAAAGCAAGCCACTTGCTTCCCGAAGACACAGAATAAAACAAAGGGATGTTCAAACTGAGGAAATTAGGAAACCCTATTTGCAAAAATCCATGGCAACGACGACTCCATCTCCAGACACGAAACCTGAGAGGTAGTTTATTCTCTCCGCCCTCCCTTCCTAGCCTCCTCAAAGGCTCTGCGTAACTTGAACGAAGAGCACAAACACGAATCTAAGACGACGTCGTTTTTCCACTGACGCGAATGACGTAAAGCTGAAAACTTGTTCCTCTGCTGGCAGTTCCACTGTAACAAGACACGAGATCTCGAATTCCCTCAGTTAATGACCGTCCACAATTACAGAATATACTTTAAAGTTTAAACCTTCTACGATCCGACTATCATGGATATTGATTGTGTTATGGAATAACATAATCATCGCCGTTTGATGGGAGGAGAGATGAGAAAAATGCACCCATCATTAATGTTCGAAACAAATTAGTACTTTTACAATCGCCAATGAGAAACTGCCACGAAAAGTTAAACACCACGAATTTCGCGAGGATCCGCGTTGTCAGACAAAGATAGGGGAGAAACATTTGCGCCAGGTTGCTAAAACAACCACCATTCGTGGCATTCTTGTCCTTTGTTTCAACTTGAAGTGAAGAATGTCTTTCAATAACATAAGGGAAGGGGGGATCCCAAGAAGAAGTTTCTATTCAGCCTCCTCCAACTCCAGGCTTCCCTTCTCCTAAGAATTCTATTACCCTTCCCTTAGATAGCATGGTACTATTATAAAGTGGCCACTTGGTCGGCTAGAAAATCATATCAAGGGGTTCGGCATAGGAAGAAACGACTCTTTCAGCTCTTATCTTATAGGACTAGTCAGCAATTGCAAGAATGACTTCTTTTCGTTGTGAATATGACTACTGACTACTTTACTAGGCTATTCTTCGCATCAAATAAAGTAGGGACGTTAATAAATAGGGGCAAGTGAACTAAAGGCTAGGCTATGCTCAATTTGCTTTTGTCAAGTTAGAAATCACAGCAAATAGAACTGTTAAGTTGCTGGCAGTGGACTGAACTTTGCAGTTAAAACTGTTTGATTAAATGCGAAAACAGAGGAGACCAAGACCAAGATTTATAAGAGAAAAAATTAGTAGAGTTGAAATCAAATTACAGTTGAATTTTGTTACTCAAATGCCGTTTCATAGAAAAAAACATTCGATCGGACCAACTAAATTTCAAATAACACCGAAATCTAACAAAAACAATGTCCACTCTCTAAGTCAATGCTTTAAAATACGCTCTGAAAACTGCCCACGTTTAAAAACAGGGTGTTTGATGGAGAAAATCTATAAAAATGACATCTTGGTTCAGTAAAACATCAAAGAAATAAACTTCAGATTTAGAAGAACATCTTAACCGACAGCAATAACCATCAATGGAGAATGGAGTTTACAAAGAACACCAGTTCAAGCCCACTGCAGTTCATTTGTCGGCATTTCCTTTGTCTCAACCACTCTCCTCTGCACAATCTTGTAGGTGTAATTGAGAGCCAATATCACATAGCCACCCAAATTCAGCGCATTTATAGTCGTCAATAGCCAATAAAACTTGTCCAATCGGCATAGATTTACGTCATCGGCAAACCAGCTCCTCCCGGTTTTGGCCGTGATGTGATCCACCATTGTTATCACAAAGCTGCTCAGAAAGCTCCCACCGCCGATCACGCTCAGATAGAAAGCAATTCCCAAGCTTCTCATTGAATCAGGAACTTGGTCGTAGAAATATTCCTGTAATCCGACGAGAGTAAATCCCTCGCCGATTCCTAGAATTACGTACTGAGGAGCTAACCAGAAGACACTCATTGAAAGTGACTTGCTTTTACCTCCTATGATCTCTTTCTCTGCAACGGTTAGCCTCTTCCGTTCAACAATGGCTGCTACGGCCATGGCTAAGACGGCAAACACCATGCCAACGCCAATCCTCCGGAGGATATTGATGCCCCTTTCGTTCCCGGTTGCTTTCCTCATCATCGGAACAAGAATTTTCTCGTAGACTGTGACTGAGATTATCATTCCGATGGCGCCCAGAGAGTAAATTGAGGCCGGGGGCATTTTGAATTCGTTACTCAGATTTAAGTCCATGGTCGCTGCTTGTTTGACGAAGAACGTCGGGGATTGAGCAACGCAGATTCCAAAAGCCAAAGAAGTTAGCCATATCGGAATAACATTCAGAACAAGCTTAGTCTCCTCGACCTGCGTCAACGTTGCCAGTCTCCATGGCTGAAAAGTTGTGTCTTCCTCCATTATAGCAGCCTTGTCAAGGAACCTGTAATGAAAAGTACGAGCTTAAAAACACCTTCCAATGGAGCTACAAGAGTTTCTCTTGCTTACCTTAGCCGATCCGTATGACCCAGAAGCCTCTGTGATTTTCCCGAGCTTGTTTTTTCATGAAGTTGAGAGGGATTCAAAGGAGACAAGTTTCTTTTTCTAAACGCTGCAACCAAGACCTGCAACAATGGAGTTAAAGGGCTACCTTGAGGGACTCTGTATCTGTAACAAGGCCTCCCCATGTAAAAAGTTGCGATTGTAATACCCATTGTTATGGCGAGAATAAGATTAGCAACTCCCCATCCTACAAAGTCTTGAACATACACAATTACAGTGACGCCAAGTAACAGGCCACAGCAAAGAGCAAAGTTCCACCAGTTGAAGAAAGACATCTTCTTCTTCCTCTCTTCCGGGTGATCATCGTCGAATTGATCGGCGCCGAAGCTTTCTAGACATGGCTTATGGCCCCCAGTTCCGACAGAGAGAAAGTACAAGGCCAGGAAAAACACTACAACGTGAATCCTTCTAGGATTCTGACACAACCCTTCGCCGCATGGTTTTAAAACTGGGATGAACTGAGCCATTGTCAACAAGCTTAATCCCTGGTTAAAAGATTCCCTCCAGTTCAAGACATAATCTATGATAGAATTCGGAAATCTCTGGTTATGTTAGAGTAAAGAAGATGATTAATTACCACTAGATAAACCAGGGAGGAAAACAAAACCATGATGAATCGGCCGGTGTAGGCGTCGGCCATGAATGCTCCAAAAAGAGGCATCGTCGTGGTTACGCCTGACCAGTAGTTTACATTCTTTGCAGCCGTTTTGAGATCTTGATGAAGAACTTTGGTCAGATATGAGATTAGATTCGTTGCTACTCCGAAATAGCTCAATCTCTCACTAAACTCGATTGCTACGCCCTCGAAGGTTAGATAGAAAAACTCATGTCAGTTTACGCACAGAGAAAGAGTGAGAGACAGAGAAAGAGAGAGAGAGACAGAGACAGAGATTTACTGATGATAAAGAGAGAAGCTTTCCAAAGACCAGTGGAAGAACGGATAGGAAGACGACCTCTATAATCTAGGGAAGAATCACGAACCCATATTTGTTCATCCCTTCGAACTCCATCTTCTCCATTAATCTTCTGCAACTCTTCTTCATTCATCTTACCAGTAATGGAAAGAATAACACCGATCGAGGGACGCTAACTCATGGAATTTGGTGGCAGGTCTTAGTAGCTCTGCAATTCGAATCAAACTCTTATAAAACATAAGTTCCTCAAAACTCGTTTCTTAAAAGATAAAATGTTACTCATTTTCTCGGAAGAAGAATCTTCAAACGACTGACAAAGTCAGCAGTTAGAAGACAACACAAGCACCCACTGTTTCTCTGACAAGTTGGAGTCAAAATCGATGGCTCCCAATTCACAGAACACAGATTTGGGAACACGTGTGGTTGAAAGGCAAGATTGCAGGATCATGTTCTATTTTTTCAGCTCACTCTCGCGTAGTTAGCCTAATTTGTTAATATAATTAGAATAATTGCAGAGCATAAACTTTACATAATATAAAGTTAAGCAAAAGAGGCTTTTGGAAGTCGTAGATTCTTGCCATCTTTATTCCTTCATCAACCATGACTACTATTATTAGACCACTTAGTAGGCGTGTTCTAAAGTTATTTGATTGGGTTCTGGTTTGATTGCTGATTAAATTTTTTTCAAAAAATAAAAAATTTATTAAAAGTAATCTTGATAAAATATCAAATTAAATAATTAATCTAAATATAGATTCCAAATTCATCTTTAATAATACAGGTCAATCTCTAATGAGTATAATCTAGTAATTTAATAATTAATTACAAATTCGGTAAATAGCCATTGACGATGCATTGAAGACTAACTGAGTCGGCCTAGAATGGAGCACATGCTACTTCTTCGAAATCGCAAACACCATAAGATCTTCTGGAAATTGGGAAGATCTAGGATAGGCGGCCAACCTACTCGAGTGGCTTTTGGCCAAGACATCGTCCGAGGCATAAGGGGTGGATAATAGATCGTTTTTTATTTGGATAGTTAATAGTTTTTATAATAATAATTTTATAATTATTTAATGAGGTGTCAAATAATTATTTATTTAATTAATATAATAAATTATTTTTTATTTTTTATTATATTAATTGTATCGATAATTATTTGACATATTAATAAAATTTTTTAGAAAATTTTATAATAAAACACACCACAATATTCATAAAATAAATCTCTTGGCCAAGAAGCAAGAGTTCCTGCACCGGAGTCGGAATCTTATCCAATTTGTCGATTAGTAGAATCCTAAAAGAGAAATGTGAATCTATTTGATGACTTAAAAGGAGCTTTTAAGCCATTCTTCTAATTCTGATCGACTTTCTGAGGTTATTTCCGATCAGATCTTGCCGGGGGTTGGTGCATTGATAGCGAGAATACGTTCTTTGAAAGGTAACTTGATCTAAGTGCAGAGTCTCGTTTGCACTTTATGCTACCTAACTAATTAAGTATATATTTAATAATTTAATTACTAATTAATACGATGTAGTGACTAATCACTCCATAATTTAATTATTTAGAGCACAATAAATAATTTGAATTTATAAAAATTTTGGATTTGAATTTGATCTTAATAACAATTTATTGAAAAATTTCTTAATATTTATTTTTATATTTAAATAATTTTTTGAATGAACATTATCTTGATGACTTTATTTATTTATTTTTGTTTGGTACAGTTTTTGGTTTAAAAACCAAAGATCGAACCATGATTTTCGGTTCTTGAAATGTAGAACCGAACCTCAGTTCTTATATCTTATATCTTAAGAACCTACCCTAACTGGACCAAAACCGGTTGGTTCAGTTTGATTTTTTGGTGTGGCTCGGTTTTGCACTTAGTCCACGTAGAGGAGGATCCTTGCTGCTATTTATTTCATAGTAGGAGGAAAAACACAACTACGTTCATCCAAAATACTGTTCACGCCGGCAGGCCATTAATAATCTCTATTTGAGAACCCAATGTCCACTTACATTGTTCCCTGTATATTATATATATATATATATATATATATATATATATATATATATATATAT
>CM039520.1:23408349-23571776 GCA_022433055.1 Begonia peltatifolia | reverse complement strand
ATATATATATATATATATATATATATATATATATATATATATATATACAGACACACGCGTATGGTTATGTAGTAGCACTTATCAAACGCATTGAAATAAATGGGAAGCTATGGCATCTCTTTGATCATCTTCTTTACAATCTGCTGTGCTGTGATCATAAGCATTTCCCATGGAGCAGACGAAGAAGAACGAAAGGTGAATAGCCAGGCAAACATTTTAGCTGGGTTCGACCAGTATATCAATATTGGTAATTTGTGTTTTTTCTGGTGATGTTTGAATCACCAAAATCAACTGTTACACGGAGACCTGTAAATTAGACAATTAGAATATTGATTTTGCAGGTGTATGTGGTGTACATGGGTGACCGTCTCGGTGGGGAAGTTCCGGCAGCCATGGTCCACCTCTCCATGCTAAACCAAGTTCTAGGGAGGTCAGTCCAATAATTTTTTCAATTGAAAGTAGAATCTGCGGAATGTATTCTGGTTATGGGTAAGATCTAAAATAATTATTAAGCAGCTGAGTTGTTGAAAAATGGAATTACAATTTTCTAGAAGTGCAAAGGAATCTCTGCTCCATAGTTATGGCAGAAGCTTCAATGGATTTGCTGCCAATATAAATAAGGAGGAGGCCCGAAAAATAGCTGGTAGGTTCATACTTGATTAGATCAATTTCATCAGTTGACATTCAGGTTTTGATGAAATTAAGGTTTTCTCTTTAATGGGATTTAGGTGTGGATGGAGTTGTGTCGGTTTTCCCCAGTGAGAAGAAACAACTGCAAACAACGAGGTCCTGGGATTTTATGGGTTTCTCCGACCATGTTAGTAGAAGTGTCTTCGAAAGCGACGTCATCGTCGGAATGCTCGACAGCGGTATTTGGCCGGAATCTGAAAGTTTCAGCGACAAAGATTTTGGACCACCGCCGTCCAAATGGAAAGGCTCTTGCGAAGAGACGTCGACTTTCAAATGCAATAAGTATGGAAATCTCATTCTCAACCTCTGTAACTCAAATCTACATTCAATGATAAGCAATTTACTAACATGTCTGAATTATTCCAGCAAGATAATCGGAGCTAAGCACTACAGAACAGACCGACACGTCCCCCCTGGAGCTTTTCCCTCTCCGAGAGACCGAGGGGGTCATGGGACCCACACATCATCTACCGCCGCCGGCGGTGTAGTTGCTGATGTTACCCTATTCGGTCTGGGCTCGGGAACCGCTAGGGGAGGTGTCCCGGCTGCACGAATTGCCGTTTACAAGATATGTTGGTCCGACGGGTGCTCCGATGCCGACATTCTGGCGGCGTTTGACGATGCCATTGCCGATGGAGTTGATATAATCTCCCTTTCCGTCGGAGGGATCTCTGCCCTAGACTATTTTCTCGACTCCATTGCTATTGGAGCTTTCCATTCAATGAAAAATGGAATCCTTACTTCCAACGCTGCCGGAAATAGTGGCCCTTCTCCGTCAACGATTATCAATTTTTCTCCTTGGTCTCTTTCTGTGGGTGCAAGCACCATTGACAGAAAGTTTGTCACCGGCGTGAAGTTGGGTGACGGACAGACTTTTCAGGTGATTATGATTTTTTTCAGAATTGATAATTCAAAATGCACGTTGATATCCTTATATAATTCAGAGCACAGGGAATATCGATTAACACGTTTGATCTGAACAACACCTTGTTTCCGGCAATATATGCCGGCGATGCTCCCAACACGACAGCAGGTTTCAGCAAGAACGAATCAAGGTGAAATTAAAATGAAACATTTCTGAAACAAAACTAAGAGTAAAAACAGAAAACTACGAGCATGAAAAAAGAATTCGATGTCGCAGGTTTTGTTCCGAAAACTCTCTAGACAAGAATCTGGTACGAGGAAAAATTGTTTTTTGCGACGGATTGACTTTTGGAGATTCGGTAATCTTGACCGGAGCTCTTGGCACGGTCATGCAAGGTGCTATATTTAATGACACTGCCTTCTCTTTTCTTTTGCCGGGTTCCTACATCGGCGTGGACGACGGAGCTTGTGCAGTCAAATACTTGAATTCAACGAAGTACAAATTTCAAATACATTAATCTCACTCGATTTCAAGAAACAACAGTTTATGATTCGATTATCATCATTTTTGTTCATCGTTTGTTCTTTTTTAACCCTCTGTGTAGACAACCAACGGCGAATATAATGAAGAGCGATGAGATTAAGGACGAGTTAGCTCCATTTGTCGCTTCATTTTCATCGAGGGGACCCAACCCAATTACCTCCGACATCCTCAAAGTAACATTTTTTAACTTGGGTTTTATCATAATCTTTCTTAATATTTAACTGATATGTTTTTTTGCAGCCTGATCTAACGGCGCCGGGAGTTGATATATTGGCAGCATGGTCCGAAGGTTCAACAATGACAGGATATAAAGATGATACTCGCGTCGTTCCTTTCAACATTATCTCCGGTACCTCCATGGCTTGCCCACATGCGACGGCGGCGGCTGCCTACGTCAAATCGTTCAACCCTACTTGGTCTCCTTCTGCTATTAAATCCGCTCTCATGACTACCAGTAAGTATTATGAATTGTATCCATGTTACCAGTAAGTCTTACTAATTGATCTATTTGTCGCTGCAGCATTTCCGATGACAGCAGGATTGAACTCCGATGCAGAATTTGCTTACGGAGCAGGCCATTTGAACCCCTCAAAGGCGGTCAACCCTGGCCTAGTTTACGACGCCGGCGAGATTGATTACGTAAAGCTTTTATGCGGACAAGGCTACGACTCCAGAAAACTGCGAATAATCACCAGAGACGAAAGCGCTTGTTCAGCTTCAACCAACGGAACCGTGTGGGATATGAACTACCCCTCTTTCGCCCTATCCTCCACCACCCAGAAGCCCATCACTCGAGTCTTTCACCGGACTCTCACCAATGTTGGGTCGCCGTCGGGCACTTACCAATCAACCGTGACAGCTCCGCCAGGACTTCAGGCCATCGTCGAGCCCAAGTTTTTGTCGTTTAGCTCAGTGGGTGAGAAGCAGAGCTTCACCATGACGGTTACAGCGCAAATGGAGGACAGTATGGTTTCTGGATCATTGGTGTGGGACGACGGGATTCATCGAGTTAGGAGCCCAATCGTTGCTTATTTAATTTCAATATAAAACCAAATAATTATTGGGTAAAATCTAATTTAGCCCATGAAATATGATTTTTTTTAAAAACCTCTTTAAACTAATAATTATAATAAATTTAACCTTAAGCTATCCAATACATAACAAAATAACATTTAGCAGGGCGCCAGTCCTGGAGAACGGATAATAGTAGGACGTTCTCTGCGTCCCAGGACTGGGGGGTCGGTCTCGGAGTGGCGACCCGTTCTTTCTTTATTTTTTATAAATAAATTTTTAAAAAATATCAAATGATATTATATTTACTTAAAAGTTTTATCAAATATTCATCACATCATGATTAGATAATCTGAAAATATTTGTGATTTTCTAATACTTGTACGGTTTGTTATAATATTTGTGAATTATTTTATAAAACAGATTTAAAATAATTATAATAAATCAAACAAATTTTAGAAAAGCACGCAAAATTTTTAAATTATCTTTTCATGATATGATAAATATGTCATAAAATTTTCAACTAAATTCAATATCGTTTGGTATTTTTTGAAATTAATTTATAGAAAATAAAGAAGAATCGAGAAATATTTTAAAAAAATAACAAACAATATTGAATTTACTTCAAAATTTTATGAAATCTTCACCACATGTAAGATAATTTAAAAATTTTTGTCATTTTCTAATACTTGTATGATTTATTATAATTATTTTACATCTATGTTATAAAGTAAATCACTAAAACTACAATAAATTATACAAAGATTATAAAATTACCAAAATTTCTAGATTATTACACATAATGTGAAAAATATGTGGTATAATTTTCAAGTAAATTCAATATTGTTTGGTATTTTTTTAAAATACCTCTCTTTCCTTATTTATTTATAAATTAAATTTGAAAACAATATTAAACGATATTGCATTCACTTTACGACATGTTTTTCACATTATGAGGAGATAATTTTTGTGATTTTAAAATACTTATACGATTTATTGTAATTTTATTGAATTATTTTATAAAACAGATGTAAAACAATTATAATAAATCATACAAGTGTTAGAAAATGAAAAATTTTTTCACATTATCTTACATGACGTGGTGAAGATGTTGTAAAATTTTCAAGTAAATTTAATATCGTTTGTTATATTTTTAAAACACTTCTTGTTCTTTCCTTATTTTTTATAAATTAATTTTTAAAAAATATCAAAAGATATTGGATTTATTTAAAAATTTTATTACCTATTTTTCACATCATGAGAAGAAAATTTAGAAATTTTCATGATTTTCTAACATTTGTATAATTTATTATAATTGTTTTACATCTGTTTTATAAAATATTTTACTAAAATTACAAAAAATTGTACAAGTGTAAGAAAATCATGAAAGTTTTCAGATTGTCGTACCATGATATGATGAACATGTGATAAAATAATAAATTTTCAGGTAAATACAATATCATTTAGTGGTATTTTTTTAAAATTAATTTATAAAAAATAAAGAATGAACAAAGTTATTACTCTCATACCGGCCCTCCCCCCGAGTATCGCTGGACAAAGATGCATGAGTTGACATTGGTTTGGTTTGGTTCGTTTCAACCATTTTCAGACCAAACCTAATCCAAATGGCTCACTGAAGTTGCCATTTCCGACACTATATATATATTCATTAATTAACGTTATCAAAATAAAGCATAGCATAATCCGTCAAATGAAAACTCTAAATTTTGTAGTGGGGAGGGGGAAAACAGCTGTGTTCTTCAAGCAAAACATTGTTCATGCCTGCCGGCTGTTAATAATCTCTATTTGAGAATCCAATGTTCACTTGAATTGTTCATACATTGTACTATGTATATATATATATATTATGCAGTATCACTTATCAAACACATTGAAAAGAAAATGGCAAGCCATAGCTTCTCTTTGATCCTAAGCCTTACGATCTGCTGCGCTATGATCCTTAGCATCGCACATGGAGCCGGCGACGACAAAGATCGAAAGGTAAGCAGACAAACATTTTATTATATATCTTTATATTAATGAGAATATAATAAATAAAAAAGTTTTGTTTTTGGCTAAGTAAAACGATGATTGTGCAGGTGTATGTGGTGTACATGGGTGATCGTCTCAGGGAGGAAGTTCCGGCAGCCATGGTCCACCTCTCCATTCTAAACCAAGTTCTTGGCAGGTTATTCCTACTTTTAAAAATGTATTTCGAATCGGAAGAGTGTATTCTGGTTATGGCTAAGATCTTAAATAATTATGAAGTAAAGAGTTATTGAACAATAGAATTGCACTGTTCCAGTGGTGCAAGGGAATCTCTGCTCCATAGCTATGGCAGAAGCTTCAACGGATTTGTTGCCAAGCTTAACAAGGAGGAGGCACAAAAAATAGCCGGTGCGTTCATACTTGATTTGATCAATTTCATGAGTTGATTTTCAATTTTTTGAAGAAATTAAGGTTTTTTTTTTTTTTAATGGGATTTAGGTATGGATGGAGTGGTGTCGGTTTTCCCAAGTGAGAAGAAACAGCTTCATACAACGAGGTCGTGGGATTTCATGGGTTTCTCCAGCAAGGTCACTCGAAGTATCTTAGAAAGCGACGTCATCGTCGGAATGCTCGACACTGGTATTTGGCCGGAGTCTGAAAGTTTCAGCGACAAAGGTTTTGGACCACCGCCGTCAAAATGGAAAGGCTCCTGCGAAGAGTCATCGACTTTCAAATGCAACAAGTTAGGAAATCTCGCTCTCAAACCGCTATAACTCAAGTTAAATTCATCGATGAGCAATTTGTTAACAAGTGTTAATTATTTCAGCAAGATAATAGGAGCTAAACACTACAGAAAAGCAGGAGACATCCCCCCTGGAGACGTTCCGTCTCCGAGAGATACAGAGGGTCACGGAACCCACACAGCATCGACAGCCACCGGCGGTGTTGTTGATGATGCTAGCCTATTCGGTCTGGGTTCGGGAACCGCTAGGGGAGGTGTTCCGACTGCCCGAGTTGCTGTTTACAAGATATGTTGGTCCGACGGGTGCTTCGATGCCGACATTCTGGCGGCGTTTGACGATGCCATTGCCGATGGAGTCGATATAATCTCCCTTTCCGTCGGAGGGTCTTCTGCGGTGGACTACTTCAGCAGCTCCATTGCCATTGGAGCTTTCCATTCAATGAAAAATGGAATCCTTACCTCCAACTCTGCAGGAAATAATGGCCCTTCTCCGTCAACGATTTCCAATGTTTCTCCTTGGTCTCTTTCTGTTGGTGCAAACACAATTGACAGAAAGTTTGTCACCGGCGTGAAGTTGGGCAATGGACAGACATTTCAGGTATGCATGCTTTCATTTTCTGTTGATGTTCTTCACAATTCATGGATACATTTCCAGTCAAAATGGAATTAGGATCTGAAGTAAAAATTAAGATTTCTTCAGCATTGATCACTCAAAATGCATGATCATCTAACTATCATTGAGAGTGCAGGGAATATCGGTTAATACGTTTGATCTGAAAAACACATTATTTCCAGCGATATACGGCGGCGATGCCCCCAACAAAACCGCAGGTTTCAGCAAGGACGAATCAAGGTTAGATAAAAATAAAACATTTCAGAAACAAGAGCAGAAAACTACGAACATGAACAAAGAATTCAAATTTGCAGGTTCTGTTTGACAAACTCGCTGGACAAGAATCTGGTACGAGGAAAAATTGTTTTTTGCGACGGATTGAGAAACGGAGATTCGGTACTGTTAGCCGGCGCTCTTGGAACAGTCATGCAAGACAATGTTTTTAATGACACTGCCTTCGCTTTTCCACTGCCTGCTTCCTACATCGGAGTGGACGACGGAGCTTCTGCTCTCAAATACTTGAATTCAACGAAGTACAAATTTCAGATACAGTATTCTCACTCGATTTCAAGCAATAACAGTTTATGATTGGATTATCATCATTTTTGTTCGTCTTGTTTGACCCTCTGTGTAGCCGACCAACAGCTAACATAATGAAGAGCAATGAGATAAAGGATGATTCGGCCCCATTCGTTGTTTCATTTTCATCGAGGGGACCAAACCCAATTACCGCCGACATCCTCAAAGTAACAATTTTTAACTTGTGGTTTATCATAATCTATGTCAATCTTTAATTAATAAATTTGTTTTTGCAGCCTGATCTAACGGCGCCGGGAGTTGATATATTGGCAGCATGGTCGGAGGGTACTACGGTGACAGGACTTGAAGGCGATACTCGCGTCGTTCCTTTCAACATTATCTCCGGTACCTCCATGGCTTGCCCACATGCGACGGCGGCGGCTGCCTATGTCAAATCGTTCAACCCTACTTGGTCTCCTTCTGCTATTAAATCCGCCATCATGACGACCAGTAAGTAACATGAATTGTATCCATGTTACCAGTAAGTCGCACTAATTTGATCTGGTTGTCGGTGCAGCTCTTCCGATGACAGCAGCATTGAACTCCGACGCAGAATTTGCATACGGAGCTGGCCATTTGAACCCCAAAAAAGCGATCAACCCCGGCCTGGTTTACGACGCCGGCGAGATTGATTACGTAAAACTTTTATGCGGACAAGGCTACGACTCTAAAACACTGAGAATTGTCACCGGAGACAAAAGCGCTTGTTCAGCTTCAAACAACGGAACCGTGTGGGATATGAACTACCCATCTTTCGCCCTATCCTCCACCGCCCAGGAGCCCATCACTCGAGTCTTTCACAGGACTCTCACCAACGTCGAATCTGCGGCGGCCAGTTACCTGTCAACCGTGACAGCTCCACCGGGACTTCACGTCGTCGTTGAACCGAAAGTTTTGTTCTTTAGCAAAGTGGGTGAGAAGAAAAGCTTCACTCTGAAGGTTACGGCAAAAATGGCGGACAGTATGGTTTCCGGTTCATTGGTGTGGAGCGATGGGTTACATCAAGTGAGGAGCCCCATCGTTGCTTATTTAATTTCCTCCGAAGACCAATAAACGTGACAATGCAACAATATTTCATGACTTATGTCACATAAATTACTTGTCACGCTTGGACAATATTTTATATTTTCAAATAATGAAATCATGTGATCAGTTGAATCAAATCATATATTCCTCTCTAAAGTATTAAGGAGGGATATTTGTTGAAAGCATATCCCCCGTAAAAGCTAACTCCAAGTTGTCTCGTCACCTTATCCAACCTCTATCTTCTTGTTTGCGGGTCACCACAATATCTCCCTCCCCTCCTCTTTTCGTATGATATTATTTAATAAACAAACGAATAATATCACTTATTAAAGAAGAAATTCTTCGTTGTTTACAAT
The DNA here is from genome assembly GCA_022433055.1 of Begonia peltatifolia. NCBI lineage: Eukaryota > Viridiplantae > Streptophyta > Magnoliopsida > Cucurbitales > Begoniaceae > Begonia > Begonia peltatifolia. The sequence goes on along the minus strand of CM039520.1, from coordinate 23,563,362 downwards.
GTCATTTGAGAACATTGAAAATCACGGGCTAAACAAAAAAAGACAGTACGTACAAATAGAGACACCGATATTTATACGAAAAATTTGTTCGAAAAAAATCAAGAATACTTGAGAAATTCACTGAAATACAACGAATTTTGCAACTCAATTATCAATATTTAGAGAAAATACAAAAAATTATCGGTCAAACTAGAATTTGGGTAACTTGTGAATAAGAAATTACAGGAGCATTATTCTTTTGTTAATTTATAGAACTTAAAGTTTGTATTTTTAGATGGGGTCTCTAGGGTTTTGTTTTGTAAGGGTAACATGCTATAATATTAAATAAATAAATAAGGATAAGAATGGAGGAGGGCATAGTAGATAAAATGAAGTATTTTAAGGAAGAAAAAAAACACGTGGCAAAGTTGATTGGAGGTGGCAATAAGTCCACTTGGGTCAAAGTGAAAGCATCCATCTGTTAAATACAACATTGCTACCTCTCATTCAATGCACAATCTCAGAACCCTTCCATGTCTTTTGATTTTCAAGCCTTGTATATATACGAGTCCTGAGTCTGTCTCGTTCCATATTCCATCATCGTCTCCAAATCTCCACTTCTCTCTGCAGTTTTCTGTTTGTTTCTAGGGAAAATCTCGTCGTCGTTTTCTCCTCTGGGTCTGTCGTCTGGTCGTTCACAGTTCCAAGCTTTTCTAACAATGGAGGACAAGAAGCAGCCGTCTGGCTCGTCGTCGTCGTCTTCTTCATCCATGACTTTGGATCATCTTTTTGGCCCCAAAGAATCTTCTTCCTCTTCCACCACTGGATTATTTGCTTCCATTTTCCCTCCACCTCCTGCGGTACTGTTATTTTCTTCGGATTTCACCTACCGTTTCTGGGTTTTTTTTTAAACACCAATCACACGCAATGCATGCATGCATGTAAGAATTTCCCTAACTATATTACATAATTACGCCTCCAAGTTTTGATTTTTGATTTTATCCTGTACTCATCAAAGGTGTTAGAGAGAGAAAGGAAGATTCAAAATCAAGGGGATAACGGAAGATATGCAAATCCTGCAGAACCAACCTATTTCAGTTCATCCATCTACTATGGCGGCCAGGAAAACTATTCTCCAAGAACAAAACCCACAGAGTCCCATCATAACGTAAGCAGTTGTTGTTATTCATCAACTCTTAGTTCAATCCCCAGAACTAAGCTTCGTATCTCTGCTTCTCAGGTAAAGAAAGAAAGAAAAGAAGAAGACGATCCAAATGGCAGAGATTCAAACTGTGCTTCAAGAGGAAATTGGTGGCAGGGTATTTAACTTGTATTAATCAAAACAAGTTTAGAGCTGATTTTTTCTTCTAATTCTCTGAAAACTTCTCTGCAGGTTCTCTGTATTACTAGCAAAGAATTGTCCAATCCATGTACGATCTTGCACCAATAAAAGTAATCAGAATAGTCCTATCAGTAAAGTATTTACTGGTTTTTTCTTTTATTTTGGTCACGGTCCTGAACCATTCCAGCTCATGCTTTGTTGTTTATGGACCAGGTTTCAATGGTGGATTCTGATTTTGTAGGATGAACTGGGTGTAGGATCTAAACTGAGATAGAGTCTGTAAAAGTCATATATGCAGGCCTCGATTTCTGTAATCTAAGGATCATGATATATAATTGGTTGTTCTTCTCCTTGCTCCCTCTTTATAGACAAAGTTTGTTGGAAGTTGATGCATAAAATGAACTTATCGACTGTAATTGAGTCCAACGGTGACTAAATTCGTCACTGCAATCAACCCCGTTAACTAAAAACAACCAAAATCCAACGTTTTCAAGGCAGCAAGTATGCTGCAGACAAACAAAAGATCAATTGTTTCACATCAATCGGACGTTGAGGAATAGTTATGGAAATTTTCCGACTTGAAGGACTCTGTTTCAGAGGAAGCTCTTCCACGCCCACCACCTCCCCGGACTCCATTAAAGCCAAAGCTCAAGCTCAGAGAGCTACAATAAAAGAACTTCAATCTTCTCTTTCTCCAGATGTGATCTCTGAGTGATTTCAGGGTCATGTTTTTATACTTAAAACAACGCAAAGCAGCTTTAAAAATGACAAGGCAGAGTGGAGGAAGCACTGGAGCAAATGTAATTGTTTAGTTCATCACCTACTCTCCCATTACTGGATTGATGATTTTCTAAGAGCGATAGTGGTCTTGTTTCTTCCCACCGTCTACAATAAAAGACCTTCAATTTAACTGAATCTCGAATGTTATCATGCGACAGAGTTTTGAAATACACAAACAAACAGGTAACAGCTGAAGAATAAATAGAAAACGTGTTATGACTCGATCTTCTCTCTCCTTCATTGGTTAATTGGGTCCACTCTTGAACTGCCCTGCCATTCTCATCTCTCTTTCTTCTTGTTCTGCTTTTGTGTTTTGTCTGCTATGGGTACGGCAGATGTAAATTTATGGCTTCCGTCTAAGTTTCTCTCCCGGCTTAAGTTTGATGTGGACCTCGAATCGCTAGGGCATTTTCTATAATCCGTCAGCATTTTACTACCAAATCCACAAAACCCAGACAACAATGGCCAAGATTCCAACCGTTTAAAAGCTTCTGAGGCTGATCTTCATGGTGTGGGAAAAGAGGAGTTACAGAGTGGAAGTGGAAGAGGGTGACGTTCTGCAAATAACACGAAGAGAATAACGACAAGAGGCATAGAGTGAGAAGAGCAGTCGCAAGTTCCAGAGGAGATTCATGCTGCCTGAAAATGCTTAAGTCGATCGAGTTGAGGTAACAATGGTAGACGTCCGTCCTTAAAAGGAGAAGCAACAGCCGGAAGACAAGAAAATATGTGAACAAAGAGAGTTTTTTTTTAATATATATATAAATGATGATGATTCTCTCATATTCCTTGGCTGAAGGAAGATGATCACTGATGATAGTACAATGTTTCAGGGCAAGTGTGGAGTGGTCCTGTCTTTACGAGGGGACGTTGAAGTGGAAGAGCCAGGAGATGACGAAGGCGAAGACCATTGTAGCTAGCAGAACGTTTAGGAATCTATGGCCGTGCCAGAACCGCCGGACCTGTCCCGCCGGAGCTACAGCCACCATTATAGCCTCGTTGCTTGCAATGCTCTGGTACTCTGCGGAGTCTAGTGGATTAACTTCCGTCACATTCCGAGCAATTGACCCGCAGATCTCACAGACCCTGAAATAGATTGAGATTAGACAGATGAGCATAAATTCAAGAAAAGATTAGAAATATGGCAAATCTGGACATGGGTTTCCTACAATTAACAATCAAAACTTTACGGAATTCATTCAACAAAAGAGAAATGGATGAGTTAAAAGAGCATAAACTGTTGAAAAGCTCCTAATTTTAAGGATATGTAACAATCCTGTTGTTCCAGATAAATTCAAGATCTCATCTCCCATGGGACCATTGCTCTTCCACTCAACCAAAAGAACCCAGAAACTGAACCAAATTTGCATTGTATCATAAAGAAACAAACAAAAACAATGCCATTTTTACTCGAGACGGACAAGAATTGAAAAGGGTGGTTACCAAAACTAAATAAAAATGTAGTTTCGAAGGGTTTGTTGGAGTACTTACTTGTTACCCTTGATTTTGAACCAAGTCTCAGCACAGTGTTTATGGGCAGCAGCTAAATCATTCTTGCAAGAGCACCCCAGTTCTATTGGAATTCCAGATTCGTGATTCGTTCCTCCTAAATTCAGATGGCAAATCCTACAATCCCTCTCTGCTTTTCCTTTATGAAACTTATTATCCTGTACTGGCGGATCCAGATCCAGATCCACCACCACTGAACACTCAGACGCAGAAGATCCCCGCCCCTTCTCCGGCACTACTCCGACGATTTCAATCACAACCTCTCTTGAACGCCTATGCTCTACAGTACCCGACACCTCAAAGTCGCCGGAGACGGTAACCGAGCTCCGGGGAGGAGCTTCTTCTTCCACTTGAACAACAGGGGACTTGGGTGTGGCTTCCATTGTAGAAACCTAAAGAGAGGCTTCATGAAATAAAGACCGTGGTCGGCGAGATCTATCGTCTCTTGTTCAGTGTCTCTGACGTTAACAGAAAGCTAAAGAGAAACGAGATAATCTTAAAACATACAGCTTAAAGTCGACACTTAGTGATGGAAATAACGTAAGGCTGACGGCTGACGGCTGCCTGCCTCAATGTTTTTGCAACCTTTTCCAAACCCATTACCGTGGAGCAGGTAAAAGAGACAGGCAGACAGAGGGGATAGCTTTTTAAGCTTTAGCAAGCAGACCCTTTCAGACACACTTAAAAATGTACCGGCGAACTAGAGAAAGATGAACCCATTGTTCAGAAATCGACCTTCATGAGCAATTTCCAGCACGCGACTCTGTTTCAAGAATCAAACTTTCAAAGCCACTACTATCCCATTTGGAATTAACAAACTGTTTATCGGATTCTGCCTACTTTTCAGAGTAAAGCCCACTTTCTTCTCATGGGAAAAGAGTAATTCCGAGTGAATGAATGCATATAATATGATAATACATATGTATATTAAATTAGCAAATGCCTAAACAATCCAAAAGGTGTTCATTCAACAAACTCTTCTGTCAACATCATCAGTCCAGGTGCGTTATCTTAAGGCACAGCTGGCAATCGGTTAAAGCAGTTTGTAGGCTTGCAGCCACCTTATTACACCTATTCTATAGATCTGCTTTATGTTTTTTTGTTTTTTATTTGGAGTCATTAAGGATGTGAGTAATGATTTCCAATGAGAACAACATACTTGTCTCATGTTCTTCAACTCTGAGATTAGCAAAGTTGTGACCATCTTTTCATTCTGCGCTCAAATGAACAGCCTTTTCCACAAAATGTAGCTCCAGGAATCTAGCAAAACTTGGGCCGGAAGAGCATAATCTCGTCCCGACAAATGGGTAGAAAAAACTTGAGTGACCATCCCTGTCAATTTGTTATGCGCTTCTTCAAATCAAAAATTAAAGAATTATTGTGGTGCAATTGTAATTAGATGACAGCGAATCTATACGAAGCATTAGTGGAGTTTAGTTTGTTATAAGCACAAAAGAGTCTATATAGTAGGTGAAAGTGTTTAGAGAATTATCAATTATCAATCATCGATTATCAAATGAATATTTTTATCTCTTCGAGAAGAGTGTTTTCAAGTCTATTTTAGAGTAATGGTTTCCGAGTCGGGAGGAAACGTTTTTTTCTAGATTTGTAGTTGTTATCTTGTGTTATTTTATATTTCGTTCGGCTGTTCATCCACTATCAAACAATTATTGAAAATGTTTTGTTCCAGCATCCCTATTCGTGAAACATTAGTTCCTTGATTCACACAATTGTTCTTAAGTTTACTCTTGATCCATGCCATATTGTTCCAATCCGTAGCTATGCAGCAAAGATCTTCGCTTGAGAATGAGAGAGTTTCTTCATAGTCGATAAAAGTGTGGGGTCCCTCTTTAATGATGAGGGATTCATATCATTTAATAAAGAAGAAAATTTCAATTTTACTTCTGCACATCATAAATGAAATGCAGAAGAAAAATTGAAATTTTCTTCTGAGTAATGTGTGATGTTTTGTAGAATTTTCTCTATAAATAGAGAATTGCTGAAGAAAGAAAAATCATTAAAAAAAAAGTGAATTCTTCTGTTCAATAAAGAACAATAAAATCACTTCTGTGAAGAGTAAGAAAAATACTGAGGATTATTTTGGAGGGAGAGAAAAGAAAAAGTAAGAGAAAAATAGGTGTGGTACTTTTGCGTACATTGAGAGTTTTAAGAGTGGTGATTTCTCTTAGTGAATATTTTCTATACTATTCAATATCTAGAAAAATATTGTAAATCTTATTTTTCATAGTGAGATATTTCTGGAATCGGTCCCCGTAGTTTTTCCCGATTTGGGTTTCCACGTAAAATTTTCGATGTTGATTTTGACTATTATTTCTCTTACTTCTTTGCCATTATAATCTTACGGCGTGGGAAAATATTACGGGTATTTTTCGGATCGCATCTGCTATCGTTTCTCGTACCGCTTGCAGTGGTATTGTTGTCATCGTTTCTATCAGATTTCGTCGTTATTTTTCCAAACCAAAAAAAGCCTAGGAATGAGCTAGGAGAATGATCTCCACAACCATGTCCACATTTCAATGGAACGACATCATTGACATTAAGCTCTCCAAGGAGTTTAAAGGCCCTAGCATCTGGTTTTGAAGCCCGAACCAGAGGACCTTCAGTTGGCCCTACCTCGGTTCATGCACCTACGCTTCAGAGTAGAATTTCAATGGTTCTTTATCGCATTATCCGTCCTTCCGAGAAGGACCTTTGCTATTGCTGCCCATTTGTTTTCATGGATCGCATGAGCTGACACTATAATCTGATCTCTTCTGCTGTATGTACTTCAACAGATGGAAGAAATTTACTCTTATAATCAATTCATTGCCATATCTTACATAGAGGTAACATTACTTGAGAGGTGAAGTTTCAGCCAAACTGCATATTCAAAGACTCGAAATTCACTAGGCAAAAATTTCAAGACAAGAGAAAGGTTCCGAGCAGATCAAAAGGAATTTTTTGTTTTTACTGTCGTTTAGGCATACACAATACTTCGAACATGGCAAGTGATCAATCATTTCTCCATCAATCCACAACCAAGGGAGCTAGAGGAATCAACACATATACAAACCCCGCTAAGCATTTAAGGATTTAAGCATGATTACCAGTAAAAGGTTTGCGCTTGACACTAGGATCAAGTTGATTACACCATCTGAGACGCCAAGACTTCCCAGACTGACCAGGAATTCCTCGGGCGATCATGCTCCAATTCCTCGGCCCGAAGTTTCCCCCAAGCTTACTCATCACTTCATCCTCCTCCGTAGACCACGGTCCTTTCACTCTCCCACTTCGCAGGCCGCCGCCGCTTCCCTCACCGTTCTTTATCAGTATCATTTGTAATCACTCGATAGCAAATATACACCAGATATGTATTTAATATTCTTCGAAATTTTTCAACTCGCCAACGGCATCTTTTGGGGGCGAGAGGGTGCCATCGCCGCTCAGTTCGGCGTCGTTTGAGGGAGTTATTAGCAGTTTCGTCTGGTATTGTTACCTGCTTTCCTAACTGCAACTTCTGCTTACAGCGATAAAAAAGGGTTTTTTTGTGAAGGAGGAGACCAAACTGTTTTTCGTCACTTTCTGACGCTTTTGCAAGACCGTTGTTTTTAAAAGACGGACATATCCCTTTCCAACCCTTGAGGTAAGCTTGGATAGCGAAGCACTGGTACGATGTCGTTTAATCTGAACTCTTGGTTGACCAAAATTTGACCCCTAAATTTAGCCGTATTTACACGTGTTGTTCAAAAGCCTTAAGGCTGAAAATGGGCTTCTCTAGGCCCAACATGTTCTTTATGAAGTCTCGATGCTTAAAATGGGCCTTAGTACAAAAATTTCTTTGAATAATAAAATAATGGGATTATTATAATTAATCTTAAGTAAAAACAAGGCATAAGACACAAACAAGAAAGTTGAAGCTTTTGAAAAATAACTAAAGCATATTCCAAATGTTTAATTCCTTATCCGAAATGTATTATCTGTACCCGAAAAAAAAAAAAACCTAGAGATTCTTATCTTGATATCTATTTTTCCTTCAAGTTGAAAGTGTCGGGACATGTTTAGGATGCCATCTCCGAAGAGATCCTTAAGTACATTACATAGCTTTATCGGGTGGGACTAGGACTAGTATTGTTCGCTTCGTGTCGAGACTCTAAAAACTTTATTCTTATATTTTAAGGTAAAATGTTTTGTACAAATTAAAGATTATAATCTCATTATTTGGTCTTGGATTCTAACAAACCGTTACAAATATATTTTAGGTTCTAAAATACGTGTGGAAAAGCGATGTTAGTCAAAAGGAGTGAGATTTGGCCGTTTGGATTTGAATACAAAGAGTAGTTTGTATTTTTTTTAACCAAATAATTAAGGATTAACGACGGTTAAGAGATACTACTCTTACGGTATAAAGAAAGAAGTCTAGAGTATATAGATATGTGTCATTGATATAAAATAATAATATTAAGTTTACCTTATAATTTTACACTTTAATTTTATTTCCGGCGTAGTGTCACTAACCAGTATAATTAATTTTGTTTTATTAAATAATAATGATGAGCTTAATACTTTATATATCGAACGAATCTTTCAATTTAAATTCATCGAAAATTTAAATTTTATTTCAGATAATCCCGATTGTAACATTACTAATTTGACGAAAAAATGACATGTGACCGAAAGTTAACTAATTACAACAACTCGACTAGACGCGGAACAAATTGATTTTGAATAACGCAAAAAAATTTGAGAGATATTTAATTTGATTTTACAAAATGAGTCATTATTACATCTGTTGTGGATCACTCTCCCTATCTCCTTCCTCTTACGCTGGGGATGTCACAAATGTGAGTAGAAGTGGGGTCGTGAGGGGAAATAATTTTGGTGTTTTTGTCGTGAAAACGAGCAACACAAGGCATCAGAACTTGGACCAAAACTGGACTTTGAGGTCTCATGAACAAGCAAATCCAACCAACTCTTACCCCACCATGCATTATGCGAGAGAGAAGAGAGATGCGTTGCATATATGTAGTGGTGGGGCCTAAATAGCACCATGCAAAAGCCTGCTGTGTTGGCTTTTGTAGGTCCATCCGTGTTTCACTGGTTTGGACAAGATCGAGCGCCATTCAAATATTTGATGATCGTGAATGCAGACTCCGGTGGATAATTGATGGCTAAGTTTTGATCCCATCACTCCCCTTGTCATCAAACAGAAACCCTTCCCATCAAGAAGAAGAAGTAGTTGCAGTAGGCGTAGAAGGAGAGAGAGAGAGAGAGAGAGAGAGAGAGAGAGAGAGAGAGAGAGAGAGAGAGAGAGAGAGATTTTCTGGGAAAGTGGTGGGTTTATTCAGCTGCAACTAAAGGACTGATCCAAAGGGATCGCATTGATCTGAGTTGTCTGAAGAACTATCTAAGATCGATGCCATCCCTTGGGATATTTCCTTTGGAGCAAATCACTCTTCACGAATCTACAACCTCTAGAAGATGGAAAGACGAACAGAAGAAGAGAAAATCAGACACCAGTAAGTCTTTCTCACAAATCACCAACCCTTGGATGTCTTAAACAAAAACTCTCACTGGAGATCTGGTTTTTCTCGAACATAGCACCGCCATTAAAGTTTTCAGGGAGTGGTCTTGTTGGGTGCTGGATTTTGCTGATTACGACTGTCGTAGCTTCTGATAATCTTGCTTAATCATTTCCAAACTGAGTTTATCTGTTTTCTACTCGAGTTTTAACTAAAAAAACAAGAATAGTTTCATGAATTGGAAGCAAAAGGGCAAATTCTTTCTTTTTAATCGCTTCGACTTCCTTTTTAATCCATCTTCGTGACAGAAACTCGATTATCTTTTGAAACATAACACAAATTTCGACATTTTTCTGATAAAGTTGTTGGAAAATTCATGTGTTTGAGTAATCATTAACAGAACAATGTGGAAGCAACACTTTGGGATGCAACAGTTGCGTATATTGTTGAAGGACTTTTTACCCTTCTGCTAACTCATAACTAAGCATTCTTTGACATTAATTTCTCATTTAATCACACGGCCCTAGGCCTAATTAGCTGCTTCTACAGGAACACAAACTAATATTAGTTACTATAATATAAATAATAATGCATTTTCCCCACATATGTACTCTCAGGGTGTAAAGCCCTATTTTTAAAATTTTCTATTGAAACCCTAATTTGAAAATTTAAAAATTTTTCTCAAATTGATTTATAAAATTTGATTGTTAAAATCTTAATTTTAAATATTGAAAAAAATTCTTTAAATAGTAACAGAAACATTAAATGCGCGAAAACTTAATAAAAATTTAAAAATATTAAATAAATTTGTCAAAAATTGAAATAAATACAATCCTAACACAATTCATAAAAACTTTGTTTAAAATAAATTATCCAAAATTTCGACAGAAAATAGAAAATATCTCCAACAATTAAAACATACTAATTTAAACATTTCTCTTGAACTCAAAAATATCTTTTTCTTCTGTATGCTTATTTGCCTTTGAAAGTTCCTCGATTACAGTCATTTCTTTATCACATAAAAACTTACTTATATCACAAAATTAAACTATAATATTTAACTCAGCAAACGAAAATACGTACAAGTATTAAACTATAATATTTAACTCAGCAAACGAAAATACATACAAGTATTAAACTTAACGTTTACTGAATCCTAATTTAACAATTATAGACTGGTTGGAATTCATTTATCAACCTTATATTTAGTCATCTCATCGTCATTTAGCCGTAGTTATGTTCAAGCTCACCATCTCATTGTCGTTTAAGCTTTTGCTATCACATATTTTTTTATCAATTCCATCATATTTATACACATAAAAAATGTATTACAAATTTTATCTTTATACAATTCTATGTTAATGGCTAAACATGCTTGTTCAAATATCGAAAACATATAACAAAATAATTATGAGAAAATAACATAAACTTTGTGATGTAGGGCAATACCCAAAACGTTAAAAATTTAGTATTTTCACTTATCCAAATTCCGAGTGATTAGGGTTTGGCATGATTTTCTAATATTCCAATAATATACTGTCTAGATGAAATATTCGATATTAATATTTCATTTTAATAAATCTGTTTCACGAGAATTTAGGCAGAAATTCTTTACTGGTTCAAATCTTAAATCGGGTTGGGTTAATCAGGTCAAAATTCGGTTCGGGTCAAACTGAGCCGATTCATATCAATTAGGTTGGTTCAGTTCATTGTTCGGTCTGATTCGGTTCACTGTTCTAGTTTAGTTTGGGTCGCTGGGCTGGTCAAAGTGAACTGGTTCTGTTGTTTAAAAACAGAACCAAACCTTCTTCTTCTTCGTCGAAAATCCGAACGGCGAATAGAGAGCGCTGCTCTCTTTGTCGAAGCTGCTGGATGTCGGAGGACGTTCAGCCAAAGGAGGGGGAGGGTTTTTACTAGAGGAAACGTTCGACCAAGGGAAGTTTTTTTGCAAGAGAACGTTCGGCCAAAAGAGAGAGTGTTCGCCGGGACTTTGTTCGATCGTTCAGCATAGGGCAAAGGCTTCCACCGAGCATTTCAGACAGGTCTATGTGATTTGTGGTAGTCGGAGGTCTGGGCGTGGTGGTGTTTTTCGCGATGTAATTTTCTTCTCTCGCTTTCTCGCTAGTTTCCAGAACTTGAGAGAGATTTGTGCATGATCTCCCTTCATTGAGCTACTCAGTTTATAGAGGAGTTCCTCCAAAGGAGAAACACTGTTCTTCCACCTATAATTGCCAAAATCGTTAGCTTCCCTCCTACCTCGTTTATTTGTCAAAATTGTTGGTAAAATAGTGTTTGCTATGTTGTACATGGTGTCTAACACTTTGAGTCGTAGAAGATAAATGTGATAGTTTGTCCTTGCAAAGATTCGAGGTCCGAGATCAAATAATAATATCACAAATCCACAAGCCATAATGTTCGTAAGTAAGATTTCATTTACAATTATCATGAAATTTTTCGAGATTTATTATATAAGTTCAAAAGGTTACAGATGGTATCGTAGTCAAACCGTTGTAAAAACGTGGCGGATGCAGCATGAATGTGATAACTCATTCTCATTAGTAACTGAGGAAATTACCAAAACCAAATAATGAATATAATTTCGTCCTTCTTAGTGTGCAATTATGCTCTTCTATGGGCCTTGGGCTTCTTCTTCAAAGCCCAAAAAGAATACTATCATAAATAGCAAACCTAGGGTTTTGTATCTTTCTCGAACGGACTCCTAGGCTCTGCCGGTCATTTTGTGAAGTCGAATCGGCTTTGTTCCGGAGCAAAAATGGTGAAAGGAAGACAGGGAGAAAGGGTTAGGTCTGTGATCTATACATTTGGAAAATAGCAGCTCGTGCTTTCCATCTCATTGTTTGTATCCATACTTTTTCTAATTTTTTTCTTTTCTTTTTTACTCAGACTGTACGTCAGAGGAACTATCCTGGGTTACAAAAGGTAATTGATCTGTACCTGCTATGAACTACTTCGTTATGATTTGCTTGACTCTACTATTTGGTTCATTACTGAGAAGACATGCTAATTTGATCGGACGTTTTTATTTTAGGGTTTGATCACTTGGCTGTAATGTATAGTTGATGAATATAGTTTGCATAAGCTGACCTAATGGAAATTTGTGAAATTGAAGGTTTGATTAAGTGAAGTTTTTTTTTTGGCCTTGCTATTATTTGATAATTATTAGGTCAAAGTCGAACCAGTACCCAAACACTTCGCTTATCCAAATTGAAGGAGTCAACACTAAGGAGGAGGTGGCATGGTACGCAGGCAAGAGAATGGCGTATATCTACAAAGCAAAGGTGAAGAAGAACGGGTCCCACTATCGATGCATTTGGGGGAAGGTTGCCAGGCCTCATGGTAATAGTGGCGTTGTTCGTGCCAAGTTCAAGTCAAACTTGCCACCAAAATCAATGGTATAATTAATGAATCTTCATTACACAGTTTATATAATTTTTTTAGAGTTAGTTTTTTATTCAGTCTAAAAAATTTGCAGGGTGATAGGGTTAGAGTATTCATGTATCCAAGCAACATTTAAGGTAATATATCTATTCGATTCTACTTACTTTATTTGAGTTTGTTTTGGGTTGAAAGTTATCAATTTCAGCATCTTGTTTCTAGATTTGACTTTTTTTACTTGGTTTGGCTGTTAGTGTACATTTGTTTTGTGATGCTACTAAATTTGTTTGTATCTCTTCTGTTAATTGTCTAACTTGTTTAATTCACCTAGGAAAAATGTTTTTTTGACTTCTACTGAATATGTTTTCATTCTTTGTGCGCATTGACAATGTTTGTCTTATGTAAAGAGTTGTATGTGTTGCTTGTTTTGTTTTCCAATTCAACTAGGAGAAGCTGTATATTCTGTGGTTCTTTGAAATGCATAAAACATGTATATTATTTCTCACCCTCTGCTAGAGGACCTAAAACTAGTAGACACTAAACATAACTTCGCAATACTTCTATGCAAGATACAAAGATCATAATGCCACAAACTTTTAGCATGTTGCTTCTATACAAGGCTTAGGATTTTCAGAAAGTATTAAAATTCAGCATATTTTTTCTTTGGTCTTTTGAAAATCAAATAGTAAGCCGGTGGACATTGTTGTTGCAATGTTGATTCTAATCCATTTAACACAACTATTGTTCTTACATCCTCTGCTTAGAGGATGTAAAAGTAACATACCTTCATAATGGCTCATAAATGAGAGAAACCACAATTCTATAATATAATTTCTATTTTTATGCCTCTGCATATGTTTTTGGGGTACTCTGTTGATGTTTTCTATTAATATACACGATTAGAGTTGGTGCTTTTTTATCTTCTGGATGCTTTTAGATATCTTTGCATAATTATACGTTGGTGGCTGTGGTGGCAAGGAATTTTGGTATTATTGTATTGCATGTTATACCCTTTTGACCTTGGATTTACGTTTCTTTTCTCAATTTTGTTCTTTTGCAGTGACTCCACATGCTTTGAAGCTCAAATGAGTTAATGGTTGACTCTAGGGTAACCTCTCATGTTTCTGAGCTCCGCTTAGAATTTTGTTTGTTTCCATTTTTAGTGAACTCGATTCAGTTTTGCTTAATATACTTGGATGAGATACTCTTTAAGGTTATTAAGTTGGGTATTTCTGAACACTTTGTCTTGATATGCTTGGAGTTTAAATGTTGATTATACATTATTAATATGCTTTTTTTGATCATATTTTTAGCTGTGATTGTTTCTGGCCTGTAGTAATGATTTTAGTCTGTTGAAATAAAATGATTGAAGCATATTAATTAAATTGATGTCACCGAAAGCTTAATCGCAATTAATTATAATTAATTGTGGAATAACTAAAATTTATTAGACAAAAAAGAACATTTGATTTCATGAAAGTTATACCGACCCATTATGTACGTCTGTGCCTTTACATATCTCTGCACAGCAGTGTTCTTCATAGGCTGCCCCTCAAATACACCTCCTGTTGGAGTTTTTTTCTTTATCCAGTCGTAATCCTTTGCCCAGCTCTGTTATTGTACCAATGGGAGCTTAACAATTGTTCTTTGTTCCTATCATGGAGAACAATGTCTCCAATGCGGGGAAGCTTTCAGAACCAAACCAGACGGATTGCTTTGAAATTTGTTCCTTTAAATCTGGTGTTAGATTAAGACTAGGTGAAAGTAGATATCAAAATTAGCCCGATATATCTCTTAGCCACTCTTAGCTGGATTGAATTCTGGAGTAATACATTATGTTATATCCCTGCAGTCACAGTTCATGTCATTGATTATCATTCCCTCTGTTTGCAAGGATAGTAGGATTGAAATTATTAACACTAGATTATCGCAAAAGATCTCTGCTTTCTTACTTGTTTATGACTGCAACCACAAAATTAGGCTTGGATCATCCCAAAAACCTCTTTCAATTTCAGTACACGTCCTGAATAACAGCTAATCGATCTATTATATGTCCATTACTTCAACTTTGGGTTGTGAGAATGGCTTGGTTTCGTCCAAGTCCTCAATGTCTTCTTCATGTTTTTCTAGCTTGGTTTCAGATTTAAGCTCCAATTTTGTCTTTTTCTCGGCTTTAGGCTTCACAGCTTTGACATTGGGCTGCTGGGCTGGCGGTTGCACTCTGCTATTCATTTCGGCTTCCATTTCTTCTTCTTCAATCTTAGGAGCCAGTAGAACCTTATATAACCCATTTCTGCAACCTTATATTCAACTACCACTGGCAGATCTGACGAGAGGCTAATGGTCACCTGGTTTGACAAAGGGGTCGCCTTTGTGAATGAGTTGAAATATCTCAAAGCGAAAGTCAAGCTGACTGGCTCCTCCATTTCGATTATGGTGGCATCTTCTGGCTGTAAAAATAGTTAAAAGAGTATAAACTGAAACCTTCAAAAAGACGATTCTAAGGCCAACCCACAATGGCAGTTCAAAGAAAATTACCTTGTCTACAGTGGTGTTCTGGCGGCAAACAATGTTAGCACTGCCGATGTCACCTCTGGTTGAGAATCGTACACCTTCCTTTGAAACCGAGATTAGAACTGTCAAGCAACAAGCAATGAGATGAGTAAATTAATCATGTAATTGGCGTTTCTTTCTGAAGAGGGATTGATAGTATTGTGATGCAAAGTACCCGTATCGCCAATTGAGGAAAGATCCCTGCAAATTCTAGCGAATTCAGAAGAAGGCATTCTAACAATAGCTTGGTATTCTGCTTCAGGGATGCCAAGATGCTCACTATCAATGTCCATCAGCTTCATCTCAAAATCAGCTATCTTATCTTGAGCTTTCGGACGACAGCAAGGAAAAGTTAAAACAGGCAATCAACGCATCCAGTAGAAACCGAAAATCAGAGGAAAGAATGAACGAAGAGAAAGAAAGAGGGTAGGTTCTTACTAGGGCTTTCGAACATGAAAGTAACAAAATCGCCGCCATCGTCTGCTTTGAGCGTGACAATATCGTCATTACCAGCACACTTGAGCATCTTCGCCATATTATTGAGGTTCAATCCCATTGAAATGTTGCGATCACAGCGATAGTGCTCGAAGCCCTCAGAGCGAAGGAGAAGGGCCACAAGAGCGACGTGGCTGGAATCCATTGCTTGGAGCGAGAATCCAGTTGCTGAGCAGTCAAAATTCGCGTCGTTAACAAGATCCTTCATCGCTTCCAAAACCTTCTTCAGAAGGCTGCCCTGGACCAACCTCAGCTCCAACATTTCCGCCCCCTGCACTCCTTCAAACAATCTTCGGCCTCCAACTCGAATCAAGTAGAACAGAAGGGATGAACGTGGGCGTTCGAGTTTGCTTTAAACCGAACGAATGAACTCCACTTTGGTACAGTAATGGCGGGAAAAGCAACAGGTTCGCGCCAAAGTAATAATGCGACGTCGTTTCACGGTTTTTACAAGATGGGTCATTTATTGCTAAACTATAATTACACAATTAAAAAAAAAAAAAAAAAACAAACAAACCCATTTATAGGACACCCCCCCATGAGATCACGACAACACTTACTCTTGTTATATGTCTTGAATTATGCACATCATTACCCATTTCATACTACGACTACTCATATTTCACGTGGAAAAAGAGAAATTCTGTTAATACAAAAAATGTATCAAACAATTCAGACATTCCTTTTGGCTTCCATTTCCTTGGTAGGCAAGTAGAACCTTAGATGACCAAATTTTGCAACCTGATACTCAACTAGCACATGCAAACCAGAGGACATGCTAATAATCACCTCGCTTGACAAACGAAACCCCATCGTGAATGACTGGAAATGTCTAATATCCAAAGCCGAGCTGACGGGTTCTTTCATCTTGAGAATGATAGCATCGTCTGGCTGTAAAAATAGTCAATGAAGAATGAAGTTATGGGGGAAATTCAGGTGGAACCACGGTGATAATTTCAAGAAAATTAGCCGGTATACTCTGTTACTTTGCCGGTAATTAATGCTAGCATTGCCAATATCACCTGTGCTGGAGATTCGGACACAGTCCTTTGAAACAGAGATTCGAACTGTCAAGGCAACAAGAATTGAGTAATTAGCGTTTCTTTCTGAAGAAAGATTGACTGAATCGTAATGGAAAATCTATCTATAAAGTGTACCAGTATCACTAATTTTGGAAAAATTCTCCCAAATTCTGGCATATTCATGAGAAGATAGCCTAAAAATAGTGTCGAATTCTATTTCTGCGATGTCATCCTTAAAATCAACGTTCATCTGCTTCATCTTAAAAGTTGCTGTCTCGCCTTGATCTTTCATGCAATAGTAAGGAAAAGTTAAAGCAGGCAATTGATGCATCCAGATCAAACTATATTCCTTTTTTTTTTTTTTTGAAAATTGAAGGAAAGAATGGACGCAAGAAGAGGAGAAAGAGAAAGAGGGTAGATTCTTACCAGGGTTTTCGAACATGAAATTAACAAATTCGCCGCCAACAACGGCCTTGAGGGTAAGAATATCTCTGTAACCAGAACACCTGAGGATCTTCCCCGCAATCTTGAAGTTCATTCTCATTGCAAAGTTGCGATGACAGCGGTAGCGCTCAAAGCAAAACGGTGGAAGGAAAAGGGATACCTTACCGAGGCCGTTGGTATCCGATTCTTCAATTGACAATCCAGTGTCGGAGCAGTTGAAATTCGCGTGAGTGCCAACGTTCGTCATCGCGTCCAAAACCCACCCCAGAGGGTGGCACCTGGCCAAACTCAGATCCAACATTTTCGCTCCCTGCACTACAATCTTTATCCCTCAGCTCCAATCAAGATTTGAGTAGTAACTGTTAACTCCCAAGAACTGAGGGAAGGAATTAGGGCGACCGAGTCGATTTAAACCCAATGGAAAGGCGGGAAAAGTAACCAGCTCGCACCGAAGCAATGAAGCGACGTCGTTTCATTGGTTTAAGGTAATTTTTTGTCCAAACTTAATTACGTGCCTATATATTCTCACTTTAATCTCTCGCTCTGAGGTGACTCTTATATTATATTATGATACGGAATAAATATTTAAATTAATAATATATTACATGAACTAATAAATTAATAATACGTAACAATTTCATTCTAAAAGATTTCGATTATTTCATTTTTGAATTCTTTGTTGTCTTTGATTTCAATTTTAAAACTCTGTAAGTATAATCATTTATAATAATGTTTATCGGATCTAACTATTAGTGCGAGAACGACTCAAAATTCTATTAATTATATGGATTAAGGTCATATTACAATACATAAATGTAAAATAGAGTAATTTATTCGATAAAAGATAAAACAGTTTTATCCTTGAACATGCAAAAACGTCTTTCGGAATTGTAAGATTGAAACAAACGAACGAAGAAACTCGACTCCAACTGTCGTGTCAAAATCTACGAAGAAGGAATACCAAATTTGACGTGGAAAACATGAACAAAGTAAGAATCTGCAGACACACCAAGATCAAGTAATAGCAAGAGTTTGTAGATGAAAAATGCATTTCCTTGAGCATTTCAGCTATTCCTTTCGGCTTCCATTTGCTTGGTGGGAAAGTAGAACCTTAGATACCCAGATTCTGCAGCTTTATACCCAACTAGCAGATGCAGACGTGACGACATTCCAATAATCACCTGCAGTGACCAACTAAGCCCCAATGGGTTTGCCATGAGATATCTAGCATCCAAAGCCAAGCTGATGGGCCTTTTCATTTCGATTTGGGTAGCATCTTCTCGCTGTGAAAAATGAAAAATGAAAAATGAAGTTATGGGGGAAAATCAGGTGAAATCACGACGATAGTTCCATGAAAATTACCCAGCATGCTTTAGTACTTTGGTGGCGATTAATGCTACCACTGCCAATCTCACCTGTGTTGGAGAATTGAACACAGTCCCTCCGACAAACAGAGATTTCAACTGTCAAGGCAACAAGAGTGGAGCACATTAACCATGTAATTGGCGTTTCTTTCTGAAACTATTGTAATGGAAAATTCATCTATAAACTCTAGTCTGTACCAGTATCCCCAATTTCGGAAAGAGCGCTGCAAATTCTGGCGAAGTCTTGAGAAGGCATCCTAACAATAGTGTCGAAATCTATCTCTCCGAAGCCATCATTTTTAAATTCAACGTTCATCAGCTTCATCTGCAACTCCGCTGTCCTAGTCTTGATTCGACCTTGCAGACAATGGTAAGGAAAAATTAAAGCAGGCAATTTGATGCATCCAGATCAAAAATCGAAAGAAAGAATGGATGCAAGAAGAGGAGAGAGAAAGAGGGAAGATTCTTACCCTGTTCCTCGAACGTGAAAGTAACGAATTCGCCGCCATCGTCGGCCTTGAGCGTCAGACTATCGTCGTCACCAGCAAATGAGAACATCTTCAACATATTATTGATGTTCATTCTCGTTGCAAAGTTGCGATCACAGCGGTAGCGCTCAAAGCAACCCGATGGAAGGCAAAGGGAAACCCTACCATGGCCACTGGTATCCGGTTCATAGACCGACAATCCAGTGGCGGAGAAGTTGAAATTCGCGTCATTGACATGGTGCTTCATCGCTTGCAAAATCCACTTCAGAACGCAACCCAAGGCCAACCTCAGCTCCAACATTTTCGCTCCCTGTACTACTTCGAACAATCGCACTAAAATCTTCAGACCTCAGCTCAAATCAAGATTTGAGTAGTAATTCTGAAGAACAGAAGGAGAGAGTTAGGGCATCCGAGTTGCTTTAAACCGAACGGAAAGAACTCCTTTTCTGGTACAGCAAAGGCGGGAAAAGTAACCAACTTAGTGAAGCAATGAAGCGACGTCGTCTCATTTTGTTTAAGGTGGATAATTTGTTGCTTTATACGTATTTTCTAGATGATAACCATATCTTCCTACTTTAGTCTCTCATGATGTATTATAATATAAAATACGGAATCATTATAAAAGTCCATGACATCAAAATGTAAGATTAAAACGTAATCGTAGAATTTCTTTATTCTAAATCGTGTTACAAAATATGTACCCGATGATCAACGCTTTGGATTCAAGAGAAATGGCCGTCCATGGAGAGAAATTAGAAACCTCAGTCTTTTAGACCCGAGAAGCCTTGGAATAACTTGAACTTGTCGATTCTATCACATACTAATATTCTTCGATCAAGAGTAAACAAAGTAGATCGGTTTTTATTCGAGCACATGCATATATGTCCTTGCGAATTGTAAGACTGAAACGAACCTGGCTCCAACTGTGATGATTTTGAAACACAATCCAAGTTGCCATGAAAATAAAAACACACTTGAAAAAAGCCATAAATGGGGATGTTCTACGACCAAGTTTAATACGATATCAGACGGCGTCTGGAACGGTGACCGGCGCACGTTTCATCGAAGCTGACTTAATGAGGTGGTTGTAGCTTCCCTTCTCCTTGAAAAGTTGAGAGAAATGGTGTTTGCAGTACAAAATGCCTTCAAGTGCTGCATAGTTTGAGGGAGTTATAGGACACCCACCATGAGAACACTTGAAACATGATTTATGATATGCCTGGCTTTCAACCGTTACCTGCCGAGAACGAACACTTAGATTTTACGTGAAAAAGCTAACGAATAACGAGCAAAAGTTTGTATGCATAAACAATAGAAAAAACTTATGTCACACCCCATGGCTCATAATCCAAACATATGAATAAAATGTGGTATCTAGCTCGGTTGCTAAGCTTTGATCCCTTTGTTTCCACTACAGATTCTCGAGAAAACTCTAATTTTGTTTCCAAATGTTCGTAACACTGTGAGCTTTTTGGACGGACCCAAATAGACTTCGAGTCACTAAACTCTATCATAACAATAGCATCAGCTCAAAATGGAATTATTTCGTGTTAAAAGTTGGTGTTAAACCAAGCTGCAACAGATGGAGCATTAGCTATTAACTTCTACTAAGAGGTGAGCTTCGAAAAGTACTTCTACAAGTCTATTTTCTTAGAGCATTCGCTCGTGTTTTCCTACATCACGTACCAGAATACTCTCATATTACAAAAGTTTGAGAGTATAATGTTTTTTGTAGCGATTCGTGTAATCTTCAACACGTGAAAATGTAACATCAGGTTTTTGCAACATACCTTTTCAAGGGGATAAGCTGTTTTCCCACATGTGGCACATTTCTCTTGTGTCCCATTAAACAAGCTGGCAGCTTTGCTCGGTGACCTTGTCTGAGACCAAATATATTTTGAGAATTCAGCATCATTACGAATAGCTATATATTTACGTAATATTTGTAAAACTAAAGCACGAAAAACATTGATCCAAGGGATGAAAATTTACCAGCTCGGGAGTAAGCTTCTCAGCTGACTTTGCAGCTGTTGAAAGTTTAATTTACAGTGAATTCCAAAATCTATGATGAAATCTAAATTTAATCGATCCGACAAGATCTCAATCATGGAAATGAAGCATCTTACGCGACTGAAAGTTTTTGTTGAAGTTGCCTGTCTCCTTGAAGAGCTGCTCAAAGTGAGGCTTACAATAAAGAACACCGTCCATGGAGGAAAAATTGCTGAGCTGAAACCATGACAGCCATTGAAATGAATAAAGAAGAATGAAAATGACAATAGAGATGACGGGGAAATACCTTTAAAGTTCCTTTGCAATGGCTGCATTTGAAGCATGCCTTATGATAAGAAACCCCATCAGCAGAAAGCTGATCCACAGGGTATACAGTCTTTCCACAAGCTTTGCACTTTTGTTGGGTACCAATGAAAGACATGGCTCTAACCTTAGATCAGATCCGAGTATTATCCTCCAAATTAAATCTCACCAAGTCACCAAGATAGAACAGGGCTCCTTCTATGGAATAAGTTCTCTATGGCAAACGCAGAGAAAAAATCAAATCTCAATCTCAAACTTGAAGAAACAGAAGAAAAAAAAAAAAATCTCGTGTTAGTCCTTTTCCCCCTATTTTTATCTGGGATTCAAGGTAAATTTCGATACGCGAACTATTATGCCAAATGATAGCCTTTTTTCGATCTAAATATAAAGAACTGGATCGACCCAAATGATAGAACATAACAAAAAGTTCAAGTCGACGACGATCTACGATGAAACATAGCGAAATGCGAATGAATATCGAAGAGTCGAAAGAGATGTAAACCTGAAAGTGGGTCCGTCTAAATGAGGGATCTTTGGCAGCCGCCTGAAGCGCGAAACAAAAGACGGTCAGCGAGAGAAAGAGGAGGGAGGGAGGAAGAAGAGAGTGTCGACCCAGGGCCGTTCTCGTTGCAGAAGCGGATGCTAAGAAGGGGAAAATGATAATAGATAGAGATAGGACAGCAGTTAATTGTTTATTATTTTAAGGATTGTCAAAAACAGAAAGGCAAAGCCCATCTGTGCTGGAACCACTTTATTTTTGTCTCGTTTCAACGACTCTCGCAATTCCCTTGACAACTTGAAGAGGCCACGCTCTTACCATATCTCCCGAACGAAGATTAAAAACCAGCACATGTCAGTAGCCATCAAACATCTATATGAATAAGAATATCCTTTATTTATACCCACGATCGAGGAGGATGATTGACCCAGTAAAGCACATCTCTTTTTATCTCAGAACAATTTTTGGGTTTAAAAAAATAGTTTTTTTTGGTGGGTTAGGAACATTCTATGACAAAGATTAATCTTTGTTATTTCCATTGATGTCTTTGAAATTTTCAATAAACCAACCAATGTAAAGGAAGAACTTCCAAAGCATTGGGAATCAAGTATAAAGATGTGGAATTTTATCTTGATATAATTGATGGGATCGGAGAATTAAAGACACCCACCAAAAATAGTAATCTAATCCACAACGATGTATCAAAAATTATAATATTTTTTATTACCGGACTATATCGGTAGACCTGTAAGATCAAAATCACGATAGCATATTGTTGAGTGCTCGCTTTGATCTTCTTCTCCACAGTTTCCTCCTCGTCCACGCTTATAATCTTTCCTGCAAGTGAACATGGCGCACATCAATTTAACAGGCTGAGGGTCAAAAACGGAGAGCTTGTGCGCTGTCATAAATGGCAATGCTTAACTGAGACATAATCACAAACAGGTGGCGTGCAGTTCAGGTGGAAGAGGACGAAGAGGACGAAGATGGCTGTTTCAGAGTATGATAGACATCAAGAGAGCTTCTTTCACACAACTCTCATGAGAATTCAGAAATGATGTGAGGAAGATAATGTCAATATGACACGTGTGACTGAAACTATATTTAATTCAACTGTAGCATCAGCCGCCATTTTAACTAACTTCTAGTTCTATCCAAGTTCCTCCATCCTCTCCCTCTCTCCCAATTGGCGGCAATGTCGATACGATTTTTGTCCGTCGCCCTCATTTTCTCTCTCTACTTTCTCTCTCTCATCGAGCAGAGATCCTCGCTTCCCGTTCTCGGCGCCACCTACTCCGCCAGAACCAGAACCAGAACCATCACCACTGGCCACCAACCGCAGCCTCACGGAGTTGTTAAAGCCATTGAAGCACTCAACCTCAGTTCAGTCCGACTCGAAGACTCGGACCCCACCGTAGTCCGAGCCTTCTCCTACACCAACACTACACTTCTTCTCACTATCCCCAACTTTATGATCCCGCATATCGCCGGAAACCGCTCAACTGCCCTCCGGTGGCTCTACGTCCACGTCGTTCCTTTCTACCCTCGCTCCAAGATCACCACCATTTCGGTCGGAAACGACCTTCTTGACTCTTTCCCTCAGTTCTCCACCTTTCTTTTACCTGCCATTAGAAACGTCTACTTGGCGCTTCACGATCTTGGTATTCATAGGATCTCTGTCTCTACCTCCTTCTCTTTCGTCACCATCATGACGACAACGTTTCCTCCGTCCGCAGCTCGTTTTCAAGAACCAATCTCGGAAGTTATCAGTCCTCTGCTTCAGTTCTTGGATGACACGAACTCCTCCTTCTTGATCAATCTCTATCCGTACAACCTGTACAGACTTAATTCCGAAATCCCCATCGGGTATGCTCTGTTTCAAGAACATGCTTTCAATTTCAGAGATGACATCCTCACTGGCGTCCGGTACCGAAATCTCTTCGACATGATGGTTGATGCAGTGATCAGTGCCATGGCTGTGGCCGGACACGAGAACATTCCGGTGATTGTGACGGAGACTGGGTGGCCGAGCTCTGCAACTGACTCTAGCGAAGTAGAGGCAAATAAAGGCTACGCGGAAATGTACCTAAAGGGCCTGGTGTCGCACTTGAACTCCGGTCTCGGAACGCCGTTAAGAAAGGAAGGGGTGGCGGAGATTTACATATACGAGCTCTTCGACGAAGACGGGGAGAATGGTACTCAATGCAACCGCAATTGGGGAATCATGTACCCCAATTTCACAAAGAAATATGACATTGATTTTTCTGGGTCCGCCGTGATCGACCGGTATACAACTCTGTTTGAGATGTCTAGTTGGCTTTTATTGGGCCTTGCTCTGACGCTGTTTCAATAGCTGTTTCAATAGCTAAGCTCGTAGATTGCTGTCTTCTCCTTCCTTCTCAGGGTTCCGATTTCCAAGGTTTTTCAGGTTCGTCCTGAATTTCTATCTGCAGTAAAAGATGACATTTTGAGAATGATGAAATCATCTCTTATGTTTTTTTTCCGATGACTGTAAAAAGAAGCACAATTGAGTTTTGCAAAGAATTTTCAGTATGATATTGTTCCCGATTGCAGATTTTCTTCCATCAAAACTGAACTAATTCTTAATGTCAGAAAGCTTCAAATTCTTGCCGATGAAGTCAGTCTCTCATACAGCAAACTTCAATACACTGTTGGATCGAAATTTTGACCAATATTCAGAGGAAAATCCTCTTAACATAATATAACAACACCTCACAATTCATACCCTCTCTCTCTCTCTCTCTCTCTCTCTCTCTCTCTCTCTCTCTCTCTCTCTCTACACAGATACATCGAAGGTCAAACAAACAAACAGATCTCAAAAATAATCTCAGCAACAAAATGTGGTCTGAGCAGCTTTTCATAATACCTTTGTTCCATTTACCAAATCCAATGCAATGTCCACAGTCCTAGCCAATTCAAATGCTGCTCCAACATAAGTATGAGGAGTTAACTTCAACAGATCTTCCTTCACTTCGTTTGGTAGGCCTAACCCTTCAATGAATCTTCTCATGCTTTCTTTATCGACTGCTTTCCCTCTCGTTAGCTCCTTCAGCTTCTCGTATGGCTCTGGCACACCATATCTTCGCATGACCTAAAAACGTTGTAAATTTTTGTTATTTTCAGAAAATTATATCAACCCAAAGCAAGATAATGTGAAATATCATTTGGGTTCGTGCGAGAAAAGCCAGATGCATTTGTTTGACACATACCGTCTGTATTGGTTCTGCCAGCACTTCCCATGATTTATCCAAGTCATCATTCAACCGAAACTCATTTACCTGCAGTGAAAGAACAAAGAAAGCCAGATTCTCATATTATTGTGTTGCACAAAATCAATCAATTGTCATTGGGTAACGCTAGATTTACCTTCAAACTCTATATTCTAAACTTATCTTCTGATGTTTCGTTTACATGCTGCTACTTATTAATTGATGTAATAATTAATATAAGACATTAATAATACTAATTAATAATTGACACGTTATAAGATAAGATTAGAATGTAAAATTAGATGATAAACCCAACATTACTTTTGTGTCATTTATATACCTCGAGCTTTGATATCCCCTGAAGTGTGCTTTTATAGGCAAGAAGAGAGTGGCCTAATCCAACCCCCATATTTCTAAGAACAGTCGAATCAGTCAAGTCACGCTGCAAAAGGGTTGTACATTCCATGAGAAACTGCATATGAAAATGATGAGTTGTTAAGATCATACCTGCCAACGTGAAATTGGCAACTTCATGCTTAGCTGCGAAAGATCTCCATTAGCTACACCGAGATTACCTTCACTGTTCTCAAAATCAATTGGATTTACTTTGTGAGGCATGGTTGAAGACCCAATCTCACCTGCCTTGGTTATCTGCTCAAATATGTTTTCTTGATAAAATCAAACTCACCTACCCATTTTACTTTTCATTTTTTTAAAAAAAGCAAGTATTATTCACCTGCTTGAAATAGCCCAACGATATATACCCCCAGATGTCCCGATCGAAGTCGATTAATATATTATTGAATTGCATAATGGCAAGAAAAAGTTTTGCCATGTAGTCATGACTTTCAATCTGCAAAGACAGGAAAACAACTATATCAAAGAGCTTGATTTGCATGACCATATGCTTTTCCCTCAAAATGCCTTTTCTTCCCAGCACGAAAACAATCCCACTGCGGTTTTATCGAATACCAATGAAGTGATAATGATCTGAGAAATGAATGGTTGAATAGCCATCAAATAACACGTACACACCTGTGTAACGTAAGGATTAAAGCTCAGTCCAAGTGAATTTACAAAGTCTTTAGCAGTTTCAGGCCAATCAATGTCTGGGTATGCAACAAGATGAGCATTGTAATTACCAACTGCACCTGCAAACTTCCCCATTATTTCAACTTGAGAAATTTCCCATCTTTCTCTTTTAAGCCTGACTGCAAAAATTGCCATTTCTTTCCCCAAGGTTGTAGGTGAAGCTGGCTACACGAGAAGGAAATAAACATATATAAGAGACTCGCCGATGATTATAGAAAGAAGCTTGCTCTATCGATAAGAATATTCAAATTACTCAGAGAGACATTCTAACTTCACTGATATATTGCTTAGGTCCATGTAATAAGTCTGAAACAATCAATTACGACCTATAAGCTCTGAACCTGCCCATGGGTGCGACAAAGCATAGGAATATGAGCAAAATCCTTAGCCATTGTAGCTATCGCCTTGATCAACTTATCCATCAGAGGAAGTATGACAGTGGTTATTGCTTCTTTCAGCATTAATCCATGGGCAAGATTGTTGATGTCTTCGGATGTGCAGGCAAAATGGAAAAATTCTAGTACCTGAAGTCCAGAATTTAAGGTTAGTTGATACTAAAAGATTGGTAACAAGTTGAACATATGACGAGGATAAAGCGAATCTGAACCTTAGATATTTCTGGATGCGAATCACAATTCTGTTTTAAGAAGTATTCTACTGCTTTCACGTCATGATTCGTCACTCTCTCAATCTTTTTGATCTCCAAGGCGTCATCCAAACAAAATTCATCTATTAGTTTGTGCAAAAAGGACTTTGCATCTTCACTGAAATTAGGAACCTCCATAACTCCTGATATTTCCGATAGTTTCAGAAGCCACTTTACCTGAAAGACAGTAATAAACATTAGACATAAATTTTTACGAAGACTTACTGTTCTTTATTGTCGTTGAGAGTTGTCTGATTGAAACAGGGAGCCGGTGGTAGGTGCTGGATTAAGATGATTGAGTTCATATAAAAGCCACTGCCTATTCTTTCCTAAAACTAAAATTGTTTGGATGATCAAGCATCTAACAAAATTCCATTGAATTTCAGCAAAAGCTATACTGTTCCTTCATGAAAGATGAGCAACCAAAAAAAAAATTCAAAAACTAGGATATAAGAGTACCTCAACCAAAACCCGGAAATAAATTAGGCCGTATTCACTCATATACGGAGCCAATTCCTTAACTTTGCCCCAATACCGACCGTCTAGGGGCGATAAGGCCATCAAACTTGAAAGCTCAAGTTCATCATTCATCTTCATCTGGAAATCATTTGTATAAAGAGTCAATTAATCATACATGATATTCGAATAATTCTTTTGTTTTTTTTTTCAAAAAAAATGTAATTCCCAGAAGAACCTTTTTCGTGATCCTGTCGAGGTTATTAACAGCGGCTTTCAGGGTGAAATCTGTTCGAGCTAAGTGAGGAGAAGCAGTTGAAGACGGAAAGCGAGAGGAAAATAAGTAGTCGGTTGGCATTCGAGAAGCTCTGGATACGGAGCTGGAGTAGAAAGGCTGGTGGGTTTTGATAACCCCGGCAGAAGCTCCAAACTCCATGGCCGCAGCCTCAAAAGGTATGTTTTTTTTTTCACTTCTGGAGCTTCGTAGGGTTAACAGTGGAGACTTGCAGTCGGACGTCGAAGAATTTCAACGCTTTGAATCAGTAGGCTCTCACGTTGTCTTTCGGCCCAAGCCCATACCCAAATCAAGAACATATATAACTACTCTGCTTATCCATGGCCGTATCTCTTTCCCTCGAGATTACAAGAACCACATGCATCTGAACGATGATAAGCTATCCTTACCAATAGAAAAGACTGCTCTTTTCTATTGCAAAAGCTCCCAATCTTCTGCTACGTGGCACAACACCATTAACTGCTTATCTGCAATCCGACTCCATTCTCAGCTTCTCTTCCATACCCATCACACGCCCAATGAACTAGAACAGGAGTCATTGGAACTTTTTTTTTGGGGTTGCTGCAGTTGATTTTGATTCACTTTTTTTAGTTCTGTTTTTGCAATAAATTGGATATGGAAACTGGGGTTGCTTTCTGTGCTCGTGGGGGTATTCTTCCTTCTCTGTCTTCCCAGCATTCGACTCCATTCATGTCTCCTCCTTCCATAACTCCATGTTTCACCTCCAGAGTATGCAAACTTTCTCTTTCTAAACCATTGCTAGCTTTTCCCAAGTCTGTTTTCTGGAACAAGATTGAGTTTCAAATTTCTGTCTTCCTATTCTTTTTGTGTATACCTCTGTCTCATTGAATGCATAAATCTTTTGGTTATAGTCTTCATAGATAGCATTTACAATTCTTTTGAAAATGGATGATTGAGGAGTGTTTGATAAAAGGTCCATGTCATAATTTTCAGAGCCTGAAATCAACCTCACTATTTGGGGAGTCACTGCGACCAGTTCCAAAATCATCGCTTAAGGCGTCCAAGCCGAAGAACTCGTCCTTTGTGACAAGATGCGAGATCGGTGACAGCTTGGTGAGTTTACAGCAAGTTGGATTCATAGTTCTATCTTAGAGTGAAAAACATAGAGCATTGATAAGATTTTATAGTAGCCATTTCGAAAATAGAAAGGTGCATTTCCAGGAAATTAATTAAAATCGAACTCTATTTTAGGAAGAGTTTCTTACAAAGGCAACACCAGATAAAGGACTGATCAGGTTGATGGTGTGCATGGGAGAGGCAATAAGGACCATTGCATTTAAAGTGAGAACAGCTTCTTGTGGAGGAACAGCTTGTGTCAACTCCTTTGGCGACGAGCAACTTGCTGTCGACATGGTTGCCAACAAGTTGTTATTTGAGGTAAGACAGACCAGAATCACTCGTTTAGTTTTATTCTGCAAATTCGATACGTCTAAGTTCTGCAGTTCCTAATTTCTGTGATCCGTAAAAGCCTAAGAAACATGTCCAAAATCTACTTTCATGTTTAAGATATTGTCAAGGGTAAAGATTAAAATTGAGTACTCAGGTTTTCCGTTTTGATAAGTTTTCCTTTATGATCATACTATTCTTCTCTAATGGCTGATGAATATGTAAGAGAGAATTCAGAAGTGCTTTGTGAATTGAGAATCATGACCTTTAAATTCTTAACGGGGTATAAATACCGTTTTCATCATCACAAAATAAAGTAATTACAACCATGTTCTTGGACCAAATAGTTCTAATCCATATCATCTTATATATTTTAAGTCCAATGACATAATCGTAATTAAACGCTACAACTGCGTTACATAATGATAACTTTATAATATATGGTACATGTCAAATGTGGACAAGAATGGCTCATTTTCATAGACATCCGTGGTTTCAGCTATGCTCTTGCAGTTCGGCTTATGCTTTAGTTCAAATAGATTTTATTTCCCAATCTGCAATGACGCTAATACTTCTTATGCTCTGGAGCATAGGCCTTAACTTACTCACACTTCTGCAAATATGCCTGCTCTGAAGAAGAACCTGAGCTCCAAGACATGGGGGGCCCAGTTGAAGGTCGGCTTATCTATATCAGCGTGTAATGAATAGAATATGCAGTATGCTAAAATAACTAGTTCAATCTTTGTCTAAAATTCATTGAACAGGAGGTTTCAGTGTCGCTTTCGATCCGCTCGATGGGTCCAGCATAGTCGACACAAATTTCAGTGTGGGGACGATCTTTGGGGTCTGGCCGGGTGATAAATTAACTGGCGTAACTGGAGCAGATCAAGTTGCTTCAGCCATGGGAGTTTATGGTCCTAGAACGACATATG
The DNA here is from genome assembly GCA_022433055.1 of Begonia peltatifolia. Classification (NCBI taxonomy): domain Eukaryota; kingdom Viridiplantae; phylum Streptophyta; class Magnoliopsida; order Cucurbitales; family Begoniaceae; genus Begonia; species Begonia peltatifolia. Next base: position 23,533,601 of record CM039520.1, on the reverse strand, counting down.
TTCTTGCTCTCAAAGACTATCCGGGAACCCACGAGTTCCTTCTTCTTGATGAAGGTTTATTCAGTTCTAAAGATTGAAACTTTTAATTCTAATATTTCCTTTTCTCAAACATTTTATGTTCTGTTCTTGTGGTAATGGTTAGGAAAATGGCAACACGTTAAAGAGACGACGGAGATCGGGGAAGGAAAATTATTCTCGCCTGGAAATTTGAGAGCCACCTTCGATAACCCAGATTACAATAAGGTTCGTCTGATTTCCTCTTGGTTTTGAACTGCTGAAATGCTAAAATTATTTACTCATCTCCTAAAATTTTCTCTGCTCATCTCACATAGTTGATCAACTTCTATGTCAAAGAGAAATACACATTGAGATACACTGGTGGAATGGTTCCAGATGTTAATCAGGTATTATCTTTGTCTTCCCATAATTCAGTAATGCTTCAGAAAAGAATTGTAATAATCTTTTTGATTTTTAGATCATAGTGAAAGAGAAGGGTATTTTCACAAATGTGATATCCCCAACCTCTAAGGCCAAGCTGAGGCTGCTGTTTGAGGTAGCTCCATTGGGATTTTTGGTGGAGAAAGCTGGAGGTTATAGCAGTGATGGAAATCAATCTGTGTTAAACAAGGTCATCAATAATCTCGACGACAGAACCCAAGTTGCGTATGGATCGAAGGACGAGATTATTCGGTTTGAAGAAACTCTATACGGCTCGTCCCGGATCAAGGGAGCCCCGGTTGGTGCCATAGCCTGATCGAATATTGTTTTCTAAATTCTGAATTTTTGTTCGTTCAAGCCGAGAAGCTTGTAATATAGTGACAAAGTTTGAAATGGAATCTACATTTTCTTGAGAAATACATTTGTAGGTTGGATTATAACTTTGTAAATTCCAAAGTAAACGATCTTTGAAATCATCTTCCACAACATAGTCTTGTCTTTCTTGCTCATCCTTTTAGGCATCTGCTGCCATTGAAATAGCACCAATTCTTGAGGTTTAGTCAAAATATTCAAAATGGGAAGTAGAAAGTGGACAGGATCAGTGAGTAGCCTCGTCGATGCCGCAACTGACAAAGTATGGGGTCTGATTTCTGAAACTAAAAGACTGCCAGAATGGATGCAGATGGTGGAAAGGTGCACCGACTTGGCCGGAGAAGAAGGCGTTCCAGGCTACATCCGGCTGGTTTCAGGCTTCATGTTTCCTCGAGAAGATGGGGAGAGATCTTGGATCAGAGAGAAGCTGATTTGCATGGATCCATCGTGTTATATGTACGTCTACAAAATGGAAGGAAGCAATGTAGGCTTAGATGGATCTATAAATTCACTGAAGTTAAAGGAATATGGAGATGAATCTACGTTGATAGAGTGGGAATTCGAGGTCGATGCCATGGAAGGCGCAAGTGAAGATAGTGTCATAGATTATCTCTGTTTTCTTTATAAATCTTGTATTAATCGAATCGAGGGTGTCTTAAATCATCCTCTAATCAACCTTAAGCAGTCTATCTGTTAGGTTTGGTTTTGAACAGAATTTGAACCGAACTGAGTCAGTTTGGTTTTAGACAAAAAAAATCGATTTTCGATCGGTTTTCAGCTCTCCTCGGTTCAATTTCATTTATCGGTTTTTTTAGTTTAAATTTAGATTTTGGATCCGTTTTGACCAGTTTAGATCTATAATTTGTATTTTAACATAAATATTTTAAAAATTATATAAATATTATAAATTCGATCTGGTTTGATATTTTAAAGAAGAAACTAAGAACCGAATTCTCAGATTGGTTTGATTTGAGTTTTAACCAAACCGATTCTTAAAATTGAAAAATCAAAACCGAACCAAACCAATGAGACACCGATCCAAAGAAAAGATGTGTAATTCAGGCTTTGCACTAATTTTGAGTGTTTCCTTTGGCAAAGATAAGTAATTTATTGAAACATGTAGGGGCAATATTGGGAATACAAGGAAAAAGAAACATTGGATGATGAATGAGTTGACAGAAAAAGAATTTCACGTATCGTCATCTTCTTCCCTTCCTTCTGCTCTCTATATAATATAACCTCAACTTTCAATCGCTCTTCTCCTCAAAGAAACCCAGGTACAGAATTTCTCTCTCTTGTTTCTCCACCATGTATTTCTTACTTTCTCTCTCTAATTCCAGCTAAAGATTTGAAACCCAGCTGACTTATGTCCCTGTAAAACTTCAATGCCTCTATTCTCCGTCTCTCGAATCACTCTGGAGATTGTATTCGGTAATTCACCCACCAAAGCTTGACCCAATTCTTGGGTAGTCGAGACAAGACAATGGAAACTTTGTATCCAGATTCATACTTATCAACCCAAAATTGGTTTGTGGAAGAAACCCAGAGCACAGAATGGACGAGAGAAGAAAACAAGAAGTTTGAAAGCGCTCTCGCCATGTTCGACGAGAAAACCCCAGACAGGTGGGCGAAAGTGGCTCTGATGATTCCTGGAAAGACGATTTCAGACGTGATTAAACAGTACAGGGAATTAGAAGAAGACGTCAGTGAAATAGAAGCCGGGAGGGTTCCGATTCCAGTTTATCTCGCCTCCTCTTTCACCTTCAAATTCGTCGGAAATCGCAGCTTTGACAGAAGAAAGTCGTCAACGGCCAGGATTTCCGATCAGGAGAGGAAGAAGGGAGTTCCATGGACAGAGGAAGAGCACAGGTAAATCTACCGTAGATAATACCAATTTTCTGAAGTTCAGATTGTTGCTCAGAATCTAAAACGTTTGGAAATGTCGACTTCTCCCGTCTGTGTTTTGCAATTTTGCAGGCAATTTCTGCTGGGACTTCTGAGATATGGAAAAGGGGATTGGAGAAGTATAGCCAGAAAGTTTGTGAAATCCAAAACACCCACTCAGGTGGCAAGCCATGCCCAGAAATACTTTATAAGGCAGCTTTCAGGAGGGAAAGACAAAAGGAGACCAAGCATTCACGACATTACCACCTCGAATCTCACAAAAGCATCTTTTTCAGAAGCTGACCAGCTACCTCTACGAGATCACTCTTCTCAGATCTCATCACAGCTCAACTCCCAACTGTTCGTCGATTGGAATCGATCTGAAGACGGAGGATTCATGATTTTCGACTCTTCTCGTCGAAATCTGTTCATGTCATCTTCGTTCGAGATCACCTCAAATGACTTCAAAAGTGAACATAATCTATACACCAACCCCTTCAATTCCATGTTCCAAATCCAGTCTTCCAGATATCAAATCCACGGATAAGGCAGCTTTCTCTGTTGATATCAAATGATTTCTGTACTTGACTGTTGTGCTATTACACTGCATGAACATGAATTTGAAAAAAAAAATAATAATAATCATTTTCTGAATATTATCAGAAGTTATCAGGAAAAACAGTCAAACCAGTTGTTCTCTACCAATCAATCTACTTTTGCTAAACCCATTTCTGATGTGGCCAAACTTACTGACTCACAAGCCACTCCATCTATCACAGCTTCTATTATATGTCCAGTGTGGTGAAGTTGACCAACTTGAACCACCATCGCTTAGTAGGAGCTGAGTTTGAATTCCACTAGATGACCCAGTCATCTCTCTTTATCATTCCTTTTCCATTTATTCGCGACAGCCCGCCGTTTCGAGATTAGAACGGCTCAGTATAGAATCTAGTTTATACTAGTAAAAATGTACAATGTCATATTAATTGGAAAATTAAAAAATACATAATCCATAAATAAAATTCTTTTTTCTATTTCGTACGATGCGTTTTGAACTAATTTTAATAATAAAACTGTGCAAGCTCCGATCTTTGACGGACAACATTAGACTGAGAGACGAGACGATACAAGATCACATTATCTTCTTCCTTTTGTGTGGGTGAGTGGTGGGCGATGGAAGATCCAAAACCTCTGCAGATTAAACTATTTGAGCGGGGCCTTGGTTGGAAAGTGATGATGATGATCACTATCTCAAAGCATTCCTACGAACGCAGATTAGATAAAAAAGAAACGTGGCTTTACTTTCTTGGGTGTTGCTGTTCTTTTGTCTTTTCTCAGAAATACTATTGCTCAAAAGGCTAGTGCTCCTACCCATGTCATTTTGCACATTTCATTTTCTTATTTGCTTTATAAAAAGCAAACTAACCCTTCTTCCCCTTCGCCAACAACACTTCTCCCTTGTTTAATCTCATTACCAAATGCAATGAATTAATCTGTACAGGGATTGATGTCAAAACGATCTCAAATACGTTCACTGTTGCTAAGTGGACTTACAGTTGAGAGGTTGTTCTCTCTAACAGCAGAAAATTGCTTTCTATTGTTTGTTCTCTCGAGAAAGATTATTCCTTTCTCTCGTACTTCTTCCTTTCTTATTTAAAGAAACCATAAATAAGCGAAGCATAATTTCAGAACTAGAGTATAGAATTGAAAATTGAATTCAACGCCATTGTACTGTAAAAGGGTAAAGAATAGAATGTGGCAAAAAAAGAAGAAAAAAAAAAAAATCTTCCTTCTCAAGGATGAATTTTATGCCTGCAAAGAAGTAGGATCAAGGGGCTTGACACTCTCCGGAAAATCCGTTCGCCGTCCGGCAAGAGAGTAATAAGCGAGAATTTGGGCTGGATGTTCAACAATTACATCTTCACCAAGCTGACCAGGCACACTAACTCGTGAGGCAGAGATCAACTCGATATTCCAATAGGGGCGAGCCATTGCCAAAAGATCAAGACCTGTGCTAGAACCTCTATATCCTTGAACCCAGAAATGCCTCAAAGAATTAAGCTGCGTCACAGCAACAGCAAGTGCATGCTCACTGAATAAACAACCTCTCATCTCAAGTTTTTGCATGTTAGGACAACCTGTAGAAAACTGCAAAAGTCCTGCATCAGACTCCCCAACGCAACCCAAGAGCATCCACCTTACATTTTGACTGTATTGCGCAATGTAACTAAGACCGACATCGGTCAAACCCCCGGGTCGGAGATATAAAGCAAATCTTCTAAGCTTCTCACAACCCATCAACAAAGCTCGAACTCCTCGATCAAGGGGCAGATCTGTTATAAGCGCTTCTTGATTCAGCAGGACAAGGCGAAAATCACAGAGATTCTTGGAGAGAGTGCCAATGCACTCCAGAGCATTATTTGCGATATCAGTAACATAGACGGCCAAGTATTCCAGTTCAAGGCAGCCCTGAGCTAAAGCAATTAGTCCTCTTTGAGAGACAAGCCCCCCTTGGTCCTCCATTCCCTGCTCATCAGCACCTTGCTCAACTCTAAGCCTTTTCAGTCTCTTACATGTCCGGCCAAGAACTTCTAATCCTCTATCTCCGATAACATTTCTTGCCTGTCCAACAAAAAAAAAATTAGGCTTTAAATTGATGGTGGCTATGTGTTTTCTGCTGTGAGTGGAGCTCTTCAAAATTGTAAGATGCCAGTAGCAAAGTAACTTTGCAAATCAAATAAATTGAAAACCTGACCATGCAAATAAATAATCAATAAAGCAAAGAAATAAGCCAAAAAATTTGACTAAACTGGAACGACTGAACCAAATCAGAATGCACAGACAAGATAGATAAAAGACAATAATAAATCGAAAAATATATAGCTAAAAGATTTCAAGGAACAATAATAGTATATAATCAACAAAAACTACACATGAAATAGGAAGTGTACATCAAGAACCTAGGTCTATAAAGAAATTATAAAGAGAGTGATTAAAAGAAAAAGAACTAGAAGAGGAATTAAACGGGGACGCAAAGAAAGATATGATTTGCATATATACCTCAAGAAATTCTAAGTTAGGGCATTGTTGTAGCAAGGCGCAGTGATCATCTGTGCCCAAAAAGGCATACAAAAGATCCAATTTTTTCAGCATGGAAGCAAATGGGAATACTATATGCATCTCATTCCTCCTCATGTAAGTAAGGCCCAATTTGCGCAAGTTTTGCGGCAATGATAAGGAAGAGTACTCTTCAGGCGCAAGATTGAAGAAGCCACCACAGAATTCCTCCAAATTGGCCGCTGTGCGTAAAAAACCCACCAGATCCAAGATTTCGTAGTCACTTATTTTAACAGAGCACAAAGAGAGGCAATTTCTTGCTATCAGTTCAAGGTCTTCAACTTTAATAAATGCAAGATCTGTCATGTAAAAGTTTAGTGTTTCAAGTACTGTGTTGTTTGTGGCAAGTTCATGCAGCCAGTCGCCATCTTTTTCATTAATGGAGCTCTCCTCCAGAAACAAATGTTTCAAATTCCTGAATATAGAAGTGACACCAAACAAATAACACAGTAATATAAAGAAAGAGGTGAAAATTCACAGTAAACTTTAGAAATGATGTCCTGATAAAGAATACAGGGTGCAATCGATATAAAAATAAGACGACAAAAAACTTAAATAGGTTGGTGTAGCTATATGATATATGTGGAACCTCTTCCTCATCCATTCTCATAACATGGATTGTCTGATTGTTTAAACATATATATGCCACAAAGTGCTACACAAATGAATTTTTCCACATGAAGACGCTAAAAGCGCAATCTTTGATCCAGAAACAAGCGAGCTTGCATTACAAGGTTTAAATCCTTGGATAAAGCACAGCAAAAAGTTTAGCACGGAGAAGACTTTCAGTCCATCAAAAACAAACAAGCTATCGTTTCAGGTGGACATAGCTCATTCAGATAAGCTCTTAAAGACCGTCTCAAACGAAGACCTGGGGCGTCTTCCAAGAACTAATGTCAGTCTTAGACGAGAGTCAATCATGGTCCAAGAAAGCATTTGATTTGTTGTCACAGATGTTGAACTATCTAAGACGCCAATCCACTACACATCAACGTTCAAATTGAAAAGAAGGTGAAGGAAAAGTACAGCGCTTCAATGATCAAAATATAGTAAATAGAGATTAGACCGCTATTCATTGAAGTAAGATTATTTGAATTGCTTGAATTTGATACCTGCAATACCGACCGACTTCCAAAAGGCCATCAGTGGAGAATCCTGAGCACTTGTCAATCTTAAGGGTCAGTAGCGCCCTCCCACGAGTTCGAAGAAGGAGTTTCAGATCCGAATCCGTAACAATCATGCGGCGGAAATGGATTGATTTTAAGCAGTTGAAAGACTCCGAAATCTCTTTTACCCAAGGGGCCACATATCCTCCCCAATCTTCTGGAATTAAATTGAACATAGCCGCCCTCGGCTTACCTTTCAATTTCAGGGATTCGAGATGCTGAAATCGCGAGCGGAGCCGTTCGGGGGTGGTGGTGTAACAGAGAGCGATGGTGACGTGCTTGCGAGTAAGGGCGTCAATCTCGTACCATCGCCGGCAAACAAGCGAAACGGCGTCACGGTCTTTGGGGTCATCAATATAGGACATCACGCAGCTTAGAACAACATCGGACATACCAGGAATCATTCTACCAACGTTTTGTTCCTCCATGTTTCAAAGTAGAGGATGAAATTTCCCTAAGCCACAAAGATCTTCACTCCTGGTAGCTCAGCTCGAGTCTTTCAACTCAATAACGACGAAAAAACCTTCCAAACCCGAACTCCTCCGCTTCGAAATATCTCAAATGAAGAACAGAGAAACTGAAAGAATCAAGAATCTAAACAAGACGAGCTCAACTGTTAGAGCCTGGAAGAAAGAAGGTAGTGGAGTCCAAGAACACACGGCGAGAAGCGGACAGTTCTGGACAGAAGCCTTAAGATGCCAATAAGAGCTCCTTTGTTACCACGTGGCGTCTTGTCATTCGTTGACCTGCATTCAGTTATCCCCAGATTGTTTTAGTCTAAAATACTTTGGTTAATCTCTCTCCTTAAGTGTGATTAGCACTAATAGTATTAAAGCCCATAAAGGCCCAAAAAAGTTGCATTTAAATAATTTTGTCTTAGTTTAATCATTAATGATGAAATTTAGATTTAATTGTTTAAACTTTTTATAAGAAAACGTGTCAAATTATCTTTAATCAACCGAGACATAAAATGCAGAATCAATTATTTTAGTGTAATGGAAATAGTTTTGTTAATTAATCGACCTTAACTTAAAATCAACTTTATATGATATTAAGACTGGCAGTCGGATCTTCTTCTCGACGTTAATAATTCGATTAATATTTCAGATGGTCGATCTAATGAAATATCGAGACTTTCCGTATGCAAAAACATTTATTTGTTACTGATAAAGGCTAACGTTAGATGTCTTTGCATCAATCTCATAAAACAGTGTTATTTTTAATGGGTTTGAATTTAAAAATAAATTTATTATTGGGTATGTGTATGTGTACTTGGGTTTTTATTATTTTGTTATTACAATAAATTCTATTATTTGATGTTTAATATTAATGAGTGACAACCAAGAACTCAAATAGTTCGGCGGAAAGGACCCAAGTTGGATTTAATTAACTAATTATTTTAATTAATTAATGTTTCCACTTTGAGATGCTTATGTCGTTCATTTTCAAGCTGTCGTCTCAATAATCTCATCCGTTAACTAAATTCAAGGCTATTTACAGCAGCGAAACCAACCTCTGAAGGTACATGCATGAACCAAGAACCCCACACATAACCTCTCTCTCTCTCTCTCTCTCTCTCAATGGGGGCATGGGTGTGTCCGTGTGTGTGCGTGTACGTTGCAGTTTTGGCCGTCTCAATTCATCTCTGCCTTCTCTCCGAATAATCCTGAAACGGGGGACTGATTTAGAACTGTGGGTAAAAATGGCTGCTTCGTCTTCGTTTGTTACTCTGGTTTTGAAATGTACAGTCGTGCCTGACAAAAAATCCATTCTTGGAGGCCTTAAGCTCTCCGTCTCCGATCTCCCCATGCTATCCTGCCAACTATATTCAGAAGGTTTGTCTCTTTTATTTCCCTCGTGTTACTATTGACTCCATTGTCGCCGCTCTTAAGCGCGGGTTGTAGCAGACGCTCTCTCATTTCCCGCCTCTTGCCGGGCGATTAGTGACGGACTCCGACGTCCATGTTTACATCACCTGTAACGACGCCGGAGTCGAGTTTGTTCTCGCCAACGCTTGTACTTTGTTTGCTCCTACCTACGTTCCTTAGTGTGTGAAGGAATTCTTTGCTTTTGATGGGATTGTGAGCTTTAATGGACACTTGAAGCCCGTCATGGCGGTGCAGGTTACAGAACTAGCTGACGGCCTTTTTGTCAGCTGCACGGTGAGCAACGCAGACACCGACGGCATTTCATTTTGGAATTTCTTCAATACATTTGCTGACATTTGCAAGGGGATGAAGAGGCTAACCCGCGTGCCGAATTTTATCAGGGACTCAGTTTTGATCTCGCCTTCGGTTCTCAGGCTGCCGGAAGGAGGTCCCACTGTCACATTTTCCGGCGATGCTCCCTTACGAGAACGAATTTTCAGTTTCAGTAGAGAAGCAATTCTGAAGCTGAAATACAGAACCAACAACAGAAAATGGACTAATAACGACGAAGATGAAGCCGCTGAAAGATTGGGGAAGCAGCAGAATGATAAATATCAAAGGAATGGCGAGAAAGTGACGGCCATGGAAAACCTCGAGAACTGGTTCGAAAACGCCGTCTCGAAACCTCAACCAACAGAAATGGAAACGAGAAACGAAACGACGGAGATTTCGTCCTTCCAATCACTCAGCGCATTGCTATGGCGGTGCGTTACGCGAGCAAGGAAGCTACACCCAAGCAAAACGACGACCTTTCGAATGGCAGTGAATTGCCGGCACAGACTAGAACCGAAGCTCGACCCCTACTACTTCGGCAACGCAATTCAAAGCATTCCCACCTACGCCGCCGCAGACGACCTGTCTTCCGGCGATCTCCGCTGGTGTGCAGAGCAACTGCACAAGAACGTGAGGGCTCACCATAACGGTACTGTGCGGCGGTATGTAGAAGACAGGGAGAGCAATCCCAGGTTGTTCCCGCTGGGAAACGCAGACGGTGCATCGATCACAATGGGTAGCTCTCCGAGTTTCCCAATGTACAATAATGATTTCGGGTGGGGTCGTCCACTAGCTGTTAGGTGCGGTGGGCGAACAAGTTCTGACGGTAAAATCTCGGCATTTCCCGGCAGAGAAGGGGGAGGAAGTGTTGATCTGGAGGTTGTTCTGTCGCCGGAAACAATGACAGGACTGGAATCTGATGCGGAGTTCATGCAGTACGTATCTCATCAAATTAAGCAAAAACCATAATACAGCAAGAATCTTCGCGTTGTTTTACCATTAATGTACCTTACTACGAGTAATGTTAATAATGCTTCATTTGAAACTTGGAAATTAGAAGATTTCATAAAATGAAGTGCTATGATTCAAAGGTATAATCATTAATGCAAATCTTAACAATTCGTATTGCCTAGCCAATGAACTTGGCTGGGAATCATCTGCACGACAAGGGTGAGTAGAGGGAAGGATTCTCAAAGAAATTACAACAGATGAGAAACAAGCATGCTTATTCATACAGACGAGAGGAGTCGGGGACAAGAACCACAAAACCACTGCTGCAAATGATCCAATTCAATGGTTAGAGCATCAAATCAAGGTTTTCGCCTTAAGTTTCAACTTGATAGAAGCAATCCACTGACACATGATTGCAGAATTATTAACTTTAACACGAACAATCGAAGATTATTCTTACAATATGTCGAGCGCTGAAAAGAGTAAGTACGAGCCTTGAATTCTCAATCATAATGTACAAGAACTACGCAAAAATTGCCAAATTTATGCACGAGACCAAGAAATAAAAAGGAAGATCGACCTGATTGGCGATCTCTTAGCGCTTGCTATCGTAATCGACTAGATCGGAATCCGTTATAGACCTAGAATGCTGCACTATGGACCGTCCGATTGAGTTGATCCAGTCCTCCTTCTCTTTCTCCGAGTCGGCGATGAAGTACATGGTATCAGACCTAGTCGAGAGCTCGAATGCGTACTGCTTGTTGAGAACGTCCTCCGCGCCCTTCACTGTCAAACAAGTCGCCACAGGAATGACGCCTCTAGGCTTAGAAGTTCGATTGACAGTAGATTCTTTGAACCAGAAGAGTTTTCCTTGTTTGAGCACGAACCAGCGGCGTCGCCAGGTCCTGATGTACTCCCCTTGCTTGGTTAGCCACCCGGTTCGCTCAGGATTGGACCAGAACTCCACGCCGTCATAGTCATCGGGTTTCTCGGCCTGGCCCGTCGCCGCCCGCCATAGACTTTCCATCGAAAGGCAGAGGAGATCGGGTTTGGATCAGGAGCGTTGAATCACCGGTGAAAGGCGAATGCAAGGTTAGAAAGCACTCAATCTTATATCAGTGCAGATGGTCATCTAATATTATGGGCCTACTCTTGGGTTTGGTCTTTCTTACTGGCTTGATCTTTGATATTGGGACAAAATCATTTCAATATTATATCTAAACTATTTATGTTAACCTAGAAAACCCCAACCAATCTTGTTGTCAATTTATCTTTTAAATTTGCATATGTTTAATTTCCAAGTTGATTTGAACTTTGGAATTAGAAATCGAGGTAAACCATAATCACATAACAAACACATACTTAGACGAATAAATTGACAACAAAACCAAAACGACTGATAGGTGAAAGATAAACTACAGTCTGTAAAAAATTTTGAACGTTAGAATTGAAATTCCGTTATCCCCTCATTTGTCCAAGGTCTAAAATCAGAAAACCAATTGACCTTTCAAAGATGCAACGACAAGAAGGGGTGAAATCAAACCTTTAGCAAAGTAGAATTACTTGAATTGTTTAGAGAAGCTTTTGTCATTCTCAAGACTAGGCGCTTGCAAAGAATATAAAATCTCTCGTTCCATAGAGACAGAAAAAAAGAAAAAATGATTAGGACTAGAGAGAGCTAGAAGAATTTACAATTGTTTATATCAAGACTATGTCCATTGCTCATGCATCATCTGCATCACGTCCACCAACTCATGCTTCGTGATTAGGCCGGGGACCCTCCATCGGGACCCTGAAACGACAATTTCAATCTGTTCAAGAACAAAATCCCTTCTCAGCTGCTATGCAATCTTAATTAATCAAATCATATGAAAGTATTAACTATTCGTAATTAATAGCAGCATAGCGACCACTAACCGCTCAAGAACCGATTTTCCTTCCTTGTAATTTTGACTATTTTCATGCCTTAAGTCCTATAAAAATCATCAAAGTTGCCGAAACTTCTTAAGGAATCATCGATAAACCAAAAGAATAATTTTTTTAAGCCATGCTTCGTAATCTTACGTAGGTCCATCCGATCATCGCTCCACATCCAACACAAAATATAACAGCAACGGTATGCAGCCCCATCATCCTCGCTCGATCTAATAATTTTTCCCTTGTTACATTCACTCTGCCCAAAGAGGAAACAAAAAATTTGATTGTACATAAGTTATTCTGACGAATGCAAATGTTCTACTCGATACTGAAAAAAAAAACAAGAAAAATACAGAAAAAAATATGCCGAAGCTTACACCTTATCAAAAAGGTAATAATGGTGTGCTAAAAATCAAGAAAAAACTTACACCTTATTGAAGAGGTAACCCTCCCCATGCTTGCTCTTGAAAGACTGAATAGAAAATGCCCACACAGAGCATGAAGTCAGAAAATTCGTGATTAACATGTTTAATCAACATAACTTGGACATTGAAGAATTTATGCAGAAAAAGAAGTGGATGGAAGAAAAAAAGACACCCTATCTATGTGCCACCTTAACATTACATAAATATAAAACTAGATAAATACACGCCTCTCTGTGTTATGAGTAAAAATATAAAACCCTTGAATAGAACTTATACGAACTAAAAATAGTACAAACATTCGAGAGGTTTATAAGCTAGCTCTCCCTTATAATATTTTTTCAAAATTCTCAATCTCCCCTCATGTCAATCTTCTATATAAATAAATAACATTTAGAGAATACTAAAATACATAATTAAAATATTATTTAAGAATTTTAAAAGACAATTAGAATAAGTACACTATTGAATTTTACCAAGAACATCCAATGAAGCACGTGAAGTACTCAAAAATTGATTATCCTTCGTGAATTGAAAAACATTTTTTGCAAATGGATGATATAATACCATGAGCTAGTTTAAGAGAACGAGAAGAATATATTATCTAGCTGATACTGAATTCAAAATTAGAAAAGAGGGCAAGTATAATTTTCAGTAATCAAACATATTAGTATCATGAGGTTGTAAGACGTGGTAATTGAATGAGTGAATTTCGATTTCCAAACGACTTTTCAAGTGCATTTGGATCTTAGAAATACTACAATTTGAGAATTAAAAAGTTAAGAAGGAATCCTCTCTCAGAAATCCAAGCTTTGTCTGCAAGGTTGGAAACAAAAATCTCACTTATCAGTCAAAACAACTTGTCGCCCCTTTATCCTCTTTCTAAAACAACAATTTTCCAACTCTACATTATCCGGATATGAAACGAGAACAATTTCACAGTGAACACAATCCAGAATGTAAATCACATGAAACCTCTGCTCAGTTGTTTTGAAATTATATGTATAATCTCTCAAAATAGAAATACAGGATTAGCAGAAGCAATTACGAGAAAGTTATTCAGAAGCTCAAATGCTTTGGAATATGTCCAAACCTTTGAAACGATGTCCTCGTGTAGAGCAAGATGAGTGCCGCAGTGCTTGCAGGCGTAGATCTTCCCCTCTAGACTCACCGTAAACAATCGCCCCATCTCTTCGCCCAAACCCCACCAATCCACAACAAAAAAATCAACGCTAAAAGAAAAGAAAAGAAAAGAAAAGAAAAGAAAAGAAAAACAAGATTCAGAAGAAAAAGAGCATTCCAGTTAGAAATTAACGATCGAACGCCATAAAATCAGTTGTAGCAAAGAATTGGAGAGTAATGCAAGCAAGAAAAGCAGAAAAGAAAGAGAATCTAACCAATGGCACCTCTCCCTTTCCCTTTTGGTATACTTAGTCGCAGGAATTGTGGACGAAGAGTAAATCGTTTCTAGTATAAACGATTAAACTCCTTTCTCTCTCGATCTCTCTCTGTAAAAGCAAACCTGATAAGCCTTGAATGCTAACTATTCCTCGGTCTTCTACCCTTGCAAAAGCAAACCGGATGTTCTGAATTTTACTCGAAGATTTCGTATTTTCAAATATATATATTTTTAAAATTATGATAATGCTTATTTTTCAATTTTTCGTGTTAACAAATATTGAAGAATAAATCAAACTTAAGAAAGTGAGCTTACCCTTCTTCGTCAAAAAATGTTGATAAGGTTGCTTCTCCACCAGCTGTATAGGATAGACAAAACTGGACGGGAATTACAGTCGGGCTGGTTATACCGACCCGAAGTTCTAATTCATGTTTTCTATTTTCAAGAATCGTAAAAATCAAATTAGATTATGAGTCAAATATGCAACCGAAAACTCGGTTGGACCCAAAATCTCGAAAGACTGGTTCATATTTGAAACCGACCCAAACCCAACAGAACCCAATCTCCGAAAACACAATGACAACAAAAGAAAATATAAATAATTTTTGTTTCAAAAACTAATCAAATTGGTTTAGTACTAATTCGGTTCTGGAATATACAATTCTAGTGAAGTTAGTGTTTGGAGTCCATATAACCTAAGATCAAGATTCTAATTTAATTCATAGAATAAACATGAACGAGACCGGGGCCACCCTTTTCCCAAATGAAGATAAGCAGTTGTGGCAGTAGTGGGAAGCCCAATCAGATTAAAACTTGGGAATATTCAATCAGACGGTGCAGAATGAACGGCGGCAGAAATAGTCGGCTCAAGGGAGTAGGAGAAAAAAGTAGGTTAGGGAGGAGATTTGGTTGGCCTTCCCCACCCATTTGCAAAGACGTTCTGACTACTCCCGTACGTACCGTAACCTACCCCAATTGATGGTTAATTCGTTAATTAACTAACTAAACTCTGTTTTAGAAAAAACAAACGAAGGATCCCCCTTAAATTACGTTTTTAACCAACATTGATTGACTTGATTCTTTGACCAACTCGATTCATCTCGTCAGTCTACGAGTTTGATCACCCAAACTGAGAAAATATGTCCAACTTTTGTGGGGTCGATGCTATAAAACGGGCTTTCCCAGTCTACGAATCTCTCTCTCTCTCTCTCTCGGTGACCAAGCTTCAGGAAGGGAGGATGGTAGGACCTTCCAGGCCGCAGTTTGTTCTCTTCGGCTCCTCCATCGTTCAGCTAAGCTTCAGCCATGGCGGTTGGGGCTCCATCCTCTCTGATATTTACGCTCGCAAAGTACTCTCTCTCTCTCTCTCTCTTTGTCTCGCTCTCTCTCACAGAGGGTTGCTTTGTTCTTTGTAAGCGGAAATCTATGGCTGCTTCTGTAGATGCATATGGCTTCCTTTCTTCGTCTTGCCTCTTCACTTGTTTTTTTCTTTTTCCTATCAAACAACTCTTCCCAGAGAATTGCATCCAAAAGGGTGAAGCACAATTTGCTGATGCCATGGTTCAATAATTTAGCTTGTCGTGTATTGCTTGTCTGGTTAAATTGAAATATCTGACTTTTGGAAAGCTAAATCACCCTTTTTCCCCCAAGTTCCAATGCTTTACCTAAACATGCTTTCTTCTAGTTCTTTTCTGTTTTATCTTCTATTATAGGGGCCATATTAATGGTTTTCGTGATTTGCTTTTTCAGGCAGATATAGTATTGCGAGGTTACAATGGGTGGAACTCGCGACGGGCTTTACAGGTCCTTGACCAAGTCTTTCCAAAGGTATTTTGCAATAATATCTGTAAAAAAACTTCAATGTTTTTATGATCATGCATAGATTTACGACAGATTTGTTGAGAAAAGTAACAATTTTGGGCAAACTGACGAGGTTCTTACCTGCCGGTTTGCATGTTTTACGACGACTCGTTCTTCAAAAACGTTGCTTTGATTCGAAAAAGTTGTGTTTTGTGTCTCGTACTCGTAGGATGCTCTTGTTCAACCTTCCTTGGTGGTTGTCTATTTTGGTGGCAATGATTCAATGGGACCCCACTCTTCTGGGCTTGGCCCTCATGTTCCACTTTCTGAATATGTCGAGAACATGCGAAAGATTGCAAGCCATCTCCAGGTACTCGATGAACTTCAATTATGCTGTGTTTTGAAACTTAAAAAATCTAGTTTTTTGAGTTATGTTTCTGTTAAATCTTGAAAATATGGCCTAAATTATTCATTTTTGTAAAGATGATAGCTATTGGTGTTGGGAAAAGTAATTAATCAGAGCAAAAAATGATGACTAATGCGTCTCGATAAAAAAACAATTCAATTTAAAACTTAAACTATGGATCATGAACTATGTTTAGGCATAAATCAGACCTTATATTATCTCCCAGTAACAAGTCAACTCTCGTTATTATTCGTTGTTAAATACACTTGTAGTCGTTCGCGTTTTTAATAAAAGCGACCTCCACGGTAGTTGTCGTTTACGACGAGGTCGTCTTCGTTTTTACGTGCAGTCACCCTCTTATGAGCTACTACGGAGGTTGTCCTTGTTTAAACAAGACTACCATCATGCGAAACGCGGTCACCATCATTTAACACGCGGCCGACCGCGAGCGTATTGAACAGCGAGAGTTAATTTATTTCTTATAAATAATTTAATATTTGGTTTGTACTCAAACATAATTTTACCGTGTAAATTATCACTATCCTAATAATTTAATCTTTAAATTATACTTTTCCTTAAAACACTATAAACCAAGAGTATTTGGTGTGCTAGAAGATTAGAGATATTTCACGAGCAATAGGTGGGTTGTTTTTTGCGCATTAAATTCTAAGAATAACGATTTTTCTTAGCAAATTCTATTTTTCAGAATGATTTCTTTATAGTCCCGGTTTTCGTAATTTTTATAGATTTGAATTTTCACGTAAAAATTTCGGGTATTTATTGTTGTCCAATGTTACTCATGCTACTTGATTCATTTTTCCTAACACTTCATGCATGGTTTTACTATGGAAATTTGTGAACAGAGCCTTTCGGATAAAACTCGGACTGTCTTTCTGAGTTGCCCTCCTCTGAACGAAGCCAAACTTCGTGTCAACGCAAGGTGCTTCGACGAATTTCTATGAATTTTATTTTATTTTTTTTCCGTAACGTACTTTCGATTCTTATTTTCGTAATTGTTCGTCGAGCAGCGGAGTTTTTAGCGAGGTAGTGAGAACAAACGAGCTATGCAAAAAGTATTCAGACGCTTGTGTAGAGCTGTGCCAGGAGATGGGAATGGCAGTTGTTGATCTGTTCAGCGCAATCCAGAAAAGGGATGACTGGGCGAATACCTGTTTTACGTGAGTCTACTTCGTCATTCTTTCGATTAAAATGAAGAAATTTCTGAATATTTTGTTCATTTTTGCAGAGATGGAGTTCATTTATCCGAAGAAGGAAGCAAAGTAGTGGTGGAGGAGATATTGAAGGTGATAAAAAAAGCTAACTGGAATCCATGTCTGCACTGGAAAGCCATCCCGGCCGAATTTTCCGACGACTCGCCCTACGATCTCGTCGCAGCCGACGGGAAGACGACGTTGAACGTCTCGGAGTGGACATTTCACCGGGAGATTCAATGGGATTAAGTCACGTAATCCAGAAAAACCCATCTGTTTGAGTTAACGATTACAACTACCGTATGATCACCGCCGTTGATCGAGGTTGTTCGGCGTCGTCGACTTTTGTTTCGTCATGTACGGCCGGCCGAGAGTGTCGTATAAATTAAATTATCATTATGAATAATTAATTTTTAATTAAAAGAATATGAGGAAGTTCTTGTTAAAGATTTGATTAGTGTAACTGTGATTAGGAGGAGATTAATGGTTAATTACTGAAGTTTTAACTCCGTTTTGGTATCTTAATCTTCTCCCGATCCATAACTTTATCTCACACCCAACAGTCTTCGTATCTGGCAAAGAACAAGCCAAGGGGAGGAGGATCCTAAGATATGCCGACGGATCCATTCCTCTATACCAAAGCTTTAATGGCTGGATCCAACTACCTTCTTCCACCTGTCGACTTCTTGGGGATTCGTACCGTTCGATATTGACGCCTCTCTGCTACGATTCTTCTTCTTCTTCTTCTTCGAACATTGTCGTACGCGTTTAATCTTATCGCATTCAATCCGATTGTTTACTCTCTCTGATTTCGATCGCACCCATGTCGAAACAGTCCTACAAAGTTTGTTTCTGCTTCCGGCGGCGGTTTAAGATGGCGATTACCGAGGCGCCGGCGGAGATCAAGGCGGTCTTCGAGCAGTATTCGGAGAATGGAAGCATGACTGCCGATCACCTTCAGAGATTCCTGATCGAGGTTCAGAAAGAGGTAAATTTAACAAAGGAGGAAGCTCAGGCCATTATTGAGAAGAGTCTTCACGAGTTCAAGCACTTGAGCATTTTTCATCGGAAAGTTCTTAATCTGGAAGCCTTCTTCAGATACCTCTTTAGCGACTTCAATTCTCCTCAGTCTTCACTTGGGGTAAATTTTTTGTTTCTCTTAGTTTTTTGGAACTAATCCTGATCAGATCTGTAAATTAACTCTCTGGGTTTGTAATTTGAAGAGTTATCGTCAACTCCCGATTGTCTACAATGGAGGAAATTTGACTTATAGGCCGTAGATCAAAGTCCGCTTTCTTTCACGTTGCTCATTTATGTTCTTCCCTTTTTTGTTGTTTCAGGTTCATCAAGATATGACTGCTCCTTTGTCTCACTACTATATACATACGGGTCATAACTCCTATCTGACTGGGAATCAACTCAGTAGTGATTGTAGCGACGTCCCTATCATTCAAGCCCTGAAGAAAGGTGTGAGAGTGATTGAATTGGATATATGGCCTAATTCCACCAAAGATAGTATCGATGTTCTTCATGGAAGGTGCTCTGATCTTTTAACATAAATTTCGGAAAGATCACACTTTTTAGCTCGTTTATTCCTAAATTCTGATTAGCATATGTTTTCTTTTTTAATGTAGGACACTGACTGCTCCTGTGGCGCTTATCAAATGTTTGAAGTCTATTAAGGAGCATGCCTTTACTGCTTCTGAATATCCTGTTGTGATAACTCTTGAAGACCATCTTACGCCTGATCTTCAGGCTAAAGTTGCTGAGGTAAGCAGCATTTGGAATTTTGAGGGTGACTTCTATGATCTCCCATGCACCTAAAGCTTACGATTGTATAATGTACTGTAGATGGTGACTGAAACCTTTGGAGATATATTGTTTTGTCCGGAATCGGATTGTTTAGCTGAATTCCCCTCTCCCGAGTCGCTAAAGAGAAGGGTCATTATATCGACTAAACCTCCCAAAGAGTACCTTAAATCAAAAGAGGAAAAGGAGAAAGGAAAATCACTTGGTGAGGAGTCGGCTTGGGGAAGGGAAGTATCGAGCCTAAGAAGCAATTCTGGATCAGATAAAAAGGTGGGTGGTTAGTACAAATTTAGTAATTTATCTTACTCAATCTTTAAAGTAGTTTTTAATTCAACCTTTCCGTCTACTTTTAGGAGAAATATTTGGATGAAGAAGATAGCAATGACGAGGAAGACATTGCAAACGTAGATGTGAAGTTGCAAGAACATACATCGCCCGAATACAAGCGTTTGATTGCCATCCATGCTGGAAAGCCGAAAGGCGGATTGGATGAATGTCTTAAGGTAGATCCTGATAAAGTTCGACGGCTCAGCTTGAGTGAGCCACAGCTAGAAAAAGCCGTGCTTACTCATGGAAAAGAAATCGTCAGGTATATGTCAAATTCTTCTTTTTTTGAGTTAAAAAGTTCTTCAAACAACTGTTCAGCTATGGTGGTTGTCTGAGACTGGATGTTTCAATCTTTGTTTTGATTGAAATTTTTTGCAATCATGGACCAACATACTTTTGACTTGGTCTAGGTTTACTCAGCGGAATATTCTCCGTGTTTATCCTAAGGGAACTAGGATCGATTCATCCAATTACAATCCAATGATTGGGTGGATGCATGGAGCTCAAATGGTTGCGTTTAATATGCAGGTTTTCTATTTTTCTTTTGCACGAATGACTATTTATTGATATGAATGTGTTGATAGAATCAAACATTGAAATACAAAATCAGATATCCACCCTCAGGCTGGTACTATGATTCTTGTCTGGTACTGTGATTTTACCTGAAATTGACAATTTAGTAGTCGGCTTACGCGAGAAAGGTGTCCATGCCATTTTTACTCGAAGAAGGTACTGAAAAAATGAATTCAACAGGGATATGGAAGATCACTTTGGTTAATGGAGGGGATGTTCAGAGCTAATGGTGGGTGTGGTTATGTGAAGAAACCAGATTTTCTGTTGAACAACGCACGAGAAGACGATGTTTTTGATCCAAAAGCTCACTTACCAGTGAAAACAACCTTGAAAGTAAGTGCATTGTTTCAAATTGTGGTCCTTTACTTTCACCAATATCAGAAACGATCCATTTTAAAATCTCCGTTCGTCGAATAGGTCACTGTCTATATGGGAGAAGGATGGTACTATGATTTCCGCCATGATCACTTTGATGCATATTCTCCTCCAGATTTTTACGCGAGGGTAAGGTTCATTGATATAATTAACATCTTATTTTAATTATTTATAATTTATCTGAATTATTAGATTAATTTATGAGTGACACGGAAGCACCGTGTCATAAGTTAAAAATAGAAGAAAAATCTAGTATTACCCGAAATTGTTAGTTTTTTTTTTTTTTAATTCTTGTTTTGTAAACAATTTTAGGTGGGAATAGCTGGAGTTCCTACTGACTCCGTAATGAAGAAAACAAAGACATTAGAAGACAATTGGGTTCCTGCCTGGAACGAAGAATTTGAGTTTCCTCTAACTGTTCCAGAAATCGCTATTCTTCGGATTGAAGTTCACGAATACGACATTTCTGAAAAAGACGACTTTGGCGGCCAAACATGCCTTCCGGTATCGGAGCTCCAGCAAGGGATTCGTGCAGTGCCTCTGTACAGCCAAAAGGGCGAGAAGTACAAGTCGGTAAAGCTTCTAATTCGACTAGAATTTGTCTGATAATTGGAGGCAGTTTTGTATTCCACGCGTGTACAGCTTCCTTATTTATGACTTCATTTGTGTTGAGTGCCCAGACTTGTATCTGCTTGTATGATAAAAGTTGTGTTCTTTCTTGATTTGTTCTGTTTGTTCCATTCATATCCTTAAATATGATTGGTATTATGGTATGAACTACAATGTGCTTTTGGTTAACACAAAATAAAATTCGTGTAGATTTTTGTCCCAAGGCAGATGATGTTGTACTTAAAGTCATATTACACTGCATGTTGATGGATTAATTGATCACAAAATACAAATAGATAACAACTGCAAAGTGTAGGATGCATTTGTGTTCATGAATCTTTGAACAATTTGATCAAAAATGATTAGAGGTGGCTGGTCACCGGTATCTGCGCTGCCTTTCGTGCCATTAATTGTATAATGTAATACGTCATGGTTAAACCATGTGTGTGCTGTCGTAACCTACACGTGATTCCCCGACCGCTCTGTGTTGATTTTTTCAAAGTCTACGATGAATTGGACTGTATTTAATGCTGTAAATCGGTGGTCCCGCCCCGCTGACTACGTCAACGTTAGTCACTCATGCATCCAATTACGGAATTACGCTTTCCAATCATTCCAGGCTTTTTAGTATTTACATCTGAAAGTATGTATACTTGTATGAACACAGAAAAAAATAAATAAAAATAATTGAAATTTTGATATGTTTAAGGTATGATCCAGAGTCTTAAGACTCTGGAACTATGCTCATCGCATCACTGGAAATGCTGCCATGGCTTCCATCACAGAGAGCCAGTGCACGTTCCAAGTTGGCGACAATGTCGGTCATCGTAGGTCTTTCTTTCCCTTCCATGTTAACACAGTGCATTGCCGTATAACCCATTAGCTCCACCGCTTCCGCTACGTTTAACGCCGGCGACCCAACTCTGGGGTCAAGGACCTTCCCCATCTCGCCCATCATGATCGGAGGCACTGCAAAGTCCACCACACACACCGGCAGTCCTTCGTCTGACCCGTTTTTGAATATGGCTCGCTTCCCCGTTAAAAGCTCCAGTAGAACTATCCCTAGCCCGTAGACGTCGCTCTTTGCTGTCAACACATTCAGGGCATAGTACTCTGGATCGATGTAACCCACAGTTCCGGCGGCTTTCATCGGCCGGTAATCTGGTATGGACTCCGGACTCATTAGCGATAATCCGAAATCCGACACTCTGGCCGTCCAAGCGGCGTCGAGCAAAATGTTGGAGGATTTGATGTCTCTGTGGATTATGGAAGGGACTGCATAATTGTGGAGATACTCGATCCCTCTAGCAGCATCTAAAGCAATTTTAATCCTCATTTTCCAAGAATTTACAGCGCTGCTGCTCTTCTCTGTGTTGTTCTTGTCGTGAAGGTGATCGTATAGAGCTCCGTTTTTCATGTATTCATAAACCAAGAGTCTCTCGTCTCTCTCCTCGCAGTACCCGACCAATCCGACCAAGTGTTTATGGTGGAGGCGTGATAAGAAGGCTACTTCTGAATCAAATGCACTCTCTTTCTCCTGGAACTTCTTCGTTTTCGTCCCTGTTTCGCCTCTTTTAATGGCGACCTCTCGTCCGTCCTGTAATTTTCCTCTATACACAGTGCCGAAGCTTCCGGCTCCGAGCTTGTTGTCTGCACTGAAGTTGTAGGTTGCGGTTGCAAGCTCTGCAAATGAGAATTCCTCGGCTCTTTCTGCGTGTTTAATTGATGTTCCGCTTCTCTGACGTCTCACGAGTCTAGACCCTTGTCGTTTGATCGTTGACGATCTCGACGATTGGCTGTTGTTGGTGTTTGACGTCGTTCCGCCATTAGAGCTCGCCGTTCTTGTGATTTGAGGTTGAACCAAATTGTGAATTTTCTTGTGTCCAAAACAAACGCCGGTCCACAAACAGTAAACGATAGTGCAGATGCCGACAAAAGATCCGACTGAACCAACAATGGCGAAGACAAACAAACTCTTTGAGAAAGAACTGGGCGGAGATGGCCAAGGAGGAGACGACGGAGGCTCTGAAAGTGGCGACGGGAAAAGTGAAATTGGAATCGCGCATTCTTGACATATATTTCCAGAACCAGAACAGAGAGTTTGAGAAAGAGGGTAAATTCCACAATCTGAGCAGGGAGAAAGAACACAAGGCCCAGGAAGAATTTTCGACAGTGGAAGCTCTAGCCCTAAATTGGAACCGAAGCTATTCGGCCACCCCGCTCCCCAGCAAATAATTGAGAGATTACTCGTCGTTAATCCACAAGTAAAATTGGAGCCTGAAACAATTCGCTCAAACGAAATTCCGGCGACTCCACCGGCCGAAAACTGTCCGCCTCCCCAACATACAACTGATCGATTCCGTCGTCGAATTCCACAGCTGTGGCTCTCTCCGAGAGCCAATTCGGAGAACTCCAGTCCAGAATTCGATGGATTATTCAACTGTCCTCTATCGTTATTTCCTCTGCAAATCAAAAACCCCGAAATATCAATACCACAGGCATGAGAACCTCCGGCGACAATGCTCAACATAGATGTATTCCTGAACCCAGTTTCAATCTCATTGGCAATCGAATTATTTCCCCAACAACGAACAGACCCATTCTTCAAAATCCCGCAAGAAAAACCAAATCCCGCTGAGATTGAAGCGAATGGACCAGACCGAGGTTTGACCAAATCGTTACCTCCTCGCCAGCAATTCAGGCCGCCGGTATCCCTCACCGTAGCACAAACTTGATCGTCTCCAATTGCTATATCATCCAACAAAACAGAGTCGCTGACGTAAATTCTTTTTCGGGAAAAGGTGGCATCCGAAAATCTGTAGTCCCAACAGAGCAGACTGTAGCCTCCGGTTCTCAGGCCGCAAAAGAAGTTTCGGCCACCGGAAATGGAGGAGAATGAGATATTGGGTTCGACGAAAAAGGTTCGTCCGTTACGGTAGCATTCAATATGCCGCGTCGGCTGCTCGGCGACGATGCCGCACACAGTGCCGGAGCCATAGCTTACAGCCAGGGTGGAGCCGGAGCCGAGAGCATGAATTGGGTAGATGAAATCGGACAAGACGATGACAACCACAGCAACGGCGACGGAAAAGCCGGCGATGGAGGAAGATGGATTCGTCATGGACGGGAAAAGATCGAACTTTCAGGCCGGGTTTGTTCGGTCGCCGTCTGGTTTGGTTCATTGGGATGCTAGGCAAGAGAGAGAGAAAGAGAGTGAAGAAAAAAGGAGTCCATGGCTTAGTCTAGCAGGATAGAGAAAGTCCATGAATGAACCTCCATGGGATGGGAGAGGAGGTTATTTGATCTGTATCTGTACGTTTCAGGTTTTGGAAACTGCAACGTTCAAAGAAGGAATTTTTGACCGAGTTTGGCTGGTGCGTTGAAGAATTGGAGTCAACGCGTCACAGAGGAGGAGTCAACGAAGGTTTTTGGTCTCTCTATCGAAATTATAGCAATGGCCAACTAGGTCGAGAAATTGCTACGATAGTTACAGGCGATGCATCCTCAGCCGGAGGGGATTCTCTGCTCCAACGTATCATGTGCTTCTTCATGGATCGAGCTTGATTTCATGGATTAAATTAGACGACTTCTGGGTTTTAAAACATGATTCTCTCGGTATAATGTTCTTCCGGTGAAGAACAGGCCTCGCGTCTTCCACCGAAGAGAGTAGCTCAAGGAGTGGAAAAGCTGCTTATACAACAAGCCAAATTGTTAAAACTTTACTGACAAATGTCAGAGTCTCAATTAGCTAATTTGGTCAAAGCATTTATCTTTTTTTCTACCATAAAAAGAAGAAGCTAAACACATAGTAATTCCTAAATTTAGAAGTAAAAAACAAATCATTTTAATTTTGTAGTCAAATAATCTCTTAAACTTAAAACTTTATAGCACCCATTGTCAGGCTGCCATAGATAAAATCACATTTTGATCATGCCATGTTATGTGCCATACGATTTTCAACGAAAAAGAACAAGCTGTTCGAAAAATCAGTTTATAAAAGCTCGGCATCATTGGCAAGATTGTCTCTTGTATTGATTTCATCATTTGTTTTTGAATAAAAATCGTAAAAAATTTTCAATCGAGAGTTTTTTCTTCTTTGAAAATTGACTAACATATAAGATCGCGTGAAAAATTCATAATTTCATTGCCTGCAACTCTAAATACGAAAAATTTAATTGTTAATGTCTGTAATTTTAGACAAAGAGAATGTGTACTAAACTTATTTATAAAAATGATAAAATACAATTTGGTTTCCAAATTATGGTGAAAAAGACAATTTTCACTGTAAATTTCGATAATGACAAAAAATAACTGTAATGTATGGATAATGGGCAATTCACCCTCTATCGTGCAATTTTCTGTTAAAATTGCACGTTTTCATCACGTGTCTTATTTTACTACTCGATATGCTCTCTCTCTTTCTTTCTCCTTCCCTCGCTCTCGTCCCACTCTAGTGGCTTTGTTGGTTTTGTTGCAACTAAGTTTCGAACGCAGAGATCAAAAATTAGTCATCTACTATCATCATTGCCCAGATTGAAATTTTGTATAATCTATTTTGCAGAGCAAGATTTGTGGATATGGAAACTAGTTTATCAAAAAGTTCAAAATGATCATGTTCTCTCTCAACTTTTTATTACTCGTCTCTTTAGGTCGAGATGATTCCTGCTTAGGTTCTTTTGATGATCCAAATGAGATAGATTTCTGGATTTTCTTCGTAATTTTCTTTTTTGGGTATAGAAGAGGTCAATTGTTTGTTTGAATGTGTAAATTTTCATTTAGAACTGAAACACGTTTTGTGCCTGGTGACTGTGTTTGATTTGATTGCTTTTGCGCTTGTTGTTGCGATTTAGCAGAGGAGAAATACAGCGAGTCTTCAACTTTTTATCTGATTTTTCTAATTTCTCAAGCGAAGGGATTGGAGAAATTGAGAAGTGGGTATCACTTTTCCCCTTTGATTCATGTATCCGAAATAGGTTTGGAGTTTTCTTATGGTCTCCTCTGCAATTAGAAAAGTTTTCTTTTATGGAAAAAAAGATTATTTGATGGATGCTTGGAATTTGGAACGGGAAAAAACTCTTGAGCTGCATAAATATATGTCAAATTATGTCGGTGAAGTATGAGTTAATGGTTTATTTTTATTAGAAGAAACAATAGAACTGATGTGTTAAGTTGGATGAGAGATTTTATTTCATTTTAACTTATTTTCTGGTGAGAAGAGAGCGAAGGAGAGAGCCAGGGAAAGAGAGAAAGAGAGAGTGCGAAAAGAGAGTTGCGGGAATGAGAGAGAGAAAAAGAGCGGGAGAAGGAAAGAGAAAGAGAGGACATATCGAGTAATAAAATAAGACACTTAACGAAAATATATTATTTTAATGAAAAATAACACGATAGAAATGAATAATTCATTATCCATACATTATGGTTGTTTTTAGCTATTATCAAAATTTATGATAAAAATCGTCATTTTCACCGTTGGACTGCACTTTAACTTATAAAAATGATAATCATTGTAATAATAGATAATAATTAAGATTATTGATTTAAGAAAGCGAGGAGTGGGGGTAGTTGAGTAATTTCGTTGTTTATGGCGTGGAAGACGACCTAAAGAGGAAGGAAGGAGCTAAGAGATAGTTTCTCCGGTCCTGAAGTCAGACGTGGATCAGATTCCACACCACTCGATCCAGCTCTCTCTGTTTTCTGCAATTTATACTTTTTCATGGTGTGATGGCTTCCATTTCTTCCAGCCCGCGATCTGTTGAAGACATTTTTAAGGATTACTGCGCTCGGCATTCCGGTCTTGTACGCGCTCTAACCTATGGTAACCTCTCTCTGTCTCTCTCTCTCTGCTTTGTATTTTGGTTTATCAACGAGTGTGTTGGGTTTCATCACGGGTTTGTTTCTTTTTTACTTCCAGATGTAGATGAGTTCTACTCGCTCTGTGATCCAGGTGAGTTTTACCTTTTCTCTTAGTTTTCTGTTTGGCTGTTGATAAAACTGACGAAATCTTTAATGCGAATTATTTATCGTGGGTAGATTCTAAAAAAAGAACGTTTTTCTTCGAGAAAGCTTGATTTGTTTAGAAGGGTATTTCTTTCACAATTGCTTTCTTGTAAACTGCACAATGAGGAGATCTGGGATATTGACTGATCGGGAAAATTTTACTCATTTTATAAAATAAGATAAACGGTCAAAGAATGATTTGTGCTTTTCGATCTCAGACAAGGAGAATTTGTGTTTGTATGGACACCCAAACGAGTCATGGGAGGTAACTCTGCCCGCTGAGGAAGTTCCTCCCGAGCTTCCTGAACCAGCGTTGGGCATTAATTTTGCAAGAGATGGGATGAAAAGGAAGGATTGGCTTTCACTAGTGGCTGTGCACAGTGATTGCTGGTTGCTCTCTGTTGCTTTCTATTTTGGTGCTCGATTAAACCGTAATGAAAGGTATGAACGAGTTTTAAATTGGTATTGATTTAATGTTTTTGTTGACCTCTCAACATTGAAGAATGTTTTTGCTACTTGCTGAACTAACTACATTTTTCCTGTGTTGATAAATTTGATAAGAGATTACATTTTTCTTGGTGGATATTTTCGAAAAGAGGCTTGAAATTTCATTATGCCATACTCACTTTTCAACGGGATGAGTTTTGGCCCATTTCATGTTACAAGCATCTTCGAGTCAGTATTTTTTAAGTTCAAACTCTTAAACATATTATCCTTCACTAGAATCTTGATTAATGATTAAAAAAAGGATATGAATTGGTCTCCAATAACTGTCATGAGCATTGAATTGGCGATTTTCTTGGGATCATAAGTTAATTAGGTTTCATATTCTCAGCTGTCAGTTACATATTTGATTCACTATTTCAACAAAAAAGTTTGTTGTTTTAGCTTCTTTCTTGTCAGAAAGAGGTATTGAGAGAAGAAGATGCAGGTAATCTGTTGTACTACTGCATTTACCTTAATAACAACTACAGTGATACCAGCCCTTTTATATACACAAGGGAAGGTTCTGGAGTAAATTACAGTTAAGGAAATTAAAATTTTATATATGTTTGAACATACACTAACATCCCCTGCAATGTCAAGGCTGAAGAAGGCAGAGATTGTCCCAACAATGAGTAAACTTGGAAATTGACAATGGTTTGGTGAGTCCATCGGCAAGTTGTGGGGAGGATGGAGTAAATAAAACAATAATTCTTTGTTAGAGACTTTATCCCAAACAAAATAGAAATCTATTTCCACTTGTTTTGATTTCAAGTGAAGAATCAGATTGGACTCACATACGTTGCACAAATGTTGTCATAATCAATCATTGGGCGAGAGGAAGTCAGAAAACCAAGTTCTTCTTACAAAGATTGTAGCCATATAACCTTACTTGCACCATTTGCCACACTTCTGTTCTCAGCTTCAATATTTGATCGAGAGACAACTTTCTTTTTTTTGGTTTTTGCGAAGGACCGAGAAACCGGGTTTGGTCTGATGAAAATACAGAACAACCTAGTACTTCGACATTCATCAAGACACACAACCCAATCAATATCCGTAAAGCAGCAAATATATCCGAAGAGGGTGAAGGCTGAAAGGATAAATTGTACGAGTAAGTACATTTTAAGTAATGAAGAATTTGTTTTAACTCTTGCCAGTTGAGATCCTTGGATAGTGCATGAATTGACATATCTCATTAACCACAAAAGAAATATCTGGTCGCATGAGAATGCAAGTTTGAGGAGCACCAACCAAGCTTCAAAACAATTAACCATCAAGTAGAGGGGTGCCAGAAATTTTGGAGAGTGATGGACCAGAGACCATAGAAGTTGGCATAGCTTTGCGGTCAGCCATACAAGCCCGGGTGAGAGGATCAATAATGTACTGAGACTGGTTAAATAAAAAACCGGATTGAGATCTCGTAACTTTGATGCCCATAAAGTAATAAAGCGAAACCAAGGTCTTTTATAGCAAACTGAGTGTGAAGGAACTGAAGCAAACCATCTATTAGAACAGTAGAACTTCATGCAATCAGAATATCATCGACATATACAAGTATTACTATGATAGAGGGGTAACTTTTGTGAATGAGCATAGAGCTGTCAACTCTTGAAATAGTAAAACCCAGTTTAACAAAGCCAACTGAAGTTTAGTATACCAAGCTCGGAGATCCTGTTTAAGGCCACTTAGAAACTTAAGGAGACGACATACATAAGAAGGATGAAGAGGAACGAGGATCCATAAAACCTGGCAGCTGAATCATATAAACCATCTCTACCAAATTGCCATAAAGAAATGCATTTGACACATCCAAATGTCGAATGTTGCAACCAAAAGATAGAGCAAGAGACAAGGCTATGCGAATAGTTTGTGGCTCAATAACAGGGTTGAATGTCTCAGTATAATCCACACGAACAGATTGGTCGTAGCCTTTAGTGACCAAGAGAACTTTGAATCTATCGAGAGAACCATGGACACGCGATTTCCGTTTGACACCCATTTACAACCTATTACTTTCTGACCAGGAGAAGGAGGAACAATAGACCATGTCTATTTAAATTCAGAGCAGATATTTCAGCATGCATTGCATCAAGCCCGTGCTTGTGTTTAGAAGCCTGGAGATATGTGAGAGGCTCAAACAGAGCAGCATCTAGTTCAGTGAAAAGAATAATATACCAGCCTTAGACCAAGTTGCCATGGGATGTACATTCACAACTGTCTTGTATTTCCAATGTTGGGAACAAATATAGACTCATCATCCGCTAAAATAGGGGAGGGCAGAGAAGGTGGAGAGGCAGAAGTGGAGGAGGAAGAGCGACATGGCCCAGAGTGGGAAGATAGATTTAAAGGAAAAGTTGGAATTGGAATGGAGGTAGAGCCAAAAGTAGGAAAAGAGTGAGAAAAAGCAGATGAATCAGAAATGGAAAAACAGTTTCATAGAAAACAACATATATGCTAATATATAAGCGAGAATTGGACATCCAAACACAAGTAACCCTTATAGTTGTCATTGTGGCTGAGTAAGGCACATTTAGATGATCGGGGTAATAGTTTATTGGAGTCGTAGGGCCAAAGGCAAGAGCAATAAAGACATCCAAAAACACGTAGAAGAGAATAGCCAGGAGGCTTAGTAAAGGCATTGAAATGGAGAGATATTGTCAAGAATTGAAGATGAAGATGGAAGAAGATTGACGAGAATAACATATGTTGAGAAGACACATGGCCAAAATTTAAGTGGGGTGTGAGAATGATATAGCATGGAAAGACATGTTTCATTTCGACAACGTGACAATTTTTCCTTTCAACCCGTGTGTTCTAAGTTGGAGTGTAGGAACAAGAAACACTATGATGGATGCCTTTGGATTAAACAAATGATGTAGAGGAGTGATACTCACCACCCCAGTTGAATTGTAATGCTTTGATGAAAATGTTAAAATGCTTCAAAACAAGTTGATAAAATCATTGAAAATAAGACATGACTTCATACTTTGTTTTGAGAAAATAAATCCTAGTAAAGTGACTGAAGTCATCTATGAACAAGAAAAAATAGCGTGTTCCAGCTATCGAAGCTACAGGGGAAGGACCCCCCATAAATCAATGTGAATAAGATGAAAAGGAGAACACATGAGACTGAGAAACGAAAAATGGAAGTCAGTATGATTTATTAATATTGCAAGCACTACATAGAAAATCAGAATCCAGCAAAATTGGTTCATTTCATAACACTAGAACAGATTTAACAGTATTGATATGGGGATGACCCAAGCGATGGTGCCATAGATGAGAGAAAACAGTAGTTGAGGTGGATAACAGTGCGATTGGATTGGAAAGTAAAGATAGAGATACTAAGTAGAGCCAGTTATGAACTTGATCGTGAAGAAGAATTGCCTTAGAAAACTGTTCAATAGACATCATTATCACAACAGGGTCTATGCACACTTATTAGACGTGTGGTCATAGGAGTGTGTAAAATACTTAATAGATGAAGCTCGTTGGTGAAGATGAGATTATAGAGTTCCTAACTGAGGAAATTGGAAGAGACACATCATTTCCACCAGCCAACAGATCTTGAAGGGAGTAGGGTTGATCTGTTTGAATATCATCTTGATGAGGAGTGAAGTGGTGGGTAGCACCATTGTCAAGAAGTCACGTGTGGATGTAGGGTTGAGTAGAGTGTCTGAAGAGGTAATATTAAGCAGATCAAGCAGAGAAGCCACAGTGTGAAACGACGTCGGAGGAGGTTTGAACAAGCTGTTTGGCCGATGGTAGAAACTGAAGCGGTATGCCCTATTTTTTGACAGATTTGGCATCTGGGTTTGTAACGACCAGATTTGTCTTGCTTTCAAGAAGATGTAGGAGCTGATTTGCCCAAAATACCGCTGTACTGAGAAGGCGGAGACTCTGGAGGCGGAGAAGCTGAGAACCTCGGATGCGGAGCTGGAAAGTGAGGCCTCAGAGCAATTAACCCCCAAGGAGGCGAAGTCGGCTTGAAGGGAGTTTAAAGAAGAGAGTGAGTTCTGCTTGTCGAGTCTGTGTTCAATCTGAGCAGAGGCTATGAACCTCCTCTATACTGGGTTCATAAGGGGGCTGGTGATGGATGACACAAAAGGGTTGTATTCACTCCGAGACCACCAAAGAGATATACCAACTGATCCTCTTGGGAGACTGCTTCACTGATCGCCAATAGCGTATTACAAATAGAAGTTAAGCGTTGAATGTATTGAGACGCTGTCAATCAATCTTTTGACAAATTATGAAGTTGGCATCGTGACTCTAAGATACGAGCCAAGCAAGTGCTTGCCTAATGGCCGATGCATAGGTTTAGCAGCCAATTTGAGAGAGAAGAGGATTAGTAAGAGAGACATATAGCCAACTCAGGAGAAGACATCATACCTCTGCCCGACTGAGTAAGTTGGATTTGGCAAAAGACTGGTTTCATGGAGAAGAATATCCATCAAGGAAAGCTTCAAGACCATTAGCAATTACGATATCTAGTATTTGGTTCTTCCAGATTAAATAATTGGAATGGTCAAATTTAAGTATTTAACTATCAGTGTTTGGTGGATAGAGGGAAAATGAGGAGAGGGAGGATCAGAGAGACCAGCAGGATTGATAATGCTACTGGAGGAGTCCATAGAGATACTCTGATACCAAGTCAGAAAGAGGTATTGAGAGAGGAAGATGGAGGTAATCTGTTTTACTACTGTATATACCTTAATAACAATTACAGTGATACCAGCCCTTTTATATACACAAGGGAGAGTAAATTGCAGTTAAGAAAATAACTTCATACGCGTGAACATACACCAACATTTCTTTTATATTTGAATCTTGAATAATTTTGGTTTTATTATGGCCATACTTTTTAGCATTTATCTGTAAAACATTATTAAAATTTTGGAAGTTGATATAAAATTATCTGTTGTTACATGCATGTCATTGGTACCAGTGTCTATGAACAGAATGGTAATATGTGTAAAAATTTAGAGGTAGGATATTTTAAGTTGATTATCTTCTCCATTCAATTGTCATGTTTATTGGAATCTATGGAGTTTGATGCTTTAATATCCCATCAGGTGTAACATAGTGCTATGATAGTTATTTAGGCTTTCAGCTTCAAAAGCAAGCTCTTTTAGTATTTTTTATGCTTGTTTTTTGAACGGAGTCCTCATATTTCTGCTGTTTCTGCGATTTGTACTTTCAGAAAATTTATCTGTTTTCCATATACATTGAGCTTTTGATGCTCAGTTCCTCAATACTGCTGATAGAAATTATGGCTTTTTATTGATGTGGAATACTAGTGAATAGAGCTATTTGACACTGAATTATGATATTTCCCTTAATAGTATCTACTATGGCTTCTGTTCTTAAATTGTATCAGTTCTCCCATACCGCTGATAGAAATTTTGGCTTTTTATTGATGTGGAATACTAGTGAATAGAGCTATTTCACACTGAATTATGATTTTTCCCTTAATAATATCCACTATGGCTTCTGTTCTTAAATTGTATCTTTTCCCGATGGTAAAACACAGTCGGTGAAGCTTCGAGTAAAAGGAATTTTCGCCTTTAAGTCTACCATGTGTTTCTTAAAAGCTTTGAACATTAAAATAATTTTCTTCAGAACGGAAGGTGGATTAAAAAAAGGGTTAAAGCATCTGTGAGCTGTGTAATATCCATTACTTAGAAATTTTGTTTTAGACTGTTGACTTTCAAACTTCATCAAGTTTCTAGATAAACTATTTTGACAAAATCTTGGTCCTTTGCTAGAAATTTCCTTTTTCATTTCTCACACACAGTTGCTTCAGAATATAGTTAGCCTTCCACTCTGTTGTGGATCGAGGTCTAACCTTGAATCATTTTAATAGTTTGTGCTGAATAGCTGATTGATGAGGTTGTGGAATAAAGTGGTTTTAGGCATTTCAGTGACGTGTCTTCTATCCCTGCTATTTCATGTGAAAGGGTCAGTGGAAAAAGAGACTTTTTTATCATTCGTCATCTGTAATTGACAGATTATATAATGAGATTGAGAATTTTCTGTTTCATGTACCAACTATGGTGACTCATTCAAGCATTCTGGAGGAAGTATATTACCTGCTAATCTATGTGCCGTTGCTCTCCATACTTTCTCTCTCTTCCACCTCTTAGTTTTCCATTTGAACTTTAAAATTTTATGACATGGGTAAGGATTGAGACCATAAACTCTTCTCGTTGTTCAGGAAGCGCCTGTTTAGCCTGATAAACGACCTGCCTACTGTTTTTGAAGTTGTAACTGGAAGGAAGCCTGTAAAAGAAAAGCTTAGCATGGATAGTGGAAGCAAATCTAGGAGCGCCACCAAGGTGAACATAATCATACGAAATTGTGTTTCTTTTTTTTTGGCTTCTCTTTGCCCCTGTTCCCCTTGCCTGTTTGAAGTTGTAAATTAGTTTGATTATTGCAGAGATCAATCGATGGACAGGCAAGAAGCAGCAATTCTAAGCTAATCGACGAAAGTTACGGAGAGGACGAAGACGAGCACAGTGACACTCTTTGTGGAAGCTGCGGTGGTAATTACAGCGGGGAGGAGTTTTGGATCGGTTGTGACATCTGCGAGAGGTGGTTTCACGGAAAATGCGTGAAGATAACACCAGCCAAGGCAGAAAGTATTAAACAGTACAAATGTCCATCTTGCAGCACAAAGAAGGGCCGGCCTTAAGCTCGCACGTTTGAGTTGCGCGTACGCTGGCATTGATGTAGTTTTTGCTCGAAATCGTGCTTTTTTTTTTCTCGTGTGCTCTAGTGATCTTAGATGATAATCTTGGTGACTGAATCCCGAGTTATCTCGGCCTGACTCCATCTGTATCCCCCTTGTAGTATTCTATCTGACAGATTTAGGCTCAATACAGAAAGCTTGGCAGATTTGAAAACCCAATCTTTTGTCAAACTACAACCTGAAAATTCATGTTTTAGTTTACAGTTTGTAGGTAGTGACGAAGAAGGAAGGTCCAAGAAGCCAATGAGAGAGAGAGAGAGAGAGATTGAATTTAGACAAGCTTGGTAGATACAATAGAAGCAGATAGAAAAGGCTAAAGGGGTGGACAAGAACGATACAAGTAAAAAGCAAATGGGGTTTAGACATGAATTTGGACAGAAATTGGCATCACTGCTGACTGCACCAACTTGGTGGCCTGCACTTCCTTAATTAGATCTCCTCTCTCTCTCTCTCTCTCCTCATTTTCAATTCAACCGACAAATATTTAAAACGTGCTTATATTGCTTGACCTGCGTGCAAGTTATTTTCTTTGCAGGGACCCACCCTTTTTTTTTTGTCTCTCAAAACAAATAGACGATTGCTTCAGCAGCTTCAATCTAAATCAGTTGTTTTCTTGATCTTGGGTTTAACCCTTTGATTAAATAATTGTGTTAAACTTTGAATATTATTCAATAATATTATATGAAGGGGAAGAAGGATGGGACGATGACATGAGTTGATTACATACAAGTGGAGAAATAAAACAAACAAGTAATAAAGAAGGGATGGTTGGCCATACACAACACAACCGTCTGACGCTGACACTGCGATTGAGGCTTTTTTCCTTGGAATATATCATCAATTTTGGAGCTTTCATTTGCATATTTGTTGATATTTAATCTCTTTATTTATTTTTAATCTTTTATTTACATGTAATTAATATAATAAATTTAAATATTTATAATTTATTACATTAATCATTATTTATTTTGATGTTTAGATAATAAAATAAAAAAATAGACATAATATTATTCAAAATTTAAATATATCGTCTTCTGTCCGAATTCAATTGAATTTAATTTGGGTCAGATTGAAAATTTCAAAGTGCGACGAAAGTAGTGGAATAAAATTGAATTTCTATCTCAGATTCATGTGACAGTGCAAATTTGATTTATATCTCAAATTCGTGTGGTAGTATGACCCGTAGAGTCGTTTAGATTTATCTTCTTTCCTTGTAGTTTCACACCCGTTTCGATATTTATTGTTCATTTTTCTTTTTCATATCGTCGTATTGACTTTTTCTTTTTTTGTAGCTTTTTATGTTGAGTCCTGAAAATCTACAATTATGCACGTGATTGGATATGTAGTTGTCCTTTGTTGACATCTAGAACAAGATTGAGAATAATCAACGTTAACTTGAGGAGCCAATGTTCATAGATGATACATCATTTAAGGCAATTTTCATATTGCTAAAGGCACTAACAACAGAGCCCGAGTCTAGTTGGGCGCAAAAAGTTTTAGCTGATCACGTAAATAAGTTGGTTAAATCTACAAAAATAATTATAAAAGGATACAGACTGCAGCATATATTACATATCAATTAATTATTTTGTACTATAAAAATTTAGGTACAACACTTTGAATACTCCCATGACCAAATAAACGAGTACATCTTGATTTCTCCTTGCTACTATCACTCGGTGATTACAATTACAAATTGTAGACTTAAGTTCGGGCGTATAAAATTTGCATGATTTTATTCTTTGAATGCAATTTACAATTCAAGAATGGTACCACCCTACACATCATTTATCTTAGAGATTTCAACGACTCGACTTGAGATTTCCCCCGAGGACCGTTCATTCTCATGTAAATCCGATATTGGTCGAACGTCATAGGCCGGTAAAGAGCGGGTTTATCTGGCATGACCAACTCCTTTGCCGGTTCAATGGGAATATCGCTCTTTGGATTGTAGAAAAAGGCAAGAGATACTCTTTCTTTCGATGCGTTTACCGTCACTCTGTGCTCGACGCTTTTGTAAGTAGCATTGGTCATAATCTAAAACACACAAAAATCACGCATGGGTCTAGCATATCCTCGTTTATCGAAGAAGCTATAAAGATAAAATTATTGACCTTCTTCGGGGTAATTTGTTCATCATTTTATTTTACAAGTATCGTATTAGATAAGATAATCAACAATATACTAAGAAATAAATTCATGGGTATCTAATTTTTTAAAATTAAACTAAGAAAAACACTTTTCGCATTGAAAAAGTCTGTATTTATGGCTTCAGACGTATGAGCAATTGTTGTTTTTTAAGGCATCAAATCAAGCCAGAAAAAACACGTGACAAAAACGATAAACATAAGATAAACAATTTCCAAAAGGGGTTTAGCTTTATATGTTCATATTTTCTGGTCTGGTCAATAAAAAAACGTGACCCCTCCATGTGACATACAGTATTCATTTTCAAAATATTTAATAATATAATATTTGACGTGACAACTGTTCACTG
Organism: Begonia peltatifolia; assembly: GCA_022433055.1. Classification (NCBI taxonomy): domain Eukaryota; kingdom Viridiplantae; phylum Streptophyta; class Magnoliopsida; order Cucurbitales; family Begoniaceae; genus Begonia; species Begonia peltatifolia. Next base: position 23,496,893 of record CM039520.1, on the reverse strand, counting down.
TTATTAACGGGGCGACTATGAAAGATGAACAAAACCTGAATTTGGTCTCCGATGTTGACGATGAAGGCATGGGGGGCTGGTTTGACAGTGATCCAGTTGCCGTCTTTTCGAACTTGAAGGCCCGTGACGTGCTCGTCCGGCAGCAGCAGAGTCATTCCCCCGGGGTCTGAGTGCGACGACAGGCCGAGCGTCAGCTCCGGCTGCGGACACTTTGGGTAGAAGTTCACTCTCAGGCACGCCCCTACGTCTTCTCCGCCGAACGCATTTTGGAGAAAGTCTTCGTTTAATCCAAGGTTTAGAGACATAATTTTCAGTAATCTTCCTCCTAGTTTCACCAGTTCTTCGCCGTACTCGTCCAACACTTCCCTGTAACAATTACCCGGAATTTATCTTTCCCTAATATATGAACTGAAGGAAAAACAAAGCCACAACTCAGGAAAAACCTAGCTGCTCTCTCTTGCTCTCTCTACAAAGCCAAAGTTCAGGCAAAACCTAGCTGCTCTTTCTCTCTCTCTCTACAAAGAAATCAAGACGAAGATGGTTTGAAGTTGGTGTCTATTTATACCTGGTGTAATCTGGGACAGAGGGCCATTTGTTAAAATCCTTGAGACCAAGCGGGAGATAGTGAAGGAAATAGTAGTCACTCCAATCAAGAATGGCGCCTTTTTCAACGCCCAGTCGACTGCCATAACCCTCGTAAGTTTTTGGAGAGTTGGCATAAACTTGTTTCATCTCCATAGGCAGCTGAAAAAACTCATGCCAAACCTCTCTAACTCTATCTAACAGCTGAGGCGAGATGCCGTGATTCAGTATCTGGAAAAACCCCCACTCTCTGCAAGCTTCTGAAACCTGCTTGAGTATCGCTGTTTTATAGCCGTCGTCACCTTCGTACAATCCTTTGAGATCGATAATCGGGATATTAGCCTCGCTATCGCCGCCATCAACGGCTGGTCTATCAGTTTCGAGTTTGACATAGCGAGTCGGGACGAAGGAGGGACAGTTTTCCGACAGAGACTGAACTCGGACTATTGGTTCCGGCCACTCGCTCGGACAATTCATGGCGTTCATAAGATTGGACTGCGTTCATAACCCAAGAAGCACGACAGCAAAAAGAGAGAATAAAAACCATGAATTTCTCGACAGAAGAGAAGATGCGGTTGCAGAACTTGGGGTGGACGTTTGAGAAGCGCAGTTAATAAAGGTCGGGGAAGGAGAATGTTTTGGATCTCGTACAGATCAAATCATCACCCTTGGATCAGACATCTATGTCGAAAACTTAAACTTTGATTAAAATAAAAATTTCAAAAACGAACTACTTATTTACACAAGAGCCTGGCAAACTACCAGACACATCACGTCAGTCAGATGTTACGACTGCCATTGACGCATCCTACTAGATGCCTGCAACTTTACAAGCCCCAAAAAGAAGATTATGCTTAAGAAGAATTAGTAAACTAAAGTGGGGAGAGACAAGGAAAAAAACGTGGACAGAGAATGGTTGTTTGAAAGAAAGAATCAATGGAGCAGGCCTGGACTTGCAGGTAGGAGGAGAGGGAGAGAGACAGAGAGAGGGAGAGAGGGAGATCAAGAAAGATGGAAGCACACGTGTCGGTCATCTCTTTTTTAACCATTTATAACTCGTGTCGATAATTACTTGACGAAGTCTTCTCTGCTCTTCTATTGGTTGTCGCTAAGAGTAAAGTCTACGCACATCTCCACGTCATTGTCTTTTATTTATTTATTTATTTTCAGATTCAACGAATCAATAATTAATCATCGATCTCCTTAATTTTCAACTAACATTATCTACTTTATTGTGTTAAATATTTATACGCAAAAGATTGCTAATGTGATTTTTTATTTTTATTATTTATTTATTTATTTAATGTCTATTTTTTTGGATTCTCTAATTCTCTTAATACAATACGTTCGTTTTAATTTTTTTAAACGAATGATTTATTTGAAAAATATATTGTCGCGGGGTGGTGATAGCCCTTGAGTTCACAAGAATACAAGAGAGATATTATAGAATATTAAAATATAAATAATCGAGGTACATAGACATAGACAAGTCGACTATAAGTTCTTTTATAGAATTAGACACGGTTATAAGTATTAAGACGTCTTAATCTCGGTGGTCGTTGTATTTTTTAATACTAACATGCAAATGTCACGTAATAACTATGATACAAGCAACATTGTAAACTCTACCAAGTAAATTCTTGGCGTAATTCGAGATCAATTTGTTCTGTCATGACTCGAATTTAATGTTTGACTAATCTCTAGACATTCATTATTTTCCTCTTACACACCCACGAGCATTCACTTTCGCGATTGACTAGTCTCAAAATAGTCACTTTTTTTTCTCCTAGACTCCCACAAACGTTCGTTTGATTGGATGCACGATTGACTATTTTATTCATAGTTAGGATTTCTTTTTATCTCATTGGCTGTGCTAATGTCCGAGTGACTTATTTTCGCTAAGATTCTATCTAAAACGGTAATGACGCTATTTTTTTACGTAGTTATTATGTACGTTGCAATTGTTTTCTAAAATCGTTATACTCATGGATAGTGGATTCTACTTTAAAATGGATAAAAAAAACTTTGATGAATGTGAATTTATGCACTGCACTTTCTTCACTAGCTTCGTGTTTTTTATAAGATAATGAGAAAATTAATTTGGTCATGCATTGAGTATAATACAGGATTTCGTATTGAGGCAGTCGTTCGTCCCGAAAGACTTTCCCTTTTTTGCAGGTGTGTATAATACATCGTGTTTGGTGTGTATAATTATATTATGTTTCAGACATTTTATTTCCTACATAATATTTTGCTTCGGTTGTACGTTGAACTAACTTATTAATTTTGTAATCACTACGTGAACTTAGACTCATTTTGTGTATATTATGACTTTGATTTTGATTAACTATTTCCTTGAAAACTAAAAATTGGACTGAGCGGTCGAATCTTTTACGAGTATCGAGTTGTTTGACCCAGTGTTTCGGTATGGGTCTACCTCCGAATCATGACATACATCACCTATATATCATAGATAGATTAGAAGATTATGGGCCTGGCCTGGATTACTCTGGATTGGACCGAGAAGGGCCATTCTTGTCACTTGATACCCTACTGTTAATTCTATTTGTTTTAGATTATATTACATTTAATTATATTCTCTAAATGGTAGAACACAGCATCAATAACATATTTGAAGCTCAGACTAAAAAAAAATTGGAGAAAGAATCTAGGTCCGGCTGTGGTGTTACAACTTCAGACTGCAGTTGTGAACAATCATGTAATTTATCATCAAATTAAGTTAAATTTCGTTGCGATGCCTTCGATCCACTAAGCTCGGGGTCGGTTTGATAATATACAATATCCCCCGAGTCGCTCACAAAGTGATCTTGCTTCATGCTTCTCGTGAGATCTCCTAGCAAGTGTAACGGGATGGGAGCCCATTTTTGAGGTTTGCGATAATATTTCCCGAGAACTGGCTTGGCTGCTTTTGTCTGTTTTACATATCGCATCATAATTAGCACTAATTTCTCGAACTGAATTTATTGTTAAGGTGAAGCATAAGAACTTACGGCTTCAACTAAGTGGTAATGAGGGATTTGCGGGAAGAGATGATGGATGACATGCGTTCCAATATCGTGGTGTATGTTATTAATCCATCCGTAATCGCGATCGAGAGTCGTCAGTGCTCCCCTCAAATAACTCCATTCCTGTCAACGTCAAGATAAAAAAAACAAAGATTTCTAAAACATACTTATATGCTGAAATGTATTTTAAGGTCGAATCTAGAATAAAGTATTTTGGTATAGACAATATTATATTGTTCGGTGGTGATCTAAAGGTGAATAGAATCATAGTTCAATCGGAATTGTGCTTGACGGGAATGTCAACCCTCCCAAATGAGTGATTGTAATGACCCAATTTTGTGAAGACGTTATTAGAGTTTATGACCAATTGATACAATTCTCAATATAAAACATACAATATTATACTTATCCTTAGAGATAAAACTTAAGAATTGATTTGTGTAAGCCTCGACTAACTACGGACAATATTGTACTACTACGTGAAAACAAAGACATTACAATTTTTTTCTTCAATTTAATCGAAAATTACTACAACTTGCATACCTTCCCACGATACCAAGGAAGTTTGTCTTCATGTCCGTGATGGTGGAGGTACGTAACCAAGTCCAACCACATAACGAAAAGCTACGATCGAATGAAGACCGAACCGAGTCAAAATTAGAGTAGCTCGGAACAGAAAATATAAGTATCGAGATCAAAACATACCACATAGGGAACGCCATACAGTTTAAGCAGTTGGACCGGACCCATTACGGTTGAAAGATAAACGAGAAATGCAGCCATGGCTGACCAACAGGCAGTCGAGGTGAGGACGTCATTTTTCTCATTTGGTACAAACAAGTCGCTGCTCGGATGAAAATGAGAGCCCTTCTTACCCGGAGTGCGAGCCAACTGTAATTCAAACAATTTAAAGCCGTCGGAAAAGTAAAATCTAAGTATATAAACAAATTAAATCTGAGCCGAGACGAACCAGATAGATGGGATAAGCAAGCATGGGGAAAGGCAAGGTGAATCTTAGCAATCGCGTTACAGTATCCAAACCTTTGTACAGCTTCTGGGATAACTGTACCGAAAACAAAGATTGATAAAGCACCATTGAAATGAAAATATAGAGTTCATAATCAGGAAATGTCCTTACTGGATGCCAGGATTCGTCGTTTTCAACGTGTCCATGGTTTTGATGATGAGTTCGATGGCTAATTCTCCTAAAATTAACATCAAAATCAATGGAATTAGGTATGAAACTAATGTAATTCATAGATATTTAACTGGCTGGAGAAATTGCAGAAGCTAACCATCCATGGAAAGGGACTAAAATTGTAGAATGAAGAAGATGACCCACAAAGCTGTTCAACTTTGGGTCGTTTGAGAAACTCCCATGACCACTGCACGTAAGTACAATCAGATGTATCAAGAAGCGAGAATGAAATTATGGAAGATTTCAATGCAAATTGATGGTGGAAAGCAATTTCAAGTACCAATCATGGCCGAGAACGAAGAGAGCCCAGAACATGGTTCCTTGAGCGAGCCAGTAAAGAGCCCAAACCGCCCAGTTGTCGGAGTAGGCAGCGACTGCCGCCAATCCAGCCACAACAACCACATCTCTCAAAACATAGCTCATAGATTTCCAGGGGTCCTTCACCCAGCAATGCTTCGGAATGGCGTTCTTCAAGTCGGATAATCGAAACGGAGGGGGAGCACTAGGGTCGAATTCACCGTCGTCTCCGACTCCATTACCACCTTCTCTCTCTGTATTTAACTCCTCGACCGACGGTACCTGCAGTGGAGCGCTCACATTGGACGCACAATTTTTCCTTCTGAGCTCAGTCGAGAGGCTCAAAGAGAAACTAAAAATGTGGCTTTTCGAGGCCTGAAACGGCTGAATCTGGGAAAGCAATGAAGCTGTCGGAGCTAATCCGGTCCTGGGTCGAGAGTAGATTTTAAGGGGCGGCTTCACACCGCACTCCGATAAAACCAACCTCAGCATTGAAGACCCAGGAAAGAAAAATGAAGAAGTTTAGTTTCAGGGTCTCTCTGATCGTAGAACAAAAGAGAAAATAAAAAGACAAGCAAAGGACACAAACTTCTGCTCTGGTTTCTTCTGAACTCTCCTCTCCCTTCCTATTTATGTCGATCTTCCCTCTCTAATCTCCGACCCACGTGCCTAATTCTGATTAAACAAGCTTTAAACTAAAAAGATCAAATTTTTAAACGGCTTTTTACACCAGATTGCTCAGTTTTTGCTGTATGTTTGACAGTTGCTTCTTCCCACGACGAATCTGACCAATGGGGTCTTCTTCAACGAAGTCGTCCCACAAAGTGTGAAACGAAAACCCCAACATCGATATAGATTGTTTTATAATCCATTTTCTGGGCTTTGCTTTGGTATTATACAGTGAACTATTGTCAGCGATGACGAATGATTTTTGGGAAACGACAATCAAAAGACACACTAGACGATGTTTGATGAAACCGAACCGACCAGTGCGATGAACTTCCTTTCCTGTTTCGTTGTTCGCGAGGTTCCCGAAAAGTCGAATGCAGATTTGGCAACTGGTCCGTACATGGAAGGTTGACCCACAAAAAGCATTGTTTTAATTTCCCAGATTTGGTATACTTCATTAGTTTTGGACAAATAGCCATTTATAGGCCCTTGAACTCTGGATTGAACTTCTTTTCCCACCATTTTCGATTTGATCTGGCCAGACTTCCCATGAAATCTGGGAGAGCATTGATTGATAAAGATTCATAGTGGATGGTCCTGACTTCTCAGGAAATTTTGAGTCAATGTTTAAAACAATTAGTCAAAGCTGAGAATCCGTCGTCAAATGTGTTAATTATGAGTTTAATCTATGAGTTTTGGGTAAGAAAAGAAAGAACGAGGCAAGTTTTTAGGCATGCAATTATGACATGCAGAATAATTACTAATACACTACTTGTGTTTCTATAATTAATGTTTAAATCTAAGTACTAAACTCAATGTTTAAATTCAAGAGTAATACTGTTTTATTAGAATGTTTCTCATTATTAAAATATTTATAGATGTAATTAATATAATAAATTATAAAAAATTAATTTAAATATAATTATCAATACACATGACTAAATTTAATCACGCATGTTACATTTACTCTTTTATTTTACTATATTAAAATATTTATTGAAATGTAATACAATGATCGATGTAATAAAAATATAATTAATGTAATAAATTACATCATATTTTTATCACGTTTTTTGTTGTATTAGTAATCTATATCTAAGAACATTAGGTTTTGAGCGGGATCATTTGTAGTCATTTCAACATTTATTGAAAACTTATTAAAAAATATAATTTTGTTTAAAATAATGATCTGGTCTTATCTCTTTCTCAATGTCTTCGAGGTCGGATACTTTATAACGCTTGTCATTAATTATCGTGAAAATAATAGGGTTTGAGGATTTTTTGTTTATGCTTTTAGTCACGAGGTAAATAAGCAACAATCTTATGATATTGTGGCATAGCAATAACATTGATTTAGAGGATCGATATTAAATAGTCGCGGGAGAGTAAGCATAAACTTTCGTCATGCTAGAATATCATCAATTTCTAGCTAAAAGGTCTTTGTTCAAACAGTAAATCAAGTATTCGACCAATTCGCCCAAAAAAAGATGAACATGGAAGGCTTGCAAATCTCGCTGGTTGGGCGATTCACGAGAACAATCCACGGCATAGGATTGCAATGCCATATCCCGACATCGGCGACGTATCAAAAGATTAGATCCCAAGGATTGATACTCAAATCCTAGAACCAATTATCTTGGTCTAGGTGGACTCAAACATGTACAATAATCTAATAACCTAAACCTTTTATCTCGAGCTGACTTGATCAAACGGCAAGCTACCTAAAATTCATATAAGAGTGTTCATTAAAACCCAAAGGAGACAAACTCATACAAAAAAAGTAATGGAAAAAATAACATTGACAACTCAAAATAGGATGGGGGATTTTGCTTGGGTGCAGTATGTCTGGTTCGGTTCCAACCCCAATTAAAACTTCATTAATCGATTCGGTTTTAAATTTTTTGAAATCAAAACTGAACTAATCGACCTTTGGAATCGAATCGATTTCTTTAGTTATGCTCGCTTTGGTTACAATTCTTGATTTTTTTTGTTTGATTTTATCAAGTTTCAACCCGATTTTAGTTTAGTTTTATCCGAATTGAACTAAGTGCGGGCAGGTTTTAGCCATTTAGTAAGGTAATTTATAAATTCGATTAGGTTTGATTTTGATCAGTTTTTGAAAGAAAAAATGGAGAATAGAAACAAAATTTGTTCGGTTCAATGCGATGGATTTTCTCGAGATTCAAACCGAACAAATCCGCCCTTAATTTTTGGTCCCGTTCGCTTTCTCGGCTCGAACGGAACTTATTCTTGGCCCTATTATTTGCCAACAACTACAGAAGAAATTGGTACATTTTTAGAAATTCTATAAATAATGCCTGGGGATTGCACGTGCTAGCACCGACCTATTTGCCACATATTATAATCAGGTTACCTTCTACGTTAATCCTTTCACCACCGACGTGGACCAAGAAAAAATAAGCACGTGCCTCATTTAACAATCAACATGCATCACGTATTAATGTATTTTATTATGGCAATAGACTCAGCCAAGCCTTTGACCAACGATGTTTTGAAAAATTACTAGAAGTCAACTAAACGTTCACGTGTTAAGAGCGTGTTTCACGAAGAGTTTCTAACCGTACACGTTTCGTAGTAATGGTGTGAGTAATAATCGTGATTTTCACGACCTTTAAAAGAGTGTGAGTTTGAAAACGAAGAGATCGGTGGGGTTATTTATAGGCCGACCACCGTCGATCGGCGTAGAGTTTATTCGAGTTGAAATTGGGAAAACGAGAGCGCCGAGATATGTCTTTTGGATTTGCAGCTTTGATTTCACCTTCCATGATTGGTTCTTCAACTCTGTGCAAGGCTTCTCCGTCATCTGATTCTCCGAGAGTTTTGAGTCTAAACAACGTCTACGAATCATCACCATCGCCGTCGTCTTCGACCGTCTCACCGTTATCAATGGGCATCCGGCGACAGAAGCAAATGAGCGACGCCCCCAGTAATAGTATTCTTTCGAAGAAGAGGCCTGCTAGATTAGCAATACCGATTGTTTCTGTTGATTTAGGAGGGGATAACGATGCTATTGATGAGCGAGTGGATCTGGTTGAAGTGGAAGAGGAAGGTTATTCGGTTTATTGCAAGAAGGGAAGGAGAGGACTGGGGGGGACTGCTATGGAGGATCGATACACCGCCATAGTTAATCGGCGTAAAGATTGTATACAGGTATTTAGACTAATAGCGAGAATCAGTGAGATTGAAACGGTCGTGATTTTTTTTAATTGTCGGTTAAATTATATGACGTTGAAGTTTTCAAAACCTTGATAAAATAAATTATGATTTCAGGCTTCCTTCTTCGGTGTTTTTGACGGTCATGGAGGATCAAAAGCAGCAGAGTTCGTAGCAAAAGAAATGGGCAAAAACTTGCTTGATCGGGCAGCTAGGAGAAGCGAAAAGGATATTGAGCAAACCATCAAAGAATGCTACTTAAGTACAGATAAACAGTTTTCAGATGTTGGTGGCGGCGGCGGCACTTGCTGCGTAACTGCATTGATACGAGACGGCAATCTCGCAGTCTCCAATGCCGGAGACTGTCGCGCCGTTTTGAGCAGAAAAGGAACGGCAGAGGCCCTCAGTTCCGATCACCGTCCATCGAGGGACGACGAAAGATTAAGAATTCAAAACCTGGTACGAATTAAAAAAAAAAAACAACAAGAAACTTGCGATGATTTCTTATCTTTGATTCTCTGTTGTGGCGTCTCCTCCGCAGGGTGGTTACGTAGACTGCCGCAACGGAGTTTGGAGAGTTCAAGGATCACTCGGAGTGTCGAGAGGAATAGGCGACATTCACCTGAAGCAGTGGGTCATATCGGAGCCGGAGACAGTAATCACCGGGATCAGCCGTGATTGTGAGTTCTTAATCCTCGCTTCCGACGGTTTATGGGACAAGGTAAGATTAAGTCTCCATCCTAAACCTCGTTCGTTCTGATCTCAGACTATTTTGTCGGACAGATTGAGATTTTCTTCTTTCCCAGGTCAGCAACGAGGAGGCAGTAGACCTGGTTCGGCCTTTATGCGTAGGTGTTGAACCTCCAAATTTACTCTTGGCCTGTAAAAAGATGGCTGAATTATCAATGGCGAGAGGCTCGACTGACGACATAAGCGTGATGATCGTCAAATTGAGTAGCTTTGTTTAGTTGGATTGAAAAGTAGAAATTCAGATCAGAGGAAATAATCTTTCTAACAATTTACACCATCGTTCATTTACTTTTTTGTGTAAATCCTGTAATTATCATTGTTTCTTACAAATACCAAGCTTGGTAGGTTGAAAATAACAATGGGTCTCCTCTTACTTGTACCCTGTTTAAAAATCTAACGATAACTCGAAAAAAAAAAAAAAAATTACGTGAAAAAATTTAAAAAAAAAAAAAGCTACAGATCGATAAATAAATTTATTATGAAAATCAATATACAAATATCGATTTTTGCAATTATATTTTACATGAATTTAATAAATAAACAAAACTCAAATAAGATTCTCGACGTGAGTCAAATTAATTCGACGTAAATAGAATTCGAATGACATCAAAATCTGACGCTATTAAAATTGTGAGGGAGCTGTAACAAGAGGAACAAAATGGGAGACCGGGGCAATTGTCGGGTTGACCCGACTTGGATCCAGTTCTGGAAGTGCGGTGTCAGCACAGCTCACAAAGGAAATATCATGACACGGCTGTTAGTGGGCAGATTCTTTTGTTCTACATATATATTTATATTTCTTAATTCCTCCGAAAATCTCATCTTCTAAACCAATGATAAGGAAAACTAAACCAATATTTACATCTAAATCAAAATAAATCATTTTTGCTCAAAATATTTTGTTAATTAAATTACCGTCGTGTACTAAAAAATTTAATAAGTTGCCAATGATAGTCATGCTTTGACGTTCTTAACGTAAAACAAGTCACCAAATAAATGTACTTAGATTAGCGACTTTTAAACATTAGACTATTTTATTTGTTAATAAAAAACAAAGAAAAAATTTGAATTAATTATTTTAATTTAGGGTTTCTCATTATTTCTAGAAATAACGTAAGGTTTAATAAAGTGAAAGTGATATTAATGCTTGAATTAGTGGAGATTAAAAGAGTAGCATTTCCTCCATATATATATATATATATATATATATATATATAATGCTCTCGTTTGAGTGGGGACTTTTCTATTTTCTTCTCCGTTCCCCACAGTTCTCACTTTGTCGCTGCAGATCTCTTCATTCCCCTCATTTCTTCTGAGGGTTCAAAGGTTTTGTCGCTCCTTTAGATCTCTCTGCGATTCGAATCATACGCTCCGGCTTCTTAACTTTGTTCTTTTATTGGCGATTCTGAAGATCTGATTCATCGATTTCGAACCGTCGATCTATTCTAAGCTGCCATGGCGGCTGCTACGGCTCCGATCACCATGAGGGAAGCCCTAACGGTTAGTCACTGCTCGCTCTTTGCCTCGATTCGTCGATTTCTGCGGACAATTTGGAAATTTAGTATTTCTTGAGCTCAAAAATAATTTAGTCATTTTGATATTCGATCGGGTGCAATAACGTTGCCGTTAAATTAGTGTATTGCTGCATAGGTTCACATGTGACGGTTCTTCATTTGAAATGTTTACTTTGTTTTGTTATTTAGCTCGTGACATACTTGGACCAGATCTGGTAATTTTGACATCTGGCCGGATCTATCTCGAGATATAAGACGCATTGAATTTGTTGTTGATCTATCTCGAGATATAAGACGCATTGAATTTGTTGTTATGTTCTAAAATTTATATTTAATTACTCGAGAGCTGACTTATTTTACGTGTTATCTGACATTATTTCAGCTGCCGAGCATTGGGATCAATCCTCAATTTATCACGTTCACCCACGTTACAATGGAATCTGATAAGTACATATGTGTGCGGGAGACTTCTCCCCAGAATAGTGTTGTTATTATTGACATGAACATGCCAAATCAACCTTTGAGGAGACCAATTACTGCAGACTCGGCACTCATGAATCCAAATTCAAGAATACTAGCTTTGAAAGGTAGGATGGAGTTGTACTGGATACTTATAGACCTGGATGGATTTTCCACAGGGATTAAATTCTTCGGGCATTATGGTTTTTTTTATCTTCCTTCACTTAGTTAATTTAACTTTAATATCTAAAGTGCCATTTTTTTTGTAAATCACGAATTATCGTCATCTTATATTAGTTGCTTCTCCCTTGATTGATTTCGATAAGCTCTTTTCTTAATGTTTTTTGTGTCAATGATTCTCCTTCATTCTGTAATGGGTTTTAATGACCAATTAGTGAGGCTCTATATATAATAGACGTCTTTCCTTCTATTTTCCAATGATTTTTGGATCTGCACCACTTGATTTGTTCTTTTTGGTTTACTGTATTCACCAATATCATCCTGAATGAGTCATCATTGGAAGAATTTGTTGCTGCATCATTTTCATAATGAATTTTTATAAATAGAAGAATTTTATTTGCAAGTTAAAGCATCTTAAATTCTTGAGACTATTTTTAATATAATATAACCTAATCTCTATTTGATTGAATTTTAGAGCTCGTCCTTTATTCATTGAAGTGGGACATGGGACTACAAAATGTTAAATATGGCTTTACTTTTTGTAGTTTGTGGTGGAGCTTTGATCGAGGCCACGAATGCTAATTATTGTTTTAGTTTTGATGTTTCTTTATTAATCCAGACCTTGACATAAGGGTTCTCATAGAGTCCGACTTGTTATGATAATTGAACTTCTGTCGCTTAAAAGTTTATTATCCCAGATCCCAATACGTTCACTTATGTGGAACATAGTGGTAGTGCTCCATTTACTCTCAAAAGCTATACTTGATATGGTTCTCTAAAAGATAGACCTTACCTAGATGTGTTTCAAGATGAATGTGTTTAACTCTGGCAATGCAGTTGGGCACTTTTATGGGGTATCTGAACCTGTTTACGCAATAATTCATATTGTTTTCATTTATACACTTTTTTCCTAACACTTTATTCATTTCTTGTAGCTCAAGTTCAGGGAACAAGTCAAGATCACTTACAAATGTTCAACATTGAGATGAAAGCGAAAATGAAGTCACATTTAATGACTGAGCAAGTGAGAATATGATAGTTTATCCACCATCTGCCTTGCCACAGATTTTTGTGGCGCGTATTTCTTTTATCATGATTTGAGGACTTTAGCTAATGCCCAAAGACAACTTCATTTATAGGTCGTGTTTTGGAAGTGGATTTCCCCCAAGATGCTCGGTGTGGTCACACAGAGTGCTGTATATCATTGGTCAATTGATGGTAAGACATACCTTCATTTTACTTCACAGTCACAGTTGCTTGAGATTTTTTCATCAATCATGCGACACTGCATTGGCTATTTCATGGTGATTGTTCCCTTCTTTGTGACATGTAGGTGAGTCTGAACCGGTAAAGATGTTTGAGAGAACGGCCAATTTAGTTAATAATCAGATAATTAACTATCGATGTGACCCTTCTGAAAAGTGGCTGGTTTTGATCGGAATTGCCCCTGGAGCTCCTGAAGTATGCTGTTAATCTGTTTTTTGCCTACTCAAACTATGGTTCATTTTATTTTTATCAACTGAAGAGTGAATGAGAAAAATATATGGATGGCTAACTTGACATGAATCTTTTTTAAATTATGCATTTATTTGAAAAAGGTCAATGACTGATTTCAAGTACAACGAAAAAAACTGAGTCTAAGATAGTTGTAATGTTATAATTCATGTAACCAGAAGATTATCTGGGATAGATTTGTGTCCCAGCCTACAAGAGCACTAATCCATTTGGTATGATGTAATACAAATTCTATCAGGTTCTTTTGGTCTCTGATTCCAGTCTTACGTTGTAGTATTTGGTACATTTAATGCATCTTTGCGGAGCAGGGTTTTTTGGTCTCTCAATTGAATTTGGAGTTTGCAATTGGAATCTGTTTGGTAAATTAAAATTTTTCGTTGGTGTCACACATTTATTTGTTAGATTTATAATCTTGGTTTTTTATCCATGTGAAATTTCTTTTTTTTCCTCTTTCCTATTCTGGCGAGTTAGTGCAACTCTATGGTGTGTTGATTTTTTTTTTTTTTTTCTCACCTGATGTGTATGTCTAGAGGCCACAATTGGTGAAAGGGAACATGCAACTTTTTTCCGTAGATCAACAAAGAAGTCAAGCTCTCGAAGCACACGCAGCTGCATTTGCCCAATTTAAAGTGGGAGGCTTGTTTAACTCCTTCCCCATATATGTATATTTTTCATTTTCTCCATGGTAATAAACAATTTAACGTTTATTCACTTTGAATAGGTACTGGGAAATGAAAATCCTTCTACCCTAATTTCCTTTGCCACCAAAACGCTCAATGCTGGTCAGATAACATCAAAGCTTCATGTCATTGAGCTTGGTGCCCAACCAGGTCCTATTTCTTAAGTATACTTGGTGTGTGATTGTGTAACATGTTTTGGCCTTTGTGTTATTTGTCTTTCTCGTGTTATTCTATGTTATAACTTCTAGCGGTTGCAATCTTGATATGAAAAGGTTACAGTTGAATATGCATCGTATTTTTATGTATGGTAAATAAATATGTGTCACACCTTGATTTCTCTGTTATTTTTAAGAATAACTTGGCTGGTGGAGGATTGTTAGTGATTTAAACTATTTTATTTGTCTTTGGCATTAATCAAGTTAACAGAAAATGAGCAATGCAGAGTTTTCTGTCTTTATTTTTACTAGATATTGTCTGCAGTTGTCAGCATCATCGAAGTGATTGTTAATAAGAATGAAATAATGGATGAACCAAGTCAATTGTGGAGGTTTTAACTGTAGTAACAAAGTCCTGCATTGTGTATTGTAAAGTTATGCTCCCGCTAACTATTAATAGTATTTCGTTCGTAGGGAAGCCATCTTTTATGAAGAAACAAGCAGATCTATTCTTTCCACCTGATTTTGCTGACGATTTCCCAGTTGCTATGCAGGTAGGACGGTTAATTACTTCTATGAATAATGTTATTAATCTTCTTTGTCAATGATGTGCGATAAATATTGATCTGCAGATATCCCACAAGTACAGTTTGATTTATGTGATTACCAAGCTCGGGCTTCTTTTTGTTTATGACTTGGAAACTGCTGCTGCAGTATACAGAAATAGAATTAGTCCAGATCCTATATTTTTAACGACAGAAGCTTCAACAGCAGGAGGGTTTTATGCCATAAATAGGCGGGGCCAGGTGTTACTGGCTACAGTGAACGAGCAAACAATTGTTCCTTTTGTCAGTGGTCAAGTATGTTCATTTGCTCTCCTGTCTTAGAACTTTGTCACATACACCTGAATGATTTTTCAACCTCAATTTTATCTTTGCAGCTAAATAATTTGGAGCTTGCAGTTAGTCTAGCTAAACGAGGAAATCTTCCTGGTGCTGAGAATTTGGTAATTTGAGTTTTGATATATATATTTATTTCTGTATTTTATATGAGGCACATTAGTTAGACGTAAAATGCACAATATTATTTTTTACACACTATGGTTAGTAATCTGTCGGTAGTAATGGTTTTGTAAATGCAATCAGAAGCATACTGTTGCAGTCTAGGGTAGAGTAGTCATAGCAAATTCACTGATTTATTACACGAGTTAGTATAAAACTTAGATTCAGCTGATTATTCCAACTTTATTGTAGTTTAAGAGTTCAATGTGTGAGCTGCTTGGTGACAATCGCAGCCAATTAGGGTCATTAATACATTTCTTAAATTTCATTCTTTAAGTTTGTGTAATTTGATTGGTTTTGGGATTCAGACGTAGACATGTTGTCACGCTCCGATTTTAAAATCCTCAATTTACAAATCCTTATTTGAAACCCTAGAAAATTTTCTCAAATTTTGATTTAAAATCGAGCGTTCAAATTTCTAATTAAAATTTTCTTTTTAAAAATCTTAAATCATTAATTGCGCCGAAGCTATTGTTAAAACATTCAAAATAGTTGTAGAATCATAAATAAATCATAAAAATCCTGAAATAAAATTCAACATAATTTATTTAGAGTTAAAATAAAAATCGAATTTTACTTTTAAAAAAGCCTAAAACATAATATTTTAAATTCATTTCTCGGAAAAATCATTGTCTTTTTTTGTATGCTCGTTTGTCACTGGGAAATTCTTGATTGCAACTAGTTCTTTCTCAGATAAAAACTCACCTACATCACAAAATTATTCAAAATTTGGGAATTACTTCAGTAATCAAAAATACGTGTAAGGGTCAAAATTTACTTTTACCAAATCCTAATCACAGAACTAGTTGGTACTCATTTTCCAATCTTAGACTCAGTCATCTAATTGTCGTTCAGCCTTTGTCAACTTACTTTTGGTCAAGCTCACCATCTCATTGTCGTTCAGGCTTTTGTTGTCACGTATTTTTCGTTAATTCCATCATTTTCATGTCATACAATATGTCCTACCAATTTTATTTTTATGCTATTTTTAAGTCGTTGCCTAAATATACATGCTCAAATATCAACTAATGTAATAAAACAACCATAAGAAAATAATATAATATTTTGTGATGTAGGGTCATAGCCAAAGTATGAAAAACTGTATTTTTACTTACTTGAATTTTGAAAATTTAGAGTCTTCGGAATTTTTTTTCCAAATAAAATTCGATCGGTCGAATTGGGCGGTTTGAAAGACTTCCGAGATTTTTTCCTATCTAAGTAGAATATTTAGTATTAATTTTCCACTTTTAAATAATCAATTTTAAAATATTTTGGACAGAAATTCCTTACCGTTAAAATTTTTAAATTGATTAGGTCAAAATTCCAGATTGTTTCGGATAGCTTTTGTCGAATTTGACGATCCGAAAATATTTTGGTTCGGTTTGGAATATTCTGGTCAAAAAATAGTTCGGGTTCGGTTTAATTGGACCAGTCCTGGTTTGGTTTTGTTGAGCCGGTTCAGTTGGACCGGTTTAAGTGAATCGGTTCAGGTTTTTAAAATAACCTGAACCCTTTTCTTCTTCCTCCCTTTGCGCTCTCTATGCGTTCACAGAACACCCGAGAGGGAGAGGGAGAGGGAGAGGGAGAGGGAGAGGGCGAGGGCGAGGGCGAGGGACAGGGTTTGCCGGATCTCGGCCGTTAGAGCTCGGTCGCTGGAGCGAGGCTGACTGCGGCTGAAATTTCTGGACGGTGGTCGGAGGCCGAGAAATTGAAGCTACGTTCCAGAGTGGTTTCTGTATCTTCTCCCTTCCCCAAGCTACTCTATTTATAGAGTAGTTTTCGTTAGAAGGAGGAGCACGACTCCTCTATTTCAATTCCGCCAGCGTCAGTGTTTAAACCCGTCGGCTGGATGAGATTCAAAATCGTCGGCCAAGATTTGTCAAAATTCGTGTTACACATGTACATGCTTATGCATATTTGACTTATCTCTACCCTATTCTCTTGACATTTGAAATTGCATATAAAGTTCATTAGGCATCCTATTTCTGTCTCTGTGGCCTTGAAAATCAAAATTAGGTTTGAAAGAAGTTAAGGTCAATTAAGTTTGTCCAAGGAGAAAACGATTAAGTGAAAATTTTCATTTTTATAATTTATTTTCCACGATATTTTGATTGCTTATGCTACACTTTATGGTTCACTGTTTGATTTCCTGTTTAGATACCTTTATTTTCTTGTAGGAATTAATAGTACCTTTTTTGGACTTCTTCAGGTTGTCCAACGTTTTCAAGAACTTTTTGCTCAAACAAAGTACAAAGAAGCTGCTGAACTTGCTGCGGAGTCTCCGCAAGGACTTCTCCGAACGCCTGACACAGTTGCCAAATTTCAGGTTTTTTATTTTATAAACACCACGCTATCATTTTTTTTTATTGTTTTACATTCTTTTGGCTTAGTTTGATATTGTTGTAACTTTTCAAATAATCAAAACTGGTTGTGTTGTTATTATAATTAACTGCACAATTAGCAGATGTACCTTTGGTAAATGTAGACTAGACTTTTAATGTGCTTCAACAACAAAGTAGATAATTAATTATTTTGTAAATTGTATTGCATGACAGTTGTATTTGTATCATATACTGGTAAAGGTAGATTATACTTTTAATGTGCTTCAACAACAAAACAGATAATTAACTGTTTGGTAAATTGTATTATGCGGCTTTTGTATTTGCATTCATGTGCCAAAAAGTTCACTTATTCTATCTGCAAATTAGAAAATTTGTCCTTGAAGCTTGAAAATTTAGCTTCTCAAATTTGATGTGATTGTAGAAAAACTGTTTATAAAATCTTGTTAATCAAATGAGATGTAAAATTAATGGATAATCACTTTTAAAGTCCTCAAAATCAATCCATACTAAGCCTTAATGTTTATACACATAGTTTTGGTCAGTTTTTGTTTTCGAATATCTAGATTCGAGCTCTATTGCGGGTATCACATCATTGTTTCTTGTAGTAAAGGAAACGCTAATTTTGTGCAGAGTGTTCCTGTTCAAGCTGGGCAAACACCACCGCTCTTGCAGTACTTTGGAACACTATTAACAAGGGGAAAGCTCAATGCTTTTGAATCATTGGAATTGTCGCGTCTTGTTGTGAACCAAAACAAGAAAAATCTTTTGGAGAATTGGTTGGCTGAGGACAAGCTAGAATGCAGTGAGGAGTTGGGAGATCTTGTGAAGGTATGTTTTTTGAAAGATTAATTGTTAGTTCGTCCTTCATTGTATAGGGTTATTCTTGAATATTGTTCCTTTGTCAAGTAGTAAGCCATTAATTGTGTTTCCATGACTTTTGTCTATCTCCTTTGGTTTTTAAGCACTATTTTGTTTCTTTACTTTTCGTTTTAAATGTGTAAGCAACTGAGTTTTCTCTAACCATTATTTTGATGAAATATTTAATGTGAGGGATCATTTTAATTTTTCTTGCAGACGGTTGATAATGACCTCGCATTAAAAATATATATTAAAGCTCGAGCAACTCCAAAAGTTGTTGCAGCTTTTGCTGAGAGGAGAGAGTTTGACAAGATTCTCATCTATTCAAAGCAGGTGAGTGACGTGGTTATTATATTCGTTCACAAGATATTTCTATCTGGTCAGAGGTCAAAGCACATATTTACATCGATATCTCTTGTTCTTGTCTTCATTTTCAGCTACATTATTTAGTATAATTGGTTTTTCATACGTATTGATTTTGTGAACTGAGTGTATTCATGGTGGTTTATTTTTTAAATTATAGGTGGGTTATAGCCCTGATTATTTGTTCCTGTTGCAAACAATTCTTCGAACAGATCCTCAGGTATGCATCTCATCTTGATTTGCAGTTTGCCTGCTAATAAATCTGTGAAATATATTCTTAGTTTTTTTATTGTTATATTTCATCTAAGCTTAAGGCAAACGCTCAAACTGTGCACTTTATTGTTTTTCCCCCATATTTTTGGGTTTGGGCAGCATGTTTGATTCGACGTGATTTGTTTTCCTCAATGGTTGGGGATAAAATGCTGAAAACTATTTTTTTTTTTACTTGCAAATTACTGTCTTACTTTTTTTTTCCAGGGAGCTGTTAATTTTGCATTGATGATGTCACAAATGGAGGGAGGCTGTCCTGTTGATTACAACACCATAACAGATCTTTTCCTTCAGGTTTGTGCTCTTTTGTCCACAATCTATTCTTTACCACTGACTAATTTTGATGACTAATGGGTTATTGTCTGTTTTAAGAATACCTCACAAAAAGTAGTTTTAATAAATTATATTAACCTTAGTCATGGTCTCCTTGTGCTGTCTTTCAGAGGACGTTGATTCGTGAGGCAACAGCCTTTTTGTTAGATGTTTTGAAGCCAAATCTTCCCGAGCATAGTTTTCTTCAAACGAAGGTCTTTAACTATTCTTTTCAAACTTTTATACAAGTGAATATTGAAGTTTTCTTTACAGTTCATCAATAATTTCCAATTTGACAGGTCCTGGAGATAAATTTAGTCTCTTTTCCAAATGTGGCTGATGCTATATTGGCCAATGGAATGTTCAGTCACTATGATCGTCCCCGAGTTGCCCAACTCTGTGAAAAAGCAGGTCTTTACATGCGAGCTTTGCAAGTAAGATTCCTTCATTATTTTGTTTACTTAATTGCTTTTCTGGGTCAAAAATATTGTGTACATTTTTCTAATTTCTTTTTTCTTGTTTCCAGCATTACACAGAATTGCCTGATATCAAACGCATAATTGTAAACACACATCTCATTGAGCCACAGGTTTGCCTAGTTCATTAATGGTATCTAGTTTCACAATATTAAGCTATGGAAATTAGCCTGAAGTGAGTTTCTTTACAGTCTCTTGTAGAATATTTTGGTACTTTGTCTCGCGAATGGGCGCTGGAGTGTATGAAGGACCTTTTGTTGGTTAATCTCCGAGGCAACCTTCAGATAATTGTACAGGTACTCATATGCCATCTAAGCCGAGAATTAATTAGAGTAATGGCTGAGCAGATACTAATGGGTATCTATCTATGCAGGTTGCCAAGGAATACTGTGAACAGTTGGGCATTGATGCGTGCATGAAGCTTTTTGAGCAATTTAAGTCATACGAAGGTTTATACTTTTTCTTAGGGTCATATCTGAGCTCAAGGTAATTTGTAAACAAAATATTTTCTTGCTGGGTTATTTTTTTTGTTAATGTAGTTTTATTTTATTTTAATGTGTTTAATATGGGACAGTGAGGATCCTGACATTCACTTTAAGTACATTGAGGCAGCTGCTAAAACAGGGCAAATCAAGGAGGTTGAACGTGTGACAAGAGAATCAAATTTCTACGACCCTGAGAAAACAAAGAACTTCTTGATGGAAGCTAAACTTCCTGATGCACGCCCACTTATTAATGTTTGTGATCGCTTTGGATTTGTTCCTGATCTTACTCATTTCTTGTACACAAACAACATGCTTCGTTATATTGAAGGCTATGTTCAAAAGGTATACCATTTTAGATTTTTCGTTGAGCCATCATGAATTCTTGTGTTGGATTAAAGTAATTTAGTGAAAAATTTATATCAATTTGGATAGGTCAACCCAGGGAATGCCCCTTTAGTTGTAGGGCAGCTTCTAGATGACGAGTGTCCCGAAGATTTTATTAAGGGTTTGATTCTTTCTGTTCGGTCTTTGCTCCCTGTGGAGCCTCTTGTGGAAGAATGTGAAAAGAGGTGGTGTAGTTTTCCACTTTTCCTGCTTTGAATTAGTTAATGTTCATACCACTGAATGTATGCTGTACTCACAATTATATGTATGAAATGTAGGAATCGACTTCGGTTGCTTACACAGTTCTTGGAGCATCTGGTTAGTGAGGGAAGCCAGGATGTACATGTCCACAATGCCCTTGGGAAAATTATCATTGATAGCAACAACAATCCAGAGCACTTCCTGACGACCAATCCTTACTATGATTCCCGTGTTGTGGGAAAATATTGTGAAAAACGCGATCCTACTCTAGCTGTTGTGGCATATCGACGTGGACAATGTGATGATGAACTTATCAATGTAACAAACAGGAATTCTTTGTTTAAACTGCAAGCAAGGTATGAGGATTATTTTGACTTCTTTTGTGTTGTAGCAGTTATTGGTCATGACTGAGGTTCCACATCATTCCTTAATTGCAGATATGTTGTTGAGAGGATGGACTCCGATCTTTGGGATAATGTTCTTAACCCTGACAATGAGTATAGAAGGCAGCTTATTGATCAAGTTGTATCTACTGCTTTGCCTGAAAGCAAGAGCCCAGAACAAGTGTCTGCCGCTGTTAAGGCCTTCATTACTGCTGATTTGCCACATGAATTGATTGAGCTCCTTGAGAAGATAGTGCTTCAAAATTCAGCTTTCAGTGGAAACTTTAATCTGCAAAACTTATTAATCTTGACAGCCATTAAAGCAGACCAGTCTAGAGTTATGGATTACATTAACAGACTAGACAACTTTGATGGTCCTGCTGTTGGTGAAGTTGCAGTTGAGGCACAATTATATGAAGAGGCTTTTGCGATATTCAAGAAGTTCAACCTCAATGTCCAAGCTGTGAATGTCTTGTTAGATAATATCCGAAGCATTGAACGAGCTGTGGAATTTGCATTCCGTGTTGAAGAAGATGCAGTTTGGAGCCAGGTGGCCAAGGCCCAACTTAGGGAAGGTCTTGTCAGCGATGCAATTGAGTCATTTATTCGCGCAGATGATGCAACCCAATTTCTTGATGTTATTCGTGCTGCTGAGGATGGGGATGTCTACCATGATTTGGTGAAGTATCTTTTGATGGTTAGACAGAAGGTGAAAGAGCCAAAGGTTGATAGTGAGCTTATATATGCTTATGCAAAAATTGATAGATTGACTGAAATTGAGGAGTTCATTCTCATGCCCAACGTCGCTAATCTCCAAAATGCTGGTGATCGATTGTATGATGAAGCACTTTATGAAGCTGCAAAAATTATATTTGCTTTCATTTCTAACTGGGCCAAGTTGGCTGTTACACTTGTAAAGCTTAAACAATTCCAAGGTGCTGTTGATGCCGCAAGAAAAGCTAACAGTGCAAAGACGTGGAAGGAAGTTTGTTTTGCTTGTGTTGATGCTGAAGAGTTCCGCCTTGCTCAAATCTGTGGGCTTAACATCATTATTCAGGTGACTGTTCCTTTTTACTTTTTCCAAAATGGAGATCCTGTTTTTACTCTTGCACATGTTTTTTTTCTTACCAAGACAGCCCCTCTTTTTGAAAAGACGTATTATATTATATGTATTACCATGAGCTCTTCCCAGCTTTCTATTTTTTGCACTCAACTTCCCCTTGAAAAAATTTTATTCTTGTTTTTACTGTGAATCTTGCAGGTGGATGACTTAGAAGAAGTAAGTGAATATTATCAAAATAGAGGGTGCTTCAATGAGTTAATAGCTTTAATGGAGAGTGGTTTGGGGCTTGAGCGGGCCCATATGGGTATCTTTACTGAGTTGGGAGTTCTATATGCTAGATACCGTTCTGAGAAGCTTATGGAACATATCAAATTGTTCTCAACTCGTCTCAATATTCCGAAACTCATTCGAGCTTGTGATGAGCAACAACACTGGAAGGAGCTCACCTATTTGTACATCCAGTATGATGAATTTGATAATGCTGCAACTACCATCATGAATCACTCCCCTGAAGCATGGGATCACATGCAGTTCAAAGATGTTTCAGTGAAAGTTGCCAATGTGGAGTTGTACTATAAGGCTGTGCATTTCTACTTGCAAGAACATCCTGATTTAATTAATGATCTTCTTCATGTTCTTGCCCTACGTGTGGACCATACTCGTGTCGTTGACATTATGCGGAAGGTAATTATAATGTATACATGTTACTACTTGGTCCTTGTAGATTATATTTTCTACTGCCCTAACTTGCTACTGTGATATTAGGCCGGTTACCTGCATCTTGTGAAACCATACATGGTAGCAGTCCAGAGCAACAATGTGTCTGCTGTTAATGAAGCTTTGAATGAAATATATGTTGAAGAGGAAGACTATGACAGATTGCGTGAATCAATTGATCTACACGATAACTTTGACCAGATAGGCCTTGCGCAGAAGGTAGATCTAAATATTTTTATTGTAATTAATTTCTCTGGTTTCACTGGCGACATTGATTGGTCTTTGTCAGATTGAGAAACACGAGCTACTTGAAATGAGAAGAGTTGCCGCATATATTTACAAGAAAGCAGGACGGTGGAAACAATCCATTGCATTATCAAAAAAAGACAACCTCTACAAAGATGCCATGGAGACAGCATCACAGTCCGGTGATCGTGAACTCGCGGAAGAGCTGCTCGTTTATTTCATCGGACAGGTATATTGATGATACAAACTATGCTCACTATCTTTGAAGATTAAAAGTTCACGTCTCATATTGGATACATATGCTTCTTGAATGAAGATGATAACTCTTTGCTTGATCGGAAATTTGCTCTATTTATTTGCACAGAATTTTTCCATGTGTTTCTACCAAGACAATAATCTTTTAAAATGATTTTTTTATATGATTGGTTATGTTCTCAAGAACCGTACTATTCATCTTGTTCTGACAATCGCTGAGTGAAAAATGATTGCCAAAAGATTTCTCATATAAGTTATCCTTATCAGAACGTGCAAGTCTTAATTTTATGTTTGAACAATTCTGAGTTCCAACTTTTTTTCCTTTTTTTTGTGCAGGGAAAGAAGGAGTGCTTTGCGTCGTGTCTGTTTGTTTGTTATGATTTGATACGGGCAGACATTGCTCTTGAACTTGCGTGGATGAACAACATGACCGACTTTGCTTTCCCCTATCTGTTACAGGTAAATTTCCTTGTTTCATGGCATCCGAGTCCAGTTTAAGGGTCAAATTAAAGAACATTTTTATTTTGTTGACATGCTACGAATAAATTATTGGTCTCCGTCGAGCTGAGAATATGAAAATCAATTACAAAACTTAATTGACAGATTCATAATCCTTTTCTCTTTCTCATGCAGTACATCCGTGAATACACCGGAAAGGTTGATGAACTCGTGAAAGATAAGATCGAAGCTCTCAAAGAGGTCAAGGCTAAAGAGCAGGAAGAGAAGGATGTGATTGCCCAGCAGGTAATTTCTTCAGATATTAACCGATGACTGTATTTGCACTTAGATTGCCTTAAGCTCTCGTAAATCCTCGGTGTTTCCATTGCAGAACATGTATGCTCAGTTGTTACCTCTCGCCTTACCTGCACCGCCCATGCCAGGAATGGGGGGGCCAACAATGGGGGGAGGTTTTGCTCCACCGCCAATGGGTGGGTTGGGGATGCCTCCAATGCCACCCTTTGGCATGCCACCTATGGGCAGCAGCTACTGATTCACTGGCAAGAAATGAAAACAGGAGAGTTTGTCGACTAATTTAGTTCCCTAGAGAACCGACATAATGGAGTTGCGATTTTAGCGTAAATTCATAGGGAATATCTCTGCTGAGTATTGTCCTTAGTTTTTCCGAGATGGAGTAAAAGTTGGACTGCAATAATTTCATTTTGTGGGGGTTGGGTTATAGAAGATGCGTGTGGATATGATCTGTAATATTCTTTTAGCACAGGTATTATTTTTTGGCTTCTGGAAGAGGAGCTCAAGAAGAGGACCTTCAATGGGTGTTATTATTCTTTCCATTTCCAGTGTCAGAGGAGTTGGGTCTGTAATTTACTCGTAGGAACGTCTTGTGTTAACAATCATCACCTGCCAGCTCGCTTTTTCTGGCTTTAACTACTACAACATCTCTCCAATGCCCATCTTGATTTCCTCCTCCCTTTTTTTTTATCATCATTTTGCCACAAAACCTAGTCCATTGGGATAATCTCTCAAAATCATATTTTTTGGTCTCCTATCATGGGTTTAATCTTAAATATAAACTGTCATGCCATACACAGGCTGGTAGATTTGTATTTAGAAACAAATTTAGCTGACTACTATAGTCAAATTACCAATAACAACCCTAAACTAGTGTTCGGGAAAATTTTTTTTTAATTATTATTCGTTAATAATTTAAATTTTTAAAGTCGTATAGTTTAAATGTGGTCGTATGTACTTTAAATTGGTGCAAAATGTACTTGGGAATTGGCATCTTGGCTTCACGAAGTCGATTGTGCGGTCAATCATACTTGAAACTGGTACAAAATGTAATCGGGAACGGTTTAAGTTTTGTTTTTTTAATAAAAATAGTAGTAGTTTTGTTGTTTTTTACCCCCATAATAAACATCAACCACTGTAGTTGAAGGTGGCGGGCAGCCTGATGTTGTAATAGGCTAATATCAGTCCACTTTGAGAGAGAGAGAGAGAGAGAGAGAGAGAGAATAGTTATTGAAGACACGGGAGATTAGAGGAAGATGCAAAGGCCCAGAACAGGCCCACAATAGAGTTTCCGGAATGTAAGGCACAGAAACCTCTCATCTCCTTCGCTCAATCGTCAACGCGGCCAGACACACCCTCTCTTTCCCTCTCTCTATGGTTGGCCCGTAGGCGACTGTAAGATGGCTGTATCTCTGAACTCAGTCGTCTGCTTCAACTCAATGGTAACACTCTCCCCCTATTTCGTTATATCATTTTCGCTTTATCCTTTTAATTGGTTGGACTGGAAAGGCGGGGATAGTGGATAACATTTGTGTCATCGCATCTACGTCTCAGTTCTTTCTGATTGTTGATTTGAGAATTTTCCACTTATGATGATTCTTCGGTCTAATGTTTGGGTCTAGCTCTGGGAGAGAAGCATTAGGAATGGCTTGAACCAAGCTGGTATTTTTGTGAAATCGCATAGTAAACGTGATTGAAATTCAGACATTTTGCTTCCATTCTTGTATAGCGTAAATTGTTTGCGAAACCTGAGGTTTTGATAATTATGAGTATTCGGAGTCTTTTCCTTGGATTTAGTTCTGGTTAGCATGCTCTGGAATCAATATATTCTCATAATTATCCGTCTATTCTGCAACTAATCATCATTTTCCGAGCATCTAAGATAATCCTCTCTTTTCAGAACTTTTGATAACCATTTATGTCTTGGTGGGTCATGGATACTGATGTTGTCCTGGATTTATGTGCTAATATTTCTTCTGATAAATCATTTACTTTCCCATTGAAGCAGGAAACAAACTTCGATAAACTATCAAGATCTTCCATACGTAGAACAATCCAAATCACGTACCTTGGAACTACATGGTCTGGAAGAGTTAGTGAAAAGAGAAGACATGGGCTGTGTTTGTCAATCAAGAGTAGCAACCAGTTAGACTCAGATACCGACGAGAAGAGTTCTACAAATGAAGAAACATCATTACTTCCCGACGATAAACTTGGCATCGAGGCTTCCAATGAATCATCTTCATCCTTAGATCCGAAATTAGAGAGGTCATCTTCTAAGAAATCTCCATTGACCGCCAAAGAAAGACTTAGAGCCGCTCGTGTTCTTAGCCGTTACGCAGAATCAAAGTCGTCCAAACCAGAAATGGGTGCCAAGGTATTGGATGCTATGAGAGAAAGTGATGGTGGAAAGCGAAGGTCGGGACTTCCCGAGGCCCCAACTAATATGTTAGACGACAGCAAGCGAGGAATGCCAAAACCTGGCCTGACTTTCGATTTTCCGGGAGGTTTTGATTTGTTTGTCATTATATTTTCATTCGTGTTTATCAGCACAGTGATGTTTGCCACTACTTACATTGTGTGGAAAGCTGGTGCCATCCATTTCAATGAGTACTGAAATACACCTGTTTCTTTCTTCTCAAGAGCGTGCTTTCTTCCCAAGTATAGATTCCTGCATTTGATATCTAAATAGCTGAAACTTGATGCATATTGGATATGGAATTTTGGAGTTGTAATCTTAGCTGTCTAAATCTCTCTAAACGTTGTGGAATGTCACGGCCCTGCTTAATTAACACCCTCTCTATCACTCTCTCTCAAGCTAGAGACACGCATAAAGGTTGACAGATATGAAATTGAAGAAATAAGAAATAGAAACAGAAACAGAGCGGTGATGGGGTAACCGCAGTCTCTTGATTTGGGGGATATCGTGCTTATTAAGGACCCATGCAATTGACAGGGAGAGATGGTAATCTAGTGAACTAGTGAAGCAACACGAGCCACCGGAATTCCAAGTCGTTTGAGGTGGTGCAATCAGCTATGCCTCATCCACCGCTGGGCAAACAACGTAGCCCCTCTCAATGGAGCCCCTCTTAACTGGCCGCATTGACAATGCCGTTAAGAGAAGCACTGGAATTCCACTCAGGTCAGCTCGAGTGTCCACATCTATGGCTCTAGGGCAGCCTCCTCCGAGTCAGACTCAACTTTCAAGTGTCAGCACATCCATTATTGTCACCGCATGAGGGAGTAGTATATGTCATTATAATGGATGAAAAACAATCAGAAACCAGAATTTGAAAGATGGAAGAAGCATCTACAGATGATGAGAAGACTAGTTTGGTGGCATTACTTCAGCGTCTGTTTGACAGCCTGAATGGGATCGGGCTCAATGACTAGCAGAGAATCCATAACACAGTTTCCTCCATAAAAGTATTTGTCAGCTCTATGCATAGAGTAGATGGAAGGTCACAAAACAATTTATCACCATTCAGTCAAAAACATTGTGGGAGTTCTAAGAACCAAACCCATTGATGAAGATATATATGATGTGATTTTTCAAACACAGAAATGAAAAAACTAACTGTATAAATCCAATGCTTCTGCAACATTTCTTGATTCTTCTGTAGACGACGGGCAACATACAATAACTAATTGAAAATCGCAAGGCCGGTCATACTTGTTTCTTCAAACTGAACTACTCAACAAAATCTGAAGGTGAATAGCCGTCATTCTGTTTTCAACATTCACTTTGCGAATGCAAAGAAATCTATAAACAATCTGACTCGTATGGAACAGCTAGATTGCACGATTTCGAGTTTCACATGGTATTTCGGGCAATCTAACGCAAATTGAGAGCAAAATTTTACCAAAGGAAACACGAAATCTAATATCATTACCATTAAGAGTGACAGCGGATAATAGTTCTGAATATAAAACTGAAACAGTGAACCTGGAGTACGAACAAACATTCCAGATCATAACGACGTACGAGGAGAAAACTAAAATTCAACTCTAACTATGAAAAAGAACAAAAAGAACGACTTCGATTTCATGAGAAGGAACTACTTGGATCTCTGCCTCATCTTTCGACGCTTCCTCTTCAATCGCCTCATTCTCTTCTTCTTCCACTGTGACAAGCGCAAGAAAGAATCATTCAGAAATCAAGAAAAGTCTGAAACTAAGAGTTGGGAGAAGAGACGCTAACCTTAGCTCTCATGGTGAAAAATCCCCTCTGCTTCTCCTCGGAATGGAACCCTAGCGAGAAAACGCGGCTGCTAAAGTCCGCTAGGTTTCACTACCAAATTTATACCCAGTCAAATATTTGATCTAGTTTTGCTGGGCCTTTCTGTAAGCCTATGCCGGCCCAATTACCAGGGCCCAATTACCAGGGCCCAATAATGGTGGCAAGCTTTGATTTGTGGAAGAATAGTCAAACATAACCCAAGTTGCTCAATTTTTAGGCATAAAATAGATCATATTTTTTTGGCAAGAAGGTAATCCAATGCTCTGTTTTGTTCCATCTTCGTTTACGACCTTAAACTTGTCTAAATTAGGTTACAGATCTGGAGCTTGAATCACTGAACTTTTCGTGGAAGGAAAAGACAAATGGACTGGTCTTCATTCTACTACAATTTGAGGATGACCCGACTCAATAATACGCAGAGAGATTCTGCAAATTGGGCAACTCGACTGAGTTCTGAGCCACTCGTCAATGCACCCGGAGTGATAACAATGCTGACAATCCGGTAAAACCTTCACCTTTTCACCATCTTCAAACCCGCTCAAGCAAATGGAACACTCTGCCGCTGAGTCGCCGGAATGATTCAGATCACAAGAAGAAGCGCGGTGGTATATGGTAGTAGGAATCCCTTTGATCGCCACATCGTCAAGTCCTCCCATTCCCCGTAGATAAGCCGGAGTTGTCGCGTGGGAGACGGAGGCAGCTACCGAAGAAGTAAGACGGCGGAGACGACACACCCATCTAGCGTAGAGGAAGAAAAGGGTAGTCAGAAGAATGATCGCGAAGAGAACAACGATGAAGAAGAGGGTCCGGCCTCGAATCTGAAAGTTCCGATCGTTGAGCTCCGAGTAGTGCCAGTGAAATGCTAGCTGAGAATCTTGGGAAGACATCGGAAGCATCTACGGAAGCTTCTTCTGTAAAATTGGAGAAATCAGCTGAGAAATGAAATAAATTTACGAGCTTACTTTTCGGCGTCAATGGAGGAAAGATCGACACAGAGAAACAAGAAGAAGAAGAAGAAGAAGAAGAAGAAGCCTTGTAGAGATATTTTTGAGGGAGAATCAATCAGACACCAGATATTATTGCACAGGTTTGTGCATATTTTCCTACAGCGCCTACTACGTTAAATCCAAATCACAGCCGGTGATTGCTCCTTATACTTAAGTCGTCGAAAGATATCAACAGTGACGAGTAAAGTTGCAGGCTGTTTAACCTGAGTGGCGAAACAGAGAATCAAAATCTTCTACGATGACAGATTGTTATTTCCCATATTGTCCTTTCCCCTCTCTCTGTCTAAAGATTTTTCGTCTCTCTCTCTCTCTCTCTCTCTTCAAGACCTGAGTATGTCGGTCAACAGAGTGACATAAATCAACACTAAACAAGTTACTATAAATGGTTAAGATTGGAGGATAGCATGATAAATCTTGTCTAATAAAACATCATATGCAGTTAAATCATCAGAACGCATGGCTGCTCTTGACCATTTTATTAACGTGAAGATCTAATTTTTCAAGCATAATATATGCTTCTTCGAACCTTAACTTTTGCAAATGGAACATTTAACCTTAACTTCGACTGATTAATTGTATTAATAATCAAATTTTCATCATCTCCTAACAATCAAAACTTTGATGAAGTTGACGGAGACATGGGAGTTGTCGTGTACTTTCTGTCTGTCGTGAGCACTACCCATGAAAGGAGAGCAAGCCCAGGGAGAACAGGCCATACTTTAAATCTACAAATTTACAGCCGAGGCAGCCCCCCTATTACTATCCATAATTACAGAGCATCAACTCCATTAGCAACTCAACAACAATGGCGGATCAAAACATTTCAGTGAGCTTCAGTCGAAGTAATTTCGAGCTCTGCCCACCAAAGCGGTGAGAGTTTTGGAGTTGCTTCTTCAGGCGATATCCCTGATATCGATCTCAATCTACCACTCACATCTGCCATCTCCAGCCTCAGTGTCGTATCAGCTCTAGTACATAATTTTATCAGTTGGCCGATCAGCTCTAGCTGTTCCGGATTGAAATGTTTCAGTGTTGGATCCACAATTTCTTGAAGTGATTGCTCTCCTCTCAAGTAATCTGCCGCCCAATCTTCAAGTGAATCACTGTCCACAGAATAAGGAAGTCGGCCCGTCATCATCTCGAACAATATCACTCCGAAGCTGTAAACATTGCTTTCCGAGCTTCCTGATAGATTTTTGCTCGATGACTCTCTCTCTGCAACTGTCGTTTCGTTCCAAAAACTCATATCTGCAAGTTTGGCTGCGTAGTCCTCCGTGAGACTTACTGCTGAAGAAGTAAGGTTATTGAGAATTATTGGTGGATTCAGCTGATGCATATGTTTCAGGCAAGAAGCCATGCCTACTGCTATTCTCAGTCTCATTCCCCAATCCAAATGCTCAGCTTCTTGTACTGCAAGAACAACCAAATTTTTGAGTTTAAATGTAGACCCATAACCAGTATTTTCTCTCCAATCCTAGAAGCATGGAAGGTTTTTGGTACTTACTATGTAAATGCTCAAAAAGTGTTCCGTTCGGAGCGTATTCAAACACCATCATCCTTGCAAAAGGCTGTTCTTCCTCGCAGTAGCCGATGAGGTTGACAAAATTCTTGTGGTTAACTTTTGATAACGTGTCGATCTAAAATAATCGACCCATGAAGAAATATTTAGATATTGATAGGATGTGTTAAAGAGAAAGGAGATAGAATCTTATTTTGATGGGTACCTTTGTCCGAAACTGCAGCTCTAATGTTTCGGGCCAATCTTTGGTTGACTTGGCTGCAAGACAGGCAACGGCTATTTCAACTCCGGTTGACAATGTCCCTTTGTACACTGTTCCGATTGGTGTTACGCCAATGACATTGCTGAAACCTTCGCAAGCCGTTTCGAGCTCTGATCGCTTAAGGTTTGGAACACCTGAATAGATCCTAAGCTAGTTAATTAAAGAAACTTTGTTTTGAGCTGTAAATATTTTATGGATCTTAAGAAGAAAATACCAGTCACAAAAGCTTTCTCGAGCTGTCCGCTTAATCCCGTAGCCCAGGGTCTAACAGGCACCTTTTTAAGGACAAAGAGATACATGCAGACAATGAAAATTATAAGAAATACCGCTCCTCCGACGATTCCAACCAAAAGTCCAACATGATCGGATGATGACTTCCTACTAGTGGTTGCCGATGAACGGTTTTCTGAAGGGGAAGGTACTGGAGTGAGAACATCAGGTGTAGGAGAAGGAGAAGGAGAAGGAGTTGGATCTATGCTAGGTTGAGGAGCAGAGGATTCAATTGCCGGCGATGAAGGCGGCTGTGGTGGGGAGGCCGGAGACTGGGAAGGGGATTGTAAAGATGGTGGAAATTTTGGAAGAATGGGCGGAAATATAAACATTTTCATAGTGGGCTCCTGGAGCAGTTTCCTCGGCTTGACATTTCCAGCTTGATGAGCATATCTGAAGAATGAACAGAAAACAGAAAAATCAGAAAATGGGTAGTTTTAAATGAATAAAGCTCATCCGAGTCAAACTCGGAACCAACATTGATGCTAAATTACAGTTTTCTTTTCAAATTCTATAAGTAGCTCGTCAAAACAGACATATCATCTATCGAGCCGAAGGGAGCACACACCTGGAGTTGGATTTCTGGTCCAGTGATGTTTGAGAGAGAAAATGAAGCTTATAAATTTCAGGAGACGAGCTACTCAGAAGCTTATTGTTATCCCAAAGACTGAAAAAAAACCCAAGTAATCAGAGAAATGACAAGAAAATACTAGGAAAAGGCAACTTTCTTCCAAGTACAACCCACATACATGATTCTGTGAGGGAGATTCGAGAAGAGATCAGACGGTACTGGTCCGGCAAAGCAGTTTTGCCGTAAATCAATCACCTCCAAGTCTTGTAAATATCCAATTCCTTCTGGAATTTTCCCGGAAAATGAGTTGTTTCGAAGAATTCTGAGGGCAGAGAAACAACCCGAGAAATAAGAGACAACAAACTCAAAGAACTAAATAACCAGAAACTCACAAACGGTTTAGTTCTTACATAGATTTTATGTGGACTAAGCGCATAATCTCGGGTGTAAGCGTTCCTTCCAAACAAAGATCTTTCAAGTTTCTACACATAGTAGACATCAAACTTCAGAGACCAGATGAATACTTGCAGCCCAACAAAAACTACGTCGGCAATAATTTCAATCATCTTTACACCAACATGATTCTAAGTAACTAATCTATCAGGAGGATTTACAAGATTATCAAAAAAATGAAAGAATGATGAGAAAGGATGACTCACAAAGATATGACTATTCCATCCGAGCATTGAACGCCAAACCACGAGCACGGATCAATTTCGCCATTTTCGTCGCTCCAATTTACTAAAGCTCCAAATGGATCATTCGCTATTTTTCGCTTGAAGTTCAGCAGAACCAAACCTGTACATAGAGAGAAATCCATTTTAGATTACATTCGATTTTCCCGCAGGTTGTCCGAGAAAGAAATTTGGAGAAAGTAAAAATCTAGAACGATCGAAAATAGACCCAAATCCATTACCTTCATCGTTCAGAGACCAACACAAACCGAAGCTTTGATACAACAAACAAACGACGAGCAAACCAAACAGTCCCATACGGTCCCTAAACCGATGAAACTTCCAATTTTCTTGAATTCTCGCAGAGATAATCGCTACAAAAACCACAAATAGACAAACCCAGCAGAGCTTTCGCAGATCTCAAACAGGAACAGAGTCGACCCGGCGCAAAAAGATCTCAGAAACCATTATTGACTAAACTGAGAAGAAGTAAGAAAATGGGTAGAAATGAAAAACAACGATCTCGCACTCCAAATGGAAGTTCAAGTTGCCCCCTTTTTTGAAAACGCGTTTGCCGAAACCATGGAGTCCACCAAAAGTTCGGATTTGCACGGAGAAATTCTTAAAAAAACTGCGGTCCGATTGCACCGAAAAGTAGAACTAGTTTCAGCACTAAGCTCATCTTATTTGAGAATGAGACAAATTAAGACGCGTTTGGATGTTGTGTTTTTCTTAGAACTGGAACCATTCATTCAGGACGGCATCTTTGCGTGTGAAGAACCAAACACCGCCTATGTTCAATTCATTACAAAATGATTGTTGTTCATTTGACCCAACAAATTTTTTTTTTTAAATTTCAAATAAAACCCATAATTATATATTTTATTTAATGATAATTGTTGGGATGCTTCCATTATCTTTCATGACGGGATTAATTAAGCATATAATTACATGATTAAAAAGAAACTGAATTAAGGATTAGAATTAAACCCTCAAAATCTAACTGAGATCTACGTCCAGCAATTCCCATTAACTAATTAATTAATTTTTGAAAATGGGTAGGATTAGATCAACGTTCTCCTCCGTTGAACTCAAAGTAAGCTAAATAATTTATTAGATTGATTTACGAAGAATTTATGAACTTAATTTGACTTGTTTCTTTTGTTGGGTAGCTACTTTTTCTAACGAGAAAGAGACACATATTAATAAAATTCAAAAAAAAAAAAAAGAGAAAATTAATTTATAATCTCATCCTCACCACCCACCCCAACCCTTCCCACCTCTCGTTCTTGGTAGAAAAACCAAACAGAAGGGGAGGTCGGAATTTATAGTTGACAAAGACCGTAAGTTAGATTAGAAAATGCAGTGGTAATCAAGATTAGTTTTTTGTAGTCGAAGACGAAAGCCATTGGAGACTTCTGTTAGAAAGAATGTTATTTTTTATTTTTTTTATTCTATTTTATTAAAATATTATAAAATAATTATAGCTTTTCCAGTTGTTGATTAAGTCGGAATGTCCTGCTTATCCAGTTTAGACTCCTCGCCTGATCTCCAGTCGAACAAAATAGTCTCCTTCGTCTTCCTCTTCTGCTCAAACGCGGTCTGGCTGTCGTCCCATCCCGACCGTTTCATCAAATCTCTCAGCCGGAACCCACACAAGAAGATTAGACTCTATTGAGAAAGCCGGGAAAGCGACTGATAATTCAGTACTTAAAACGAGGAAAGAGGCATGAAATTCTGGCCGGTTTGATAATTCTGATCTCTCAGAATCACGATTCCGCGTAACAGAGGTGGGTTAAATGGAGCAAAGGAACCTTGTCCTCTGTTTTCTCGAACCCGATCAAATTCGAGCGCAATGGAAGGAACAAAGAGAAGTTAAACAGAAGACCAAGGCAAAGAAGGAGATAGCAATTGCAGAAAATGGTGGAGAAATGATAATCTACTCGAAACTCAACAGAGAATACCCTCTCGAAGTCGCGGTTTCGTTGATCACTCTGTTCTAGCTGATTGGGCAATCACTGAACAAAGCTTGAGCTACCTGGATGAACCCGGGTTGCTAACTCCACAGCTGTTGCAGCCACCAATGGCTGCATGATTCTTAATTCAACATATTCTTGTGCATATTCCAATCTGATTTTCGTCCATTTGACAATGCATGAATTTTCCAAGGACAATTTCTTTGCTCTTTGTTATTCCGTATAAAACCCACGAATGCATTTTGAAATACAATGATCAGTGTCTCCCTCCTCTGTTAAATCAATTGGGACGCCACAAACCTTTTTTGCCAACAAGAAATTGTTCTTGGTGAACGGTAGTAGACCAATGTAGTGACCCTAAGATAGAACTAAGCTTGTTCATCATTTCCATTGTGTCGTGAACTAAAATATATCCACCTGGCCTCAAAATGCGGTCCATCTCAACAACTACGTCTGCCATGTCACACCTTCCAAGACCAAAAAGTTTATAAATAACATCAGAGTACTTTTAATTTAAAAATGAACTCAAATCAGTAATCGAATTGGACTAAACTAAATTTTTAATGTGTTACGAATATTAGTAAATGAGAAAGGTGCTTGGGATTCTTAAGCATACCTGCGAGTAAGATTTTTGAAGAGAAAGTTGGAATGAAGTAGGTCATACGTTCGAGGGTAAGTGCTCAATGATTCACACCAATCATGATAAATTCCGATCAATCCTCTGTCAAAAACAATAGACAAGGAATCTGATTCATCGATGGGAACAACGTTCATCACCCAGATAGGTAGATCAATGAGAGCAGCGGCGAATCTGAAAAAGGAAGAAAGGAACATTAAACGTGATGAAGAAGTGCTTGCAATAAAAAAGAACAATCTTATGTTGGAACGAGAATTATAACATAATCTCAACAAAAACATCACCAATCTAGCTTTTAGTTAAGCAATAAGTGAGGAAATAAGTTGAATTTTTTTGTTCACTTCACCCTCCATAGCCAGCATTCATATCCATCACATTTCGCACGCTCGGCCAGTTGATGGAAAGGCCATCAAGATAGACTCCCGAAACAATTGTCGACCAATATTCTGAATCCTTATGGAATTCTCCTTCAGCGTCTTGATTATTTGGCAGACTAGGAGGCTTACCTCTGAGTCTCTCAGGCCACGGCAGCGGCCAACTGAACATGGAGTCACCATCAACCAGCTGGGACAGGCATCCATCGAGTGGGACATACCTAAAATTGATAATGACAACCATTAGCAAAAGGCAAACAGAAAGTTTTTTGTGCATCATACAAGACCTTTTTTTCCCTGCAGTCGCTTTTTATGGTAAATTATGATATTACAGAACGCATTACAGTTGTCTCCACGCCCTCATCCATACGCCATTTTAAAGATGTTGAAAGAAAAAGAAAATACCATGAATGGTTTTTCCTAATGGTTTGATCACACAAAGGTGGATTATTTTCTTTCCGTTCTTTAAAGCAGGAAGATGAGACAGGCTTCTGATATATTACAAGCCCTATCCTAGAGTAATCAACGGTCTTGGCAACAACTTTCCAGCACATAGACTCTGTTAAGGACATCATCACTGCAAGAAGCATGTCATTTAGTTCAAACTCGGATCAACTGAATTAAAAATTAGGATAAACCTGCATTAACTAGTACAATGTATAAATACTAGGATGATTTTCGAGACTGACCCAGTGAGAAAGAGAGAAGTTTGTCACAAACCTTTCCAAACATTTTGATCTCTTTCATTATCCCGATAAACTGGCGTAGCAGACCATACAAAATATCCTCCTGGCCTAAGTATCCTATTTAGCTCCAACAGTGGTTTTCCACCTGCAGTTATACCAAAAATGTCACAGAAGTATAAATGGCCTTTTGATTAGTAGCACAAACGAAGACATTTCATGAAAAAAATAAAAGAGATCTCCAGATTAATGCTCAATAGAATCAAACAAATTACCATCCGCCTCCCAATGAACCCTACAACGTGCACAATGAATTAGATCAAATGCCATGTCGGGGAATGTTAGCCTTTGTGTTCCAATGACTGAAAGTGTAGCTGGAATTCCTCGTTCTAAAGCAAATTGTATCTGAGCTTCATGTTCATCCTTAGGAGCAAAAGACATGGTT
Organism: Begonia peltatifolia; assembly: GCA_022433055.1. NCBI lineage: Eukaryota > Viridiplantae > Streptophyta > Magnoliopsida > Cucurbitales > Begoniaceae > Begonia > Begonia peltatifolia. The sequence goes on along the minus strand of CM039520.1, from coordinate 23,459,870 downwards.
ATAACATTCTTGTCCAACAAATAGCCACCAAAGCTAGCAACGCCACAACCAACATCAAGAACAACTCGAATGTGCTTTCCCCATTGTATATCTTCTAATGTCTGAAGAAACAGAGAAATGATACTGATAAATAATATAAGCAAAATACCAATAATAATGATTCAATCTGGTGATAAATCAACAGAAGTATTCATAGAGAAGCGCTGGATTTTTTTTTCACAGGTTCTTGATAATTACCTCCTATAAGAAATGAAAAACCGGCGGCTAATCATTATTGAATTTTAATCTAGTTCTAAAGTTTAGGTATAGCAGCACAGCCAACATCCCCGTATGAGACTTTTCAACCACAAATCCGCAAAGCTATGGTAATCTCAACGTCGAAATTAGTCCTTTGTATATGATCTCACTCTTAAAATTACTAGTAGGTAAAACGATGAATGTACGAATCTACTGTTTTTGAGCTCCGAAAGAAACTTTTCAAATCAAATTACAATGACAACCTTTTGTATAAACTCGATATACATAGAAACTCCTTCTTTAAACTGAGTCCCGCCTCCAGGAAAAACTAAATAATCATCGGACTTGACAACCCAGTTTTGTTCCTTCTTGTACTCGACAAGTTTTGGATGGGGTACATTATCGTACCAAATCTGCAAAAGATAGATATTAGAAGATGGTCATTTTCAAGTGAGACAGAGAATAACGATGAAACATAGCATCCACAATCAAACCAAAAGATTGTAAAAGATCCAACTACAAGTTTTCCAGCATGCAGCAAACAACCAAATTGTCAATTAGGCGTATCTTCTCCTTGAAGTTTCGTTTTGTTTTGAAGTCATTCTTCACCTCCACTACATGCGGATATAGTACGCGTTTGACATATCGTGTCATCTAGGTCGTATGAAGATTTCACATACTCGATTACGACAGCACCAAAAAATAAGCGACATGAAGCAGAGAACGAATTCCAAAGGAAAAAAAAAACATAAAAAGAGAGAGTCCTACAACATAAGATAAATTCTACAATCGCTTGACAATAAATAAAATGAAGCAAAAATGATATAATCCACTGATGATAGCCATCGTTTCTAAGAAAATGAACTCAAAACTAGAACAATACTCTTCAAAATCTCTATACCGGAATCAAAACCTTACCAAAGAGTGAAGCTCACCATGTCCCTGCTCTTTGGCCACGAAATCGGAAACTTGTAACCAGCGGGAAGCGGAACCAAACAACGTGGTCTGGGGCTAGGGCAGTGGCGCTCGCGATGCTCCATACGCCTCCTGGACGCCAAGGCTTTGATCGCCTTGACATTATCCAAGCAAGGAATAAAATCAGTTGCAGTGGGACCTGAACATAGTTTCCAGCTAAAATTGAAACCAGGGGCATTGCCAAGAACTCTGACAAGGCCATCGTTCACCGATGAAGCAGAATTTATTGGAGGGGACAAATAGGTGAGTTCAGGTGTGGATCGGATCGAGGAGATGTAGTATATGAGAGGGTTAAGAGTCGACGTACTGGAAAAGAGAAGAAAGGTAAAACACATGAGCAAAAGTGATAGGGTTAATACGAATATCAGTTTTCTTTCTTGAAATAAGTTTTTCGCTGAGATCGCCATTGTTTAGACTGCCTCCGAGAGCAAGAGTCCTGTGAACGGGGAAGGAGATAAGCTACGAGACCGCTTCTTGAGAGAGAAGATACAGTTAGAAATGTCGTTATCTGGGGAGGGGGAGGAGATGACAGAAGCTTCTTTCACCGACTGTACGTCGCTTTATCCTGAGTGGGCAATTACATTCAGCTTTGCTGTATGGCGAAGCACTCGATTATTTAACTTGACGTGGGCCCATTTATACGACGCTCTGTCGAACATCTATTTGCGCGACGTTACGTACTCTTCGCATTCACAACTCAACCCCTCAAATCTTATAAAATTTCAAAGAAGCCCAGGAAAAACGAGAACCCCAATGGGCCCATTACCCAAGCCCATCTGGCATCTCCCATCTCGCTTTTACTTTTAAACCTAATATTTAATAATTTAATTTCAACAAAATATAAATTAATTAAATTTAAATTAATTGGAAATAAAAAGGGGCAATCCCATCTGGTCATTTTCAGCTGTCAAAGACTAGGAATGACAAAAATCCCTTGGAGAAGTGATTTAGGAAGACAATTTTCACTCTGTTATCCCAGGACCTGCATTTTCAACATCTACTTCTCCCATCCCTGTGTCATCTTCTTCCTCGCTATCTTCGTCTCCGCTTATCTCCTCATTGTCCTGTCGAAGCTTGGCCATGTGTTCGGCAAGTAACTTATCATCCCGTTCACTCACCTATAATCAATTCATTGCAAATAGGTTTGATTCAACGAGTAGTTTGAGGAATACTTTACACAAAATTAACTTTCTACAGTTAGATGATGAGAATTGACACTTACAGCTCTGGGTGCCTCCTTCACCACAAGCTTCCCCTTGTGCTTTTCTATGGCTTCAGTACAAGCGACGATTGCGTTGTTAAGGACTGTTATCCCTTGTTCCTGCCAAATCCAATTGACAAGTTTCCATTAATCAAGCTGGAACATTGTACTGTAGCCACCCAGATGGTAACGTTAAAGTCAGACGTATCAGCTTTAGAGCTCAAAGGAACTTGTTCCAACAATTTTTTTAACATGAGTATGTTATATATTCTAGTTCAATATCTATTCTTTTCGACAAAAAAAGGACAAAATTACACTTATTTTCATAGAAAACACAAATTCTTACAACAACAGAATTGTTAAGGGTCTGCCTTCCCTTCCCGACACACCAGATTTCAGAATGTTTTCGTTTACTCCTTAGTCAACTAATAAGTCAGTAATAATATAATTCTCGTGGTTAGATTGAAAATTGTATTCTTGATAATGATTCTTCCTTTCTCTTCAAAGTACTCTCTCTTTACCAATATACTTCGTTCCTTATTTTTATATATAATTATTTCTCCTAGCACCCTTAGATAACTACTCAACTTGTATCTCATTCTCTCTCCGTTTATGCCTCTCAAAAGAGAAATAGGAGGTATCTCTCTCGTAACAACAAAAGCATAGGCTTATATAGTTATACACCTGTGTCATCGAAGTAAATTAATCTAGGATTTTGCTAACCTTGTCAATAGTCTGAGTAGTAAGAACGTATAGCGGAGGAGCAACCAGCTTAATTTTAACAGGACAATCATCATTGCCAGCAGCTTCAGCCTTCCTCATTGCTTCCTGCAGATATATCACTTATCGATGTCATGTCTACTGTCTATGCACTGGGAGAAGATTAAGATTATTTAAAAACATATTATGACCTTAATGTGAAGAACGCCATCAAACTGAAAACATTTCATTTCAATATCAGCCCGAACTTTTAAAGGTTGGGGAGTCATTCTTCTCCTAATATTCTTTACCAGTGCTTCTTTGACCTCTTCGGAAATAGCAGGGATTACCTTGGTCACCTATAGAATAGGAAATCAAGTTGATTAAGTCACCAATTAGAGGAATATAGTCCAACATTTTAAGCGAAGAAAATTTACCTCCTGTCCACCAGGGGCAGTTTCCTTAACTTCACGGGTAAGTGAATTCAGAACTGAATCAGGATCAGTAACTATTATCTTGAATGCCTACACATAGAAGAGTTCAAGTTCACAACTATCACTCAAGAAGACAAAAAATTATACACAGTCTCACCTCAAAAGCATGACCATATTTCCGGTATAAAGGCCAGCCAATGTGGATATATAAGTCCTGAGAGTAGCCGCTAGTAAATTAAGATATCCCAAATGAAATTATAATTAAGCTCACTATGAAGCAACCTTAATCAAAGGAAATGCAATATGAAAGGGATAACCACGACAAGATTTAAAGAATCTTTAAGCAAATAGATTGAATTGAAATATAACAAGCATAATGTTATTAATAAAAAAGAACTATAATTCATGCATATTATTTAGAGATTTTCAATGACAATTACAGCCCGGATTAGAAAAAGTGAACCACATCAGAAAAGATTTACTAGCCTGCCAAGTCAACAACATATTGACGAAAGTTTCAACTGCAAAACATGAATTAAGAAGCAAAAACCACTTCTAAGTTCACTTGATTTGACCGCCCCTTTAAATTTATGAGCCACAAATACTATGAATTAATACTTTGTCTAGCTCCAGGCAATCAGTGCACAGGTCAAGTATACATATAAACCCTAAAGAGCATTCTCTTCAACTATAATTTTTAAACACAAGAACACTAAAACTCCATTAAGCCACACTAAATCAATAAATGAGCACCCATATCACCCGGGACCAAAGTAATAAACAAATCAAATCCCCAAAAGTAGATAGATTACCTCTAAATCTATATTCAGCGTCTCGGCTACATGGCGCATAATAGAGTGAACGAGCTTGCTCTTGTTGTACCTCTCTTCACAAGCCTGGATATCTTCCTCAGAGACTCTTCTTTTGCTCAAATCAATGTATCCCTTCTCCCTGTCGACCCTGAGGACCATCACGGGCTCGATGCGACCCACCTTGATCAGGCTGCTAACACTACGAATCCTCCGACGAGATAGCTCGGAGAAAAGAATCATACCCTCGATGTTATTGTACTCGAGGAGGGAGACATAGGCTCCCATGTCTGCAATATTTTTAACCTGAATCATGACGGCCATATCAACCTCAGGGTATCTTGACTCGTACATTCGGCACTCCAAATTAGGGGCGTGGGAAGCCATCGTCGTGAATTCTTTTACGAATTTCTCAGCGAGCAAAGAACTAGATTACACAGTTAAATCCGCCGCCGAGAAAGATTAGGACTGCTTCGCTCCGCTTTGCTTTGTCATCTGGTCTTTGGCACTTCGGGTTTTAAGCAAAAGTAAGAGATGTTCTCTCGTGGAGAGAAGCCCGATAAACTGAATTCAGTAGTTCTTCGTTCCTAGGGTTTATACATCGATAAATTAGAGTAAAGTTCAAATTTACCCTTCCATGGGCAAAGACCGATTTGCACATTTTCGTCCATTCACAGTTAAAATATACACGTGCAAATTAGACCCGCCCCTCTCTCCCTCCCTCCCTACCTCCCTCCTCCTTCGTCTTCAGACACTGATTAGAATCAAACCCAATTTTGATCAGGCTGGGAAGAGAGAAGCATGAACAACATATGAATTTCAGAGACTTATTCTGTTGGAACTAGGGTTTCGGGTCGTAGGGTTTTTAATTTCCCGCAAATTGATCTCCTTGACTCGTTCTTTCTTCTCTGCAATTTCGTTGTCTCCGTCACCAGCTGGGGAGACGACATTAATGACTGGGAGATTTTTATTTCAGCTGCACTTTCAGCGAAAATGGGGTTGAAATCAGACTTTCGAAAGGATTAAGCCATCGTGCTCAAATCGTAGGCTTTTCCCTTGCTCAATTCGGTTTGTCAGCCACCCCAATTCCCCAAATCGAATACGAGATCAATGCGCGACAGTCATTGGAGCCCTAATCGAGTTCAACAAAAACATTTACCTATACCTACACTGCCCAGGTGTTTACTGGCGGAGAAACGAGGACAATTTGCGAAGGTAACGTCATTTGTGGAGAAGCAGTCTCTGCGTCGGAGGTTGAGGAAAAAAATGGCGACCGGCCATGAAACCGAACCAGATGCAAAGATCAAGGCCCATGTTCAGCGAAGGTCTGATAGAGAAGCTAGAAGGAGATAAAAACGAAGACGAAGAATACGAAAAGATGGACTGAGAGACACGATAGAGCGAGGAAGACGTAATGGATAGCCTTTGAAATGCATCGAATTGTGTTATTTATAGCATAAGAAAACAACTAATTAATTATTCTTCTTGAAGGTGCATCAAGCCTTCTTATTGCTTATGTCTACTTCTCCTACCAGAAGAGATGAAGAACCCTTTGTCGGTCCTTAGATTAGTCATCGTTTTACAGTCTACATTATAAAATCTAAACGATCTCGTCTCGAAAGCTCACGTTGCGGCCAGAGTGAGCGAGTGAATCTGCCTGAAGGAAAGCTGGGTATGGGAGATACCCACTTTAAGAACTTGAAGCTAACAAGGAAAGAGATGCAGTAAGAACAATGGCCACTTGGTAAATCAAAAACTACTACAATTCATCTTTTGTGGATCGTTTACCATCATTCCAGGGCCAGAAGGGCCAACTAAACAGGGAAAACTTACTGGTTACAGGCTTCTCCTGTGGATCTTCCATTTTAACAGCGCAGACTGTATTGTAATCCATCTTTAGATGAGGAGCCACTATTCTCTCCTGAAAAAATAAGATTTGTAAAAAACCCGAGAAAGAGGATCTAATCTAGTTGGAAAATAGACGGAGAAGATAATCGTACCTTGAAAACTTCAAACGGGCAGAAAGCAGATCCATTGCAGCCCTGTTCGTGTAAGTTTAAGCGATTAATATTGAATAAATGACAGAAGGACAGAAATCAAATTGATCGCATACCGGCATTGGCACCGGATCTTCGTTGTGCAGGACCTGCACAAAGTAGTTGTTGGTCGAATCAGCTGGGCAGCTATATAGAACCAGCATGTTATTCCCAGCAAAAGGCGCAACGTTGCTGCCCTTCCAAATTCTCTTCTCAGGAGGCTTTGGGGGAAATTGCAAAGGCTCCTCCCTTTGTATCTTTTGGAAGTCTGATAAATGAGCTTACAGTTGAGAAGCAAGCAACAGGAAGGAATCCATTGAAGCTACCAAACTAGGAAAGCACTCACCCGACCCTTCGAGAAATAGCCCGAGCAGACATGAAAATGGAACCACAGTTTCAGCGTGTGCAAAGCGAAGTCTTGCCTTTTCGTAACTTCCTGGAGCTTGGTTTTCTAAAAGCATTGAAGGTATTGTTCGATTATCAACAGATACCATATTGCTTAGAACTATATATAAACTAATTTGTCTTCTAAAAAACATACATTCTTTGAAAAAACAGATATTTCTGGCTGGAGAAACCGAGAAAGAAATATCAAAACGATGGTACCGACGAGCAATACCTTCTTTAGCTTTAATCGCTTGTTCCATAGATTGGACAACATCTTCTAGTAGTGGGACTCCCATGTGATAATTTACTGATTTTCCATATCCCTTCAACACAAAAGCCTCTAAATCATCGGTCCACTCCAGCAAAGCAACCTAAGAACAGGCATGAAACAATTGAAACACCATAAATATCGAAAAAAAATTGGAACTTATATCAAATGTAATTTCATTCCAACCATAAAATTTTAGTTATAACAAAGGAATTACCTCAGTCTGGGTAAAAAGCCCGCAAGCTTGATCTGTTATGTCCAATAATGATGCCTCCTGCAGGGGGAAAAACAAATCTTGATGCTTCTTTACCTTCAGAGGCTCTTACCAAATAAAATGATTTACCTGTTTGCACAGAAACCAGAGGGAAGAGACATCCTGCCTCGTAAAATTCAGTCCATATCGTTTTGTTAGTGCAGAAGTAATTTCATCAAAGATTGGTTCCTTATGCTTCTCGACAGTCGGTTCCTCACTTTTCCTAAACTCCTGTGTCAAATTTCAGTAGTCTCAATATACGAACATTGCTAAATGCGCATATAATATTTTAGGATTTGTCTTTGTAGTTTGGTTCTATTTGATTAGAAAAAGATGTCTATAAATTAAGTGTTTCTCTTTGATTCTTTTTTTTTTTTTTTTCTTTCTATCAACACTTACGTCTTCTATGCGTGTGCATGAAATTCGTATTAAAGGAATAACCAAGATTGGATAGTACCTTGTAATTTTGGCAAGAATCAAAAAATCTAAGTAATGTGTCACTTGCTCGACTTTCACTTGTCACGGAAAAAGCTCGATGCTGACCAGGTCCTAGGCTTCCTCTGTCACCGAACAGCCCCAGTCCAAACGCCACGGCACTGGCTGATGCTCGGGGAACCTATTGCAATAAGTGTGCAAGACAAATGAACATAAAAATTCAAAATCGAACACATGTTAGTCACATATTTTACCAATTCTACTTAGTTTTGTAAGTAAGAGGTAACCACCTGAGTTGCTTTTATTGGATATACATCTGGATGATAATCCTCGCAAAACAATTCTGGGAATTTTTTTCTAGTCCTTGTTCCAAGATCATACAATTCCTCCTCCCCTTTACCAATTAGTTCTCCACCCTTTAGTTTCCCTTTCCAAGGGGATTTCCATCCCCATAACCAGGTAGGAACTTTCTGCAGAGATAACTTCTGTTCTTCTGCAACTCCTAAAATCACTTCCAAACGATCCGCCAAAATGTTTAACTCTCTTATTCGCTTCTTTGTCGGAGCACGAGTTCCATGCCTTGCCTAAAAATTACATTGTGCTTACTGGGTTTGCTTGGAAACAAATTCATAGCTCAGGCAGATATTTAAATGGAGTTTAGGCATGGAAACACAGAAGAAATTTACAGAGAACATTCAGGAGATTGAGCTCCTTTACTCGCCCAATATCTTGAAGTACTGATCATGATTTAGACTAACTACTAGGCATTGATTCACCAACTTCATAATGATTTGCTAAATTTTATGGATTAGTCTGGCATTTGATGTTTATGATCCTTTCAGAACAGCAACAATGGTTGTTTCTGGAGAAAGATTACCACAAGATTTAAGTGAATAGGCGCACACCCATCAGGAATATCGGACGCTGTATTTAGGGCATCGGTTGCACCTCTGATTGCGCCGTATCTGAAGAAAAATAAAATGAAAATTTGTAAATCAATCGAACCACCTTTTCCTTATCTACCATCCGTTACTGTTAATATTCCTACATTTCTCATCGGCCGTCGAGACATATCCCGATCGGAGATGACTGAAGAAAATCTTAATTTGTATGCGCAATAGCAAATAACTAGTAGAACCGGTATGAAGAAGAGAAACCTGGTGACGGTAGACAGATGTCGGCGAACATCAAAAGGGTCTTCGCCATTTGAATGAACGAATAGGAATAAGAAGATTAGCAGAAAAATAGACATAGTCGGAGCCTGAGCGTTCTCCTTCTCCGTCATTTCTCTCCGTCTGGGAAATTCCAATCTCTATTAAACTGAAAAGAGAAGCACTGCATGCCAACACATTGCTTTCGCGCCACTCGCTCATTCCCACGAAGCCACGAGGCACTCTGAGAAAAAAAAACATATTTTAAAATAAAAATTTTAATATCAACTGATGAGTCCATCAACTGAGTTTGCTGATAAAATTGACGGAAAAAGTTTGGAACTAGGGTAACTCGTTCGACTCGTAAGTGCGCTCAACAAGTTTTCCGGTGAGATCGTGGGACGTTTAGCTTTAGAGTAATCTCTGTTTCAGATGATGTGATTCTCTGCCCAGAAAAAAATCCCCTTCAAGGTGGACCCGCATCTGATCCAAGTGCTAGACTCCTGCGAATTCGAATATCAGAAGGTAGACGTCGGCGGAAGAAATGAAACCGGAGCAGCCCAATTGTCGCCAACGACAGAAAGAGATGGAAATGCCCAGAGAATCACGATGAAAACTCGAAAAGAGAGACACGACAGAAAAGAGAAACAAAAATGGAGCAAGTAGAGAAAATCGAGAGTTTGAGGAAGTAACCATTGCCGTCATCGTTTAGCCTATAGAATCCTGCGTAATGAGTATGATGGGGCATTTCTCCAGAGACCCCCATCAAGTTTTCTGGGCCTGAAATGTTCGAAGCTGAAAAACTTTTGGTAAAATATTGGATCATTATTACATGTCTAGAAGCTAAGTAGTGGGCCATTCTCCATTGTTGGAGATCCAAACAATTTTACCATGTTTTGAAAGTTCAGCCGATGAAACGAGAGAGGGAGAGAGAAAGTGAAATTAAATTATCAGAAAACTTAGGAAGGAGATTAACATCAACGAAGAAGAAGCAAGAAAAAATTAAAAATATATTAAGATCATTATCATGACAGTAAACCATGCATCTCAAAGACGAATCTTGACAAACACGATGAACATTTAATGCTGGCATTGGAGGGCTCGTGTTTTTTCCTTTCAAGGCGGTGAAGATGTCTGTTTTTCTCTCAGAATCTATTCTCTTCAAGACTTTAAAACATGTTCTTCACAGATTCAGATGGTTCTTCCTCTCTCTTTTTCTCTGTAATTAATTTGTTTTCTTCTTTCTAGAGCTTTTAGGGTCTTTAAAAATGTACAATATGCCGACAAATGTCTCATTAATTGGGGCACTCAATCCAATCTTACCCTAGACACTGCTGTCTCTTAAGGTTTTACCGTCATCTTGGGGCTGACTAACCTCTTCTTCTTTATTTCCAATAATTCTCATTGTTCACCATTAGCCTTAGTTCTTATCTGCGACACCATTTATGACAGATTGCAGAGGAGCTAATGGGTTTTTTCTTATTTTGATCCTCTCTCTCTCTCTCTCTCTCTCTCTCTCTCTCTCTAAGAACCATTTGTAGTTTAAGAAGAGACAAAGGCGAACACTGAAAAAGAAAAGGAAAAGGTCAAGCTCTAATTTGGACAAGAGAAGAAAAACTTGGAACCATGTGCAATGTAATAAATGAAAATGACATAAGGTTCTACAAAGTCAAAACGAATTTCAATTTATATAATTAATCTCTCCCTCGAAATGAGTTTTCAATTTTAATACTAATATTGCACATAACTTAAGTTGATCATGTCAAGATCTCATTAAATTCATGGTGGGTTATCTGTCTTTAAGGTTTTCTAATGTTATAATAATGATCATCACCATCTTCTTCAGTTGATTTCTACTATGATTCGTAAGCGCTTGAATCATCAACAACAAAGATATGCAATAAACTTGTGATCTTCAGAAAACTAAGCGCGATAGTTTTTTAGTGTTTTTGAATTGGCTTTGGGTTGAACCGAGTAGTCTGCATTTGATCTTTTATGTGAAATTCGCGTCAAAATAGAGATTGTTAGAATTAAGTGTGACCTAAATTCTAGTTGGACGTAGTCGAGTTCATAAATCAACATTAGATTTTATGCTTTATCTACATATTAATGTTAGAATCGCAAAATTCAATTGTATCTTGATTTTTCATTAGCAAATTTATCTTATGCCTATAGTTTTTTTTTTTTTTGAAAATATTTTCCTAAATCTGATGTCGCGTTTCGTATTTCTTTTTTTTCAGTTATCGTTCGAGTTTTGACACTAAGAAAACTTGTTTCCTTGAAAGATCACCTCTTAGTGCATATAAAACTAGTTGCTCTAAAAGTAGATAAAGATAACAGATCCAGCTCCTCAAAACGAGTTTTCTTCATGGGAATAAGAGAAGAATTCTGGGTCATTGAGAAGGCAGTAAGTCAAACAAAGACGAGCCGACTGTGACAAAATTGAATTCACATTCATCGAAGTGAACCCTGGGTGAGTTAAATTAATAGGTTGAGGAGAGTGAGCTATTTTCATGTGAATGTTTGTGGGTCTAAAAAAACATTCACGTTGAGTTTCTCTCATGGTCGTCTTCTGCTTAGGGTTTTTATTTTAATGGTTTTCGTTTTAATAAACCCTAAAATTCAACCCTCGCCCATAGTTTCAGACAATGACTGGTTGAGAGAGAGAGAGAGAGAGAGAGAGAGAGAGCGTGGATAGCATACATTTTACAGAGTTGTAGACCCCATATAAGGTTTCTGGGGTCAACCATAACTGCTAGTTTTTGCTACTAGAGCAACCCTAATTTCATTTTTTTCTAAATTTTACAACTTATAATTACGCTTTTAATTTCAATTTATGTATAATACATGTTATTTGAAAAATATATCAAAAACAAACTCAACAGGCATTACTCACTCTCAAACTGACAAAATTCACTAATCAAGGAACTGCCACCGGTAAGAGCTTCCTTAACTGATACGGGGCTAGGTGATTAAGACTAATGACTAGGCCATAATTCACATTTCCAACAAAGTTTTTTAAGATTTGTTTATGGAAATAGGGCGCTCTATGTTGCAGAATTAGGTTTTCAAAAAAAAAAAAAAAAAAAAGGAAAACTGCTCATAAAAGTTCTGTTTGACCAAAGTTCATTCGGCCAAAAAAAAGAAGAAGAAGAGGGTATGAAACAATTAGATCATATTCAAGATTATGGGTACATGCTTAACTTTATTTATAAGAATCAGCTAGGGTTATGAAAATTATGGGTATATGCTTAACTTTATTTATATGAATTCTCAGCTTACAAAACACTTTTCCAGGTGAAGAAGTCAAAAAAATACAGAGCAAGATTGATTAAAACATGGATAAAACCAGGATATTAAATTTTCTGGGGAGAAAAAAGGCAATAAAACCCACCAAGTTCTCTTCCTTCAGACACTAATCATTAATAATAATTAAAGAGGGAGTAAGACTCTTGGATGCCCTCTGAATCCTTTGAAATGCCAAATCAGTACTGCTGGTGTTGCTTAAACATTGAATTAGAACGAATTTAATAATAAAATAATGCTTGTTCTATACACGAAAAGGCACCGCACGTTCGAAGGTATTATAAATGATACAGGCTTAAACCAGATTCTTTCAACTCCAAAGACTGAAAAAAGATTGGATTTTTGTAGCTACTGATCGACTTGATTCCTCCAGATTTGAAAAATGGGTGGGAATTCTCCATGCGCGTCCTGTAAGCTTTTGAGAAGACGATGTGCAAAGGAGTGTATCTTCGCCCCTTATTTTCCCTCAGACGACCCTCATAAGTTCGCCATTGTTCACAAGGTTTTTGGAGCTAGCAATATCAGCAAAATGTTGAAGGTTTTTCTATTTGTACTCTTTTTTTTTTTCCTCGTCTTCTCGTTTTTGTTTAGTTTTTTGTTGATATTAATGATTTTTTTGAGGTTCTTCAGGAGCTTCCAGTTCATCAGAGAGCAGATGCTGTGAGCAGTCTAGTTTATGAAGCAAATGCAAGAGTGAGAGACCCAGTCTATGGGTGCGTAGGAGCTATATCTTACCTCCAAACCCAGGTTTCTCAGCTTCAAATGGAACTTTCAGTGGCTCAAGCTGAGATTCTATGCATCCAAATGCAGCAAGAGCCAATGGCTGCTTTGGCAAGTAGCTCCCCATTATACCCAGATGAGAAGTCTTATAGTGTTCTTCCAAACAATCTCCCTCACTACCTCAATTTTGCCTCTTCTAATACTGTAATTCTTGACTCTCTCAAAAGGGAGACCCTTTACAGCCACGACATGGTTTCTTAGTTCGATCAATACGAAGCTTTTTCTTCTCTCTCTCACCCTTCTTTTCCACCGCTTTCAAGTTTTCAGACGAGGATGAGAGAGAGAGAGATAAAGTAATAGTTCTCGAAATGAAAGGACACGCAAAGAATAAAGTAGAGATAAGTTTGGCTTGAAAGGAGCAATTCAAATTACACGTCTAACACCGCATTACTTTGAACTTCAAGACAAACAAAATATCATGCTCATACGTGTTACCAATCATGACTTATTCAAGTCGTTCACGTGTAAATTAGCCCAAGAAATTGAGTTTTGATCGAGATTATCGATTGGACTCCAAGTAAAGACAAATTGGGAGTTTATTTTCTAAGGGCATCTCCTTTTTCCATTTATATGTCTAATCAACAAGCTTTTTTGTCGTCTCCTTCTTCTTCTTCTTCTTCCTTGTCTTCTTTTATTCCCATCTGGTCTACCTTTTTTAGCAGCACATTTGCAGCTGTTTCCTGGCTTTATGTCTTTCCAGAAAGATCGTTTCCATTGTAACTAGTTTGATTCAGTTTACATGAAATAATAGAGAGAGAGTTTGAATCTCAGATTAGGTTTTTTAATTTCAGTGTAAAAGCAAGTTCTTGGTTCCTATCGAGATAAAAGTTCAATGTTTTACGCATCGGTTTCCTAGGGTTTTTTTCGAAAGTTTCTACTTGCTGACAGAAAAATCACACAGTTTGATGGAAACACAAAATGCAAGACTTGATTTTTTTTTTTTTTTTATTGTTTGACTAATTGCTCTGGTGTTTGTCAGCGTATTTTAATCTAGATTCTAGACCAAACTGGTGCATGTCCATGTAAGATTGCAGACAGTAAACTTCAATTCTTGGCTTCTAATGGAGACAAGGAAGAGACAGTGGAGGACGAAGGGTGTTCTTCTTTTGAGGGCTCGAGGAGAATCACGTTTTGTTTTTAGGCTGATTTCCAATCCCAACTACCCTCCACTCATCCTCTCCTTTCTTCTTACTTTTCAAATTGTTTAACCGCTGATTAATGCCTCTCTCTCTCCCTCTCTCTCGTTTTGTTCTCAAGAGAATTGAACACTAACAATAAAAAAAAAAAAACTTACCGTGCAAGCACAGTAACACTAATATTTTTCACGTATAAAAAATTAAAAATTCACAGTTAAGAATCAAGATATAGTTGAATTTTACGTCTCAAATATCATCAATATATAAAAAATAAATAAAAATATATATAGGCTCGATCCAGACAAACTCGTATTCGGGACACACCGAAGTCAGAAACCTCGTTCGCAATGGCAGAAACTAGTCAGGGTTAGACTTTGTTAGGAGGAGAAAAACAAAAGTCTTTTGACTTTGAGCGAAAGACACGAATGCGTTCAAATGAATCTAGTTTATATACTGCGGCTCAGCTGACAATGAAGAATGGATTGGGCCTCGAGGGTTGGGCCTGATGGGCTTTAAACCAGCGCAATGAATGACCCGGTTCAGCTCAAGAAGACCTGGTACATAACGGGTCAAATAAGTTGGCTGACTTGTTAGGACCTAAAAAGTAGCTCAATTTTAAATGGGACCGGAGAAAATAAAGTAGAATGGGACGGACCCCCAGCGCTAGATTTTGGTTTGACTTGTCAACCCTTCCCTCTGAGGCCAAGCGACGGTTGAAGTTAGAACCTCCAGCCAATCATCATTTCTTTCCTTTTTTGGTCATACAAAAAGCAAGATCCAAGTAATTACTCATACCATAAATAAATAAATTGAAATTAAGGACTAAAAGTAATTAATTTTTCCAACTTTGTTCATACACAAAGCATGTCCCCTAATTAATGTTAAAATCCTCAAATCCTACCTGTAATAATCGAAAGTTGTCCAACAGATCCAAGTCCCAACCATGGCTTTGCTGTCTGATCCAGACATCATAAAAGTTGACGAAAAAAATATTGAAGACGGAGCAGTTTGGCTGTCAAACCCACGTCCAGATGAAGCCACCTTTCTCTTCCTCCTCTGCGCTTCTCAGAATGGCTCGTCTCTACCCCTACCTTTGCATCTTGCTCGCTTTTGGAGTCTTCGTCGTCATCCTCCACGGCAGGGACTTCGTCTTGGTCTTTAGCCACCAGTTTCAGCTTCCTTCCGATTCTGAACCGGCCAGATCCGTTCCGAGAACCGGTGAGTTGACTAAGCGCTTTGAGATTAGTAAAAATGGGATTTTAATTTTAATTTTTTTTTCTGAGACTGGGATTTGTTTTGGGTTAGAGAAGAAATGGGAGAAGTTGCCCTTGGCTGTCGGGAAAACAGAAGAGGGCTGCGATATTTTCAGTGGAAGCTGGGTTTGGGACGGGTTGAATCGGCCGCTTTATGAGGAATCGGAGTGTCCTTATATTCAGCCCCAGTTGACCTGTCAAGAACATGGCCGACCCGACAAGGATTACCAGTTTTGGAGATGGCAACCCCACGGCTGCACTCTTCCCAGGTCACTCTCAATTACCAGCTTTCAATCCAAATCTTATCTAAATTCTCAATTTTTTCTCATAAATTTCCAATTTTAGTTTCGTTTCATTCCCATCCCCGGCGATTTTGTTGCTCTGGGTTCCACAAATTTCATCCTGATCCTTGATGAAGGAGATCTGTTGTCTCTAGATTTCCAACTGTCTTTCTCATTTGTTAACCCGGCTATATTTGACCGGCTGGCCGGCGCCGTACAGGGCCGGCTAAGCAAAAAGGACCACTGTAGCCGTGGCTATCAGTTTACAAAATGGTGTAGCATAGTCAATCATGTAAAGTAAAATGAGTGTTTTTCATTTATATGATTGAACAACGAAGTTAGTGGATGGAAGATCCAACAAAAAAGTTCTTTTCTCCTCTCCTGACCCACCTCGAGTCTGGGATCTGCAATTCAACAGTTCAGTTAATGACTGTAGACGATACTTTTGGTGGTCGGAAAGATGACCCATCTGCATCTATTGTTATTTATGTAGGAAGATTAACTTGCTTAACACTATTAGAAAAATTGGGTGCCAACTGAAAAAGCTGTATTGACCGACCGACCGACCGACCGACCGACCGACCATTTGTCGGTACATTCTAGTTTTACGTTCTAATCGCTTACTTCGACACGGTGTTTCCGTGTCATTCTCATTGTTTCGTGTACCAACGAGTGAATAACACGTAAGTTTCGTGTTAGAGTGTGAGATTAGAGTGTAAAAGTTGCATTACCCGTCCCAGTATTTTGAAGAGAGGTGATTTAACTTGGACTTACATTTTCTGGTTTCCTTTTCTAGATTCAATGCTACATTGATGCTTGAAGCTCTTCGAGGGAAACGAATGATGTTCGTGGGCGATTCTCTCAACCGAGGACAATATGTTTCGATGATTTGCCTTCTCCATTCGCTCCTACCCAAAGATGCCAAATCGATGGAAACCTTTGATTCTCTCACAGTTTTCAAGGCCAAGGTGAAATTTCCTCTATTCTTTGTTCACTTGTTCAAATTCTTTGCTTCGTGAAATTATCGTTTCTCTCCCGTTTTTGTTTTAGGAATACAATGCCTCAATTGAGTTCTATTGGGCGCCATTTCTCTTAGAATCGAACGCAGATAGTGCTGTAATCCATAGAATCACTGATCGGGTTCTTCGAAGAGGCTCGATTAATAAACACGGCCGGTATTGGAAAGGAGTCGATGTGCTGATCTTTAACACCTATCTCTGGTGGATGACCGGCTCGAACATGAAAATCTTGTACATTCTCTCTTCTACCCCTGAAGAAATTTTTTGTCATGCTCTCATTTCTGTTCAAAACTAAAGATCTTCGAGTTTCCAGGCAGGGCTCATTCGATGATAAAGTGAAAGATATTACCGAAATGTCGACTGAAGATGCTTATCGAATGGCAATGAGAAGTATGATGAAATGGGTGAAGAAGAATATGAACTCCCAAAAAACGAGGGTCTTTTTCGCAAGCATGTCTCCTTCTCACACAAAGTACGCAATTGAATTTTGTAGGTCGATCGTCTTAATCTTATTTCACTCTTACACTCCTTAATTTGATATCAAGGAGTTTGGAATGGGGAGGCAAAAAAGGAGGGAACTGTTACAATGAAACGACTCCGATCAAAGACCTTGCTTACTGGCCGTCGGGTTCTCAGAAAAGTATAATGGAAGTGATCGGAAAAGTATTCCACAGGTCTAAATATCCAATTACGTTTCTGAACATCACTCAGCTCTCGGGTTATCGAAGAGATGCTCACACTTCAATCTACAAGAAGCAGTGGAGTCCATTGACTGTCGAGCAATTAGCCAACCCAGAGAGCTACGCTGACTGTGACCATTGGTGTTTGCCTGGCCTTCAAGATACTTGGAATGAGCTCTTATACACCAAGTTATTTTTTCCTTAAATTTTATATATTGAATTCAAATCCTTAAAATACAACTCAGTTTTGAAGAAAAAAAGAAAAAAAAACATTGCTAACGGACTCTCTCTCTCTCTCCCTCCCGCTCTCTCTCTCCGTCCCTCTCTCTCCACTGTGTGAAGGAGAGTTACAAACACAAGGCAAAAAAACAAAATGCATGACGAAAAGGAAGCATTTAAGAAGGAAGACGACAGAAAAAGTCGAACTAAAAGTTAAAGCAGTGAGTCTACTGATGTTTGTCCTTTACTCTTGGCTCAGAAACTTATCTGTAAATAAGGTGAGGATGGATGGACATGGAAAAGAACTCAGAATCTGGACCCTTCAAAAACCTTGGTTTACTTTTTTTTTTTTTTTTTATGAAAATAATTGAATACGCAAAGAAACATCGAATAAATGAGAGTTTAATCGGGACAATATAATTAATTATAAAGAAAGCTAGAAATCAATATAATTTGAAACAATGCAATCTCTGGCGTAGATCAGGAATGTTTTTTCAAATCAAAAATCAAGAAAAGAAAATCAAAGTTTTCTGATAATCTGGGTTGAGCATTATCATTCAATGGCAGACAAAACACATCTTTGTACTTGCATACTTAAACAACCTAAGAAAACGAAACACAGACAAGATCAGAGGCAATTATACGGCGAAGACGCAGCATAGTTCAGAAGTAATGGAAATGGATTGCATACTGATCGTATATTTATTTATGTTATCATCTTCGTCATTAGGCATTGGCCAGCTGGGAGAGCGAGCTGAAAGATTGCAGAAGAAATTGGACTGAAAATTTCCCAGATGGGTATGGATGATTATGATCCACTATTCACAATCCGATCTTACGCCATAAAAAAAGGGATTTTTATATAATCATCAACACCTGCTCTTCTTGGCCAGGTTCTCGGCGATCTTAGAAAGTGATTGCAGATTGCACCGGACGATCGTATCGGCGAAAACGCAGGTTTCGTCCTCTGTATTACCCTGCGGTGCGTCGACCACGTAGGATTCAACCACCACCGTCCCCTTTCCTGTCGCCGTTGGATGAAGAGTCGTCACAGATCGGTAATTGGCTAGCCGATGGTCCCCACCGATGATACTGAAGCTCAGAACGTGCTTTTCGTCGTCCAGAATCTCGAGGCGCTCCGTGCTCGACTCCGCCGGCAACCCCGAAACTACGCGGACCTCCCGGAGCGTCCCGACGTTGCCGTCTCCGTCGATGACGTGGCAGCTCCTGAGAAAGTGCTTGTACGCCTGCGGGTTGTCAAAGCGGCGGACCACGGACCAGACGATCGGGATGGGCGCGTTGATAGTCTGTATCACAGCAGAACAGCCCTGGTTCGGCCCTACTTCGTGGGTGTGGTGTCGAGCCACCGAGTCCGGCACCGGCATCGAGAAAGTCAGCGGGATGATGGGCGGGGTGATCGTCGTCGTCTGAGATTGTTTGAAGCAGTTAGAAGCGAGGGACTGATCGGAGGGGATGATCCTACGGAGGAGAAGGGAGGAAGGCATCTCTACTTTCCGTCTGATTCTTCAGAAAAAGGTAGGACGGGCAGAGAACGATTGGTAAAGCAGACGAACATATATAGTCTAGAGAGAGAGAGAGAGAGAGAGAGAGAGAGAGAGAGAGATGTCCACCGGCTCCGAGGGTTTTCAAAGTTGATGCAAGTGGGATAATCAACTTGCGACCCCTTTGGACTTTTTTCTTATGAAATTAACCTTCTCTTCGTCACAAACTACGTCCTTGCCACTCATCTTTTATAATTTATTTATTTATTTATATTTTAATTTCCTCAAGTGGGGGCCTTATTTTATTTATGGTCAATAAATCGATTAATTACCGAACTACGATGGCCTATGTTTAGACTTTTCTTCTAAAAAATATAAGACACATTTTAACACGTGACCGTGGTATCTTGTTTCTTGAGAGGCCCTCGGGTAGAGTAGGGTGTTAGAACATAGTTATTTTCATTTCCGTGACGCATTGAAGATGCACAATCTATTTCTAGTTCATCGAAAAATAAGATCGTAACCGGTTGCATTGGCGGTGTGTCTTGTCTAGACTCGGGTCGAGTTACAAAAGCTCGGTCTCTGTCGAACTTGCGTAAATAATTCTACGTTGAAGAAAAAGCTCGCCCATCCCTTTGACTATGCGAATGAAGAGAAAGACGAGAAATTTCCACAAAAGAAGATTGATTAATTGTCCCAAAAAAGAGTAGTTGTCTCCATTCATGCAAAGACAGAAGCCAAGTCTGGGCTTGTCTGGCTTCTAGGAAACCTCTGTATGATGTCCCAATACGAACACACAAACCCTTCTTTCTCCTTTGGGAATTAGTTCAAATCTGTAATTTTAATTCTTGATTTTGGATATGGAAACAACTATTTTCTTATTCTATGCTATGCATTCACAATTTACCTTAATTTTGATTCATTTCGGCCAAGAACAAGACATGCTATCACAAAATAGGCTGATTTGAGAACAAGCCGAAAGATAAGAAAAATGAGGTGGAATGGCAGAATGTGCTTTAATCGTATCAAAACTTAGTTGCAGGTTTGCGAAATGCATCGATTTTTCTTTATAGATATGTAATACACAGATTCAAAAGATCATACCCGTATAAAACATCGACTACGAGCGTAATGACAGATAGAGTAATTTGGTGAATAGGAAGCTAATCCTTACCTCTGATCGTCGTCGAAGCCTTCTCGTTTTTTAGTATCATATGGAAGGATTTTGATCTATCTTCCTCCACCATCTCTCTCAGCACATCATCTTCAAATTCAATCTTTTCAGCTTGCCACTTAGAAGGGTCCTCTACAAAAGCCTCGCTAAATATCATACTCGAAACCCACTCTTTCCATGTCGTCCTTCGATACTTATCTTCTTCCAATGTTCCCGACATCAAGAGCTGATAAACGTAGACCACCTTTTGCTGACCGGGCCGAAAAGCTCGGGCTATTGCTTGCTTTGTCTTGGAAGGATTCCACTCTGAGTCCAACAAAATAACACGAGAAGCTGCCGTCAAACTAATGCCTTCGGCACAAGCCGTGATCGAAGCGAGTAAGACCCTCGATGGGCTGCCTGGATCCTCGAAAGTATCCATGATTTTTCCTCGTTCGAACAGCTCGAGATCACCCGTGAGGATCAGAACTTCTCGACCCCTCTTCCACCGGAAGAAGCTCTCAAATAAATCGACAAAATACTTGACAGGAGCAATGTTGTGGCAGAAGACTAGAACTTTTTCTTTCTTGGCAATGTGATGCACTAGATTCAAAACAAATCTCACCTTTGACCCTTTCCTTAAATCAAACCTGCTCTTTCCAATTCCTCTTAGTTCCTCCTCGCTGAAGAATTTTCCGGCACATACTGCACTCGTAACCAACGAAGGATGAATTGACCCAAGAGTAATCAAGAGCTCTATTTCTAGAGGAAATCCAACAACTCTTTCCATTGCTCTGTGCAATTTTTCAAGAATCTCTTTCTGCATATCAGTCGAGTTCATTAGCAAAGTGTAGATTTGCAGGCCGGGAAGGCATTCGGCATTTCCGCCTTCATAAACGTCGATAAAGCCATTCGTCAAACTTCTCAACATGTTCAGACCTTTCATCCGGTCTTCTCCCACACCCGAATCAATTTTCTTCGCTATGTTGTCTAAGAAGAACTTTCTCGCTCTTGCCTCTTGCAAGCTCCACGCTTTCTTCACACTCCTGTCTTTTCTCTTGTACTTGGGGTCTAATTCTTTCAGCACTTCCTTCACAAATTTTGGTCTCGCCAAACACAACGTATTGAAATATTCGCCGAAATTATTTTGAAACAACGTACCTGAAAGCAATATTCTCAGATCAGTGTGAATTTTCATCAGACCTTTCCTCAACCTTGATTTAGTACTTCTCGGGTTGTGCCCCTCATCTAATATCAGAATTCCTGGGCTTTCACGCAAAACTCTAGACATGAACTTTCTGTGAGGAAATGCCGAATCGTCCCGCATCAAGGTTAAAAACGACGTATAACCCATGACGAGAACGCTTGGATGTGAATGCCACTTCTGAATTTTTTCCAAGCAATCTAAGATATGCATCACATCATCAGTAGGCTTCCCGAAGCCCGGAAATGACACATTTTTCGGTCTAAAAACTCGATAGCTTCGCCGGCCATGAATTAGATGGACCGGAACCGGAATCTCCCACTTGATGAATTCTTTGTACCAAGTATAGAGAGTCGTCTTTGGGGCAAGAACTAAAGGTCTTTTCCCCGGAAATAGCTTCAAGTAGCTTACGAGAAATGCGATGATGAGAAAAGTTTTTCCGGCTCCAGGAGAGTGGGACACCACACAACCGCCTATCGTTTTCGAAGTCGATTTCATCAATGCAGGGTCAATGGAACCAGCAATGTTCTGCCATAGAAATTCGAAAGCTTTTCTCTGATGGAGGTGAAGTTTTCTTCTAAGCTCAGGGATCAATGCCCAGACATTCTCGTTTTCTTCGATGACAGGAGGGTCTGACAAATCACTTCCATGGGAAACATCAAATTCCTCGTCATTAGCTTCCCGATACGCATTATTCTCAGCCAACGGCTTTTCTTCCATGTTCCAGCTAGTGTATTGCATCTTAGGAAATAATGAAACTGTCAGTATCTAGCCAAAATATATTTATTTTTTTATAAAAACCTTTACATTAAAAGCGAAAAATTATGAGGTCCGAAAAAAAAAACTCCAGCTGAACAAGAAACATCAAGTAAAAATGAATTTTTTTCTAGTTGAAAAGAACCAACGTTAAAAATGATAGCTAGAAAAGGATAATGTACCTAAACTTTTATGGTTCTTTTATTTGCCATTCTACTTTCAGTACTCGATAAATCGAATTTCAAAAGTAAATACGATAAAGTCTACTTACAAATGGGGACGTAACGTTTTTTATTTCAGTGCTGACAAATCCACATATGTGACACAAAATTCCGAGTTCTTCATTTAATATGTATTCATGACAACAATCATTGCTTGATCCCTTCTCGGTATAAGTGGAGAATCCAGCATTTGAAACCTGCAAAATTAGACCTTCAACTTAACCAGCGTCGTTCTTTAAATTAGCACAATATTTCTTATAATTGTACCTCGTAATCTTCAGAAAGATAACTTGAGGCAAGAGACAACTCCATTTCTCTCCACAGCATTTCATTCTCAGACATTTCCTGATCGTCCTCATTCGTGGGCAGTTCTGCCTCTTGCCTCCGATCTGACCTGCTTTTTTCCTTAAATTCTTTCCACTGGTCGATGATTTGTGGGTCCTCCTTTTTTTCGGTCGAATCCGCCATCTTCAAAAATGAATTTATCAGATCCTTATATCCACCAGCACCAAGAGATCTTTTCTTGTATACTCGTTCTTCTCCATTGCTATTACCTTTCCAACACATATTGTGATAACTTGCCCTTTGAAGTTTAGTACTGGAAGATGTTCCTTCCCATGTTTTTGCAAACTCCATATCTTCCAAATCAGGAATAAATTTTCTCCTCCTCACTTTTCGTGTGGTGTTGATGTAATAATATTTGGGAGAGATTTCAGTGATCTGATCGGAATAATTATTTTCCATCTCGTCATCGTGAAGATAGCTATCGAAGGCTATCAGCTCATTATGTTCGGGCAGAGGAACAATAGCAAGTTCCATTTTATGTTTATTTTTGTCAGAGAAGGTTGACTTCATTTCCCCTGCTTTGCTATTTTTCTTCAACACAATGAGCTTCTCTGATGCTGCTGTTGTAGACGAACTAGATTTTATTCGATTCTGCTCCATTCCATCTTCCAGACAGGATGATTTCATGCCAAATAAACATGAAAGTGGCATTGTCATTTCATCGTCATCGCATTGATCAGTCCGATAAGGCCTCAATTTGTTGTAGTCAATTTCGAGTTCAGGGATATTATCACATCCAAGATATCGATCGGGTTGAACTTTACGGCGTTTTGATCGCCACAACTCTGCACCGCCATAATATGGCACAAGTTTATTTTCATACGTCTGAGAAGCAGGACTGACTTCAACCGTGTCAGCTGAACCGACCCGTATCACTAAGGGTACAAATTTTTCATCCTCTACTTTGAAATTTACTGTATTTAAGCATTGGTTAGAATCAAATGATCGGTTTTCAATATCACCCCCCCAAAATTTCATAAACGATCTTGTTTTCGACTGATCTTACGTCAAATGAAATCCGCTTCAACGCCGACGTAACAATCAGCCACGAAATATCCAATAAGAATTTTCCAACAAGTATTTTAGTTTTTCGCAGCAAAGAGGTGTTCTCCGAGAAGTCCCACCGGTAATACTGATCTTCGCAATATTTCTTCTGAAACTTCTGGAGGATGGAGATTTGGTCAATCCCTACGACATTTAACTCTTTACTGAGTCTTCCTCTCCCCAAACCAAGTGGTTTTTTGTTGGTATAAAAGTTGACGTAAAACTCGCATAAACAAGAGTAATCATGAGGCTTCCGCTCTATAGAACTTATTTTTGCATCAATCCACACCTATATACATGAAAACAACACAATTAGCTGCAAAGATGACTACGTTAAGAAATTTCTAAACTAAAAAAAAAAAAACTATAGCAGGCATAAAAGGAAGAACTTTTAAGTTATAGAGCCTAATATAAAGGTCACTTGCCGGCTTCGGATCTTCTAAATCTGACCTAGATGTTGTGAGTACACATATGTCAACGCCAGGCCTCAAGAGGCAGGTACAGTCAGATAAATAAGCCTTTCTAGACCTGATTCGAACGTCCGAGAAGGGACCTCTTTCGAGAACCATAAACTGATCGTCCGCCAAATGAAATGTCAAAGTCCCATTCTTAATTCTTATTCTCTCTACGGCTTGCCATGAGCCGCAACACATTGCCTCGAAAGCTATCAGAAGCAAAAGCGCATTTTAAAATGGTAGAAAATTATAAAAAATGGTAAGACCATGTTTAGTAAAACCAAAAAATGGTAACCACAGTGCCGAAAATGACAAGTAGGATCCTCATTTCTAACGTTGGACTTTCCAAAATGATAGTCTCTGTTTGTGAATTATCATGTATGGCAATATATCCAAATCCAGCAATCTAGATATTCTATAAACAGAATAAAAAGTATTTGATTTTGCCCGCAGAACACAATTTACAGAAAGTAAAACTTGGATAATGCTTACGATAGGCATCAAACGGATACTTGGTTTGATGTAAATGACTCTTTTTGACCATCCTTAACAAGCGTAGTTTGAAGATTTCCTCAAAATACTCGATAAAGCCGTGTATCTGCAACATAACAGACGAAACACATCTTTAAATGGGAACTTAAAACGCCTCTTTTAGCATAGAGGGTGGTCTTTGTTCTGATTTCAGAACCAATTAATAGAATCTTTTCCTTCAATTTGATATCCTTCCATTGCAATTCACAAGCATGCAGTTTATCAATATAATTACACCGATTAGAACAGCGATTATATACTTTCTGCAAATAGAAAAAGGGAAAGAATGAAATGAAGATATTGGAGCTACCTCGAACAAGCATTTCTACAATTTATAGAATCCAGCTAAACAGCGCAACGTCAAATCAACAAGAAGCAAGGAGGACAGTAATTGGAGCTTGCTTTTTGATTCTTCATGCCCAAGTAAGCCATGATCAGAGAGAGAGAGAGAGAGGGGCGTCACTGACATTCAATGAGAAATGTCGACGGCCAGAGATTTACCATAGTCCCCAAAAGTCATCCTCTTATTTCTCGGTTAATAGCTGAATTCAGAGCCTGAAACCATAGAAATCGCTCCTGTTATGAAAAGCAGCAAACCCGATTATGAAACCTGTTGAAAATTGAGATCCTGACCAGAAATCTAAAACTCGCAAATGGAACAGTCGGAGTAATTAAACCAGAAAGCGACACGAAGGGCGATAAGTGAAAGCTCGAAACCCGCCGATTTTCCGGCGGAATCAGATTCTGGTCATTGGTCCGCGCTAAAAGCGTAGCTAAGAGAGAAAATCAGGAAATGGCAGATAGAACAATAAAGCGAGCACAGAAAGTCTGAGAGACAGAGAGAGAGAGAGAGAGAGAGAGAGAGAGAGTTGCAACAAAAAGCAGAGTAAAAGTTCTTGAAATTTGTGCATTATTATTTTGCATGAGTGAGCTCAGAGAGAGAGAGAGAGAGAGAGAGCAGAGAAGTAAATAAGAAAGGAAAGAAGGGGTATATCTGGAATGCAGTGGTTCGCGTGTGAATTCTTCAGCGGTTGAGCCTAACCTCCCCGATGATTGAGCCGACCAACAACAACGTTCCGTCGTTAACTCTGTTTTGTTTTTTTTTAATTATAAAAAGAGGAACAGTCAAGCCGACCATTGGTCCTCGTTGACTTTTTTGTCATCTCCACATCCCATATTGAAGATTCGATAGAACCCGTTTAGATCGACCAACGTATAATCCAATCTTAACCAGTCTCACCCTTGCTCCTTTGAAGCTTCAACACGAAGCGGAAAATGGGTAACTCTTAGAAACGAATTTAATGCTTCTCAGAGCAGCATCTGTCTCCACGTCGGGAGACAGAGAATTGAATCTCCAATTTTCGTCGATATTTGAAACAAGCTTTCTGTCTTCACGATCCATAGCTGCCGAAACATCTGAGAGATTCGTCATTGCAGTAGAGCCTGATCGAGGGATCACTGAAGAGTCAGTCCCAAGAGTGTTATTGAAATCTCTACCTCCAGCCACACCGGGACTGTACATGGTCCTTGCAGCTTCATCATATGTGAGGGCAGCTTCAATGGCTGTCGGAAAAGTACCTAACCAGAGCCTACTTCCCCGGTTTGGTTCTCGGATTACCACAACCCACCTACCCCACGTCCTCTGCCTCACAACTCTGTATTTCCAGCGCCAATTTTCCGGCCCTCCTTTGCCTTACATGCATCTTTTCTTTGATCCTTTCGCTGGAACTGTATAGCTTGACTCTATCAAAGCAGACATCTTTCAAGGTGAGAGCACATCATGAAAACCTGATCAACTTCTACTTCAAGTCTATGTTTGCTTATCTGCAACGAAAAAAGACCATATACCAATACTGTCTTACGTCGTTATAATGAAAACAAAGGTCAAATTCCTAGGATAAAACAAAAAAGATGAAACTCCCCGGAAACGACCATCGATCACAACACAAAAATCAAGGAAATTTCAAAATAACCAGATTTATATCCTACTCCGGGAGATTAATTCGAATCGAAACAATCAATTACTCAGGAGTGAGCTTGTTGTTGGTCAACTCGGTCCAACAATTATCTGCATCTAATTAAAAAATTAGAGATCGGATAAAGATTGAAAGGCTTCGTGGGCTAAAGGATATGCAACAACGTATTACGCAGCGGCGTCTAGAATTGGTTGGCCAATGCGTAGGCGCTGACGCATCGCCCATTGATGATGCCGAACCAGCACTCTTAGCCCACGCCTACTTGGCTATGTCAGCAACTCAACCAAGCCCTTCTTTCAAACCGGTGACGATACACAGATTGATGTTTCTTCCATTAAAGTATACCTTGATGACATTGAGTAATATCGGTGGGGAGGATATTGAGAGAGAATGACAGTTTTTCAACTTCGACAACAATCGGTCGTGTTTCGGACAGCAAGAATGGAACTTGTTTTGGAATAGTTCCCACCAACAGACATTCGGATCTTTGTATCGGTTTTTCTTGTTAGTCATACGTACAGTCTATCCTCAAACGGCTAACGACCCATAGGCCAGATTTCCTTGACTCCTTGGGATGTACAGAGAAGCATACAATTTGATGATGGTGGGTCGCCGGCGAGGAATTCTCGTGATAATTGATGAGGAAATGTCTGGTTTCGTCGAGAATGCAGTGTTTGGGGTGATAGGTGACTTGCTTGACTCGTCGGACGTATGTGGATTGTGGAGTAGAGGTGTCAGGAGCAAGCAAATGATGTAGACGATGGGCCATCGCGTTAATTCAACGTAGGACAACCAAAGCTCTCTGAAGGGTTCAGAATTGAGAGATTCAATGGCCGATGACAGTATCTTTTCCAGTCATACGGGAGAGTTTTCCTCTTTTGTTTTCCACTTTTGTGTGTTGAAGAACTCATTTCCAGAGTTCTTGCTCAAAATTGCTAAATTTGAGTTCGCACCATGCGAAACCCAATTGGGTTCTTAGTTTACACAGAGCAAAACTGGAACAGAAGATGAAATACCAGAATCCACACTAATTCTCAAACCAGTAGAAAGCAATTAAATCACAGAACCATTTTACCGTCGTCGACAGAAGACTGTTAAAATGACAAACAAATAAAAATGAATCAAACTAAAATCAGGGAGCTAAAAGTGAGGAAGGCGAGGAAGAAGATGATCTTCCTATGGGCGGCTCCGGATGGGATATCTTAGTCCGCCATTATCATACCTCTCGTAAAATCAAACCCAATTTTTGAAAGATTAAAGCCTGAAAATGAAAGCTGTAAATGTTAGATCAAGAGATAAGGGTAGACACGGTGCTCATTAACAGAATAAACGCTCCAATTTTCAGCTTAGCACATTATAGTTGTCGAGGTAAAATGCAATATACCCGACAGCACTATTTTTATATTCTGTTCGAACAACCCCTAGAATGCCTCAGCTGTGTCCTTTTTTTAACCCATTTTACTTGCCTTCCCCGACTCATTAGTTGCCCTCTGTTTCTGTCACTTGTTCCTGCAATCAATGTTCTTCTGACGGCGATTTCAGAACATTTATGAGCGAGCATTATGGGTGTTAGTGGTGCACATACACCATTTTCTGCTCTTGCAAGGAACAATACCATTTCAACTCCATGGAAGTATGCATCGCAAGAAGTTTGCTTTCATCGGCGCCCTTTTTCTCGAGGCATTTGGTACGGAGAAAATCCCCTGGATTTCGTTTTTCCAGTCATGATGCTACAAATTATCTCCGTCTTCTTTGTCTCCAGATCAATTTACTGGCTTCTCAGGCCACTAAGACAACCCAAATTCATCTGCAACGTCCTGGTAGACATCGAAACAAGAGTCGCCTTCTTTTTTTCTATTCACAGTTCATCTCTCTTCCTGCTCATGATGAAAATCTGATCTGTTTTTCTGGGTTTCCTTTTGGCGTAACAGGCTGGAATCATTCTGGGACCTTCTGGCCTAGGCCGCAACAAAAAATTCTATGGCCTTATGTATCAACCCCAAGGGAATTATTTAGTGTACATAATGTCAGTGATTGGCGCAATATACTTTATCTTCCTGACGGCAGTCAAAATGGAGGTAACCGCGATCTTAAGAACTGCGAGGACTACATGGAAGATTGCTCTATCAGGCTTTTTTTTCCCTTTCTTCACTGTTTACCTCCTCCGTTATGCACTGAAAATGAAGTCCAACGGGCTTGGACAAGGCGTCTTCGCATTTTCTTGTGCATCTTCTCTATCATTTAGTTATTTCATTGTGATTGCTCGTGCCCTGGAAGAACTCAACCTCATTACTTCTGAGTTGGGTCAACTTGCCTTGTCTCTGTCAATAGTTTATGATACTTCCTACCTGTTCGTCTGGGTCGCGGGCATCGCCGCCGGCCAAAAGAAATTGGCCCACTCTATTGGATTTCTTGCTTCTATCTTTGCCTTAATAGCTTTCACGGCTTACGTAATAAGGCCGCTCATTTTAATGATTGCGAGGAGAACACCAAAAGGGAAACCAGTGAAGCAAATTTACATCGTTGCTATCTTAGCTGGAGTTACAGTTATGGGAGTCGTTTCAAACTTGATTGGAATCCCCATGGCTCACGGAGCTCTTCTTTTAGGATTAGCCATTCCAAATGGACCTCCTCTTGGCTCAACTTTGACACAGAAGGGAGAAGTTTTTGTCTCTGAAGTGTTTTTACAGCTTGTTTTTGTTTTCGTCGGAAGTGAAACGGACATTTATTCCATTAAAAACTGGAAGCCGTTTTTCGCATTTCAGCTCATCATCCTGGCAGCATATTGTGCGAAGCTGTTGGGAACTCTTCTGGCTGCACTTCACTCCAACATAATGCTCAAAAATGCTATCTTGCTGAGCTTAATCATGAGCGTCAGGGGGTTAATTGAGATTTTCACCTACCGGAAATGGCTAATGTCGAAGGTTAGATTTGATCTACTCTCTTCTTTTGCACGGAATTAAAGTTTCTTCCTCTTCCTCTTCCTCCTGGTGTATTTATCCTCTTTCTTCCTCGTATTGCAGTTTATAGATAACCAGACTTTCACCCAGTTGGTGTTGTCGATGCTGGCCTTGACCATGATCGTAGTACCCATCATTGAAATTTATTACAAACCTCAAATGCGAATCAATCAGCACATGTCATTTGCACAAAAGGGGAACAGATCAATCCAAGAACTCAAAAACAACTCCGAGTTTCGAATCCTTTCATGTGTTCACACCCAAGAGAACGTTCGCAGCATCATCACCCTCCTCGAAAGCACCAACCCCACAGAAGCAAGCCCACTTTCTACCTACGTGATTCACCTCGTCGAGCTAGTTGGCCGAGCTATTCCCAGTCTTGTCCAACACAATATGCAGAGGAGGAAATCCGAGAACTTGGATTCCGATAATTCTGAGTACATAATGCGTGCGTTTGAAAATTTCTCCAATAACTCAAAGGGTCCTGTGACAATCCATCCTTTCGTATTGATTGCACCCCACAAAACCATGCACGAATGTATTTGCAGGTTCGCACTGGAGAATCTAATCCCTTTCATCGTCGTTCCTTTCCATGAAAACCAGAAATTGATCGTCGAGAATCCAGCAGCCTCGCTGCGCCATTTCAATATGAGTTTACAAGAATTTTCCCCTTGTACGGTGGGAGTTCTCGTGGATAGGAGCTTCAGTTGCCAATTGAATCCCACGAATTTCTCGTACAGCGTAGCTGTTATTTTTGTCGGTGGTATTGATGATCGAGAAGCCCTGGCATTCGCAGCTCGAATGTCTAGCCACTCAGCGGTGAGTATCACCGTCTATCATTTCATCATGAACGGCAATGAAAAGAGCCATTACGGGGAGGAAAGGCAGGTCGATGAATTTCTGATGGAGGAATTCAAGCTGAAGAACCGGAGGAACTCCAGAGTGGTGGTGCGGGAAATCACGGCGGATGATAGAGAAAAATTGATAGATTCATTGCGGTCTATAGAGAACCATCACGATCTCCTCATGGTGGGGCGCCGGCGAGGAAACGAGTTGATGATCGACGAGGAAATGTCTGGTTTTGTGGAGAACGCAGAACTAGGAGTGATAGGGGACATGCTTGCCTCAACAGACATTTGCGGCGGGGAGGCGTCAGTACTTGTCATGCACCGCGGCTACGACGCAGATATTGAGCATCGCGAAGATCACAGCAGACGAGCCTTGATAGGCTCAAAATTTCAAAGATACAAGGGCGGATGATCTTCGGGGTTTGTCATTTTAGTATCCATTAGGATTATAGTGTGTTATACTTTGCCATGTTAATTTAGCCGACAAAAGGTACAATAATTATAAAGAAAGCTACTAAATCACATCACCAAATATGAACTATTATGAACAAGTATTTACTATGTAGGACAACTCCGCAACGTAATATAAGCATTGCTCGACAACCAGCACTAAGATTCGGAGCTTCAAAGTTCAGAGCATCGACCAAGAGTTATGGGTTGGTCACTGAGAAACATGATTGAAAAAGGGAATCCAAAATTTGGAATAAACCCAATTTGAGTTCTCTAGTCTTCTTCCTCGCAGCTTCCAAAAAACTGGGAGTTCTTAAAGTCGAGAACAAAGTCAACAGAGTATCAATAAACACAGGGGTCGGTCCTAATTTTCAATGTTTCTTAGTTTACACAAAGCAAAACTGGAACAGATGAAGAAATACCAGAATCCACACTGTATCTCAAACCAGTAGCAAGAAATTAAATCACAGAACCATTTTACCATCGTTGACAGAAGACTGCTAAAATGGCAAATAAATAAATCAGCGAGCTAACATCGAGGAAGGTGAGGAAGGTGATGACCTTTCTAGGGGAGGCGGCGGATGGGATATCTTAGTCCCCCATAATCATCTCTTGGAAAAAAGAGCCAACTTTTGAAGGATCAAAGCCTGAAATTGAAAGCTTTAAACGTTAGATCAAGAGACAAGGGTAGAAACGGTGCTCATTAACAGATAACAGGAGGAGGTTATTAACGGTCCAATTTTCAGATTAGCATATTATAGCTGGGGAGGTAAAATGCAATATACCCAACACAACTATTTTTATATTCTGTTCAAACAACCCCTACAATGCCTCAGCTATGTCCTCTTTTTAACCCATTTTCACTTTCCTTCTCCAATTCACATTGAGTCATTCTCAGTCAATCTCTATTTCTCCATTCTCTCTCCCACTGTTCAGTTCCCCTCTGTTTCTGTCACTTGTTCCTGCAATCAACGTTCTTCTGATGGCGATTTCATAACTTTTATGAACATGCATCATGGGTGATGGGGGTGGACGTACACCATTGTCCGCTCCTGCAAAGAAAACTACCATTTCAACTCCATGGAAGTATGCACCAGGAGAAGTTTGCTTTCATCAGCGCAGTTTCTCTCGCGGCGTTTGGTACTGAGACAATCCACTGGAATACATATTTCCAGTCATGATGCTCCAAATTATCTTCATCTTCTGTTTCTCCAGATCAATGTACTGGCTTCTTGGGCCCCTAAGACGACCCAAATTCATCTGCAACGTCCTGGTAGATATCAAAACAAGAGTCGCCTTCTTTGTTCTCCCTCTTTCTTTTCCCCTTTTCCATTCACAGTTCATCTCTCTTCCTGCACAAGATATATCATTGATCTGTTTTGGGATTTCCTTTTTGTCATAACCGGCTGGAATCATTCTGGGACCCTCTGGCCTCGGTCTCAACAAAACATTCTATGCATTTATTAATCAACCCAAAGGGATTTATATAGTGTCCACAATGTCATTAATTGGCGCAATATACGGTCTTCCTAACGGCAGTCAAAATGGAGGTGACCATGATCTTAAGAACTGCGAGGACTAACATGGAAGATTGCTCTATCAGGCTGTTTTTCCCATTTCTTTACCGTTTACCTCCTCCGTTATGCACTGAAAATGAAGTACAATGTGCTTGAAGGAAGCTTCTTCGCATTTTCTTGTGCTACTTCTCTATCATTTACATATTTCATTGTAATTGCTCGTGCCCTGGAAGAACTCAACCTCACCACTTCTGAGTTGGGTCAACTTGCCTTGTCTTTGTCAATAGGTTAGGATACTGCCCACCTGACCTTCTGTCGTGGGCGTCGCCATCTGCCAAGAAAAATTGGCTTACTCGATTGGAGTTCTTGATTCTATCCTTGCCTTTATAGCTTTCACGATTTTCATAATCAGGCCACTCATTTTAATGATTGTAAGGGAAACACCAAAAGGGAAACCAGTGAAGGAAATTTACATTGTTAGTATCTTCACTGGAGTTGCAGTTGTGGCAGCTGCTTCAAACTGGATTGGAATCACAATGGTTCACGGAGCTCTTCTTTTAGGATTAGCCATACCAAAGGGCCCTCCTTTTGGCTCAACTTTGACGGAGAAAGCAGAAATTTTTATCTCTGAAGTGTTTTTACAGTTTATTTTTGTTTTTGCCTGAAGTGAAATCGTTTTTGCCATTAAAAACTGGAAGCTGTTTTTCGAATTTCATCCCGTCATCGTGGCAGCATATTGTGCGAAGCTGTTGGGAACTCTTCTGGCTGCACTTCACTCCAACGTAATGCTCAAAAATGCCATCTTGCTGAGCTTAATCATGAACATCAGGGTGGTAATTGAGATTTTCATCTACCGCAAATGGCTAGTGTCAAAATGTTAGATTCATTCTTCTCTCTTCTTTTGCACCGAATGAATGTTTCTTCCTCTTCCTCCTGGTATATTTATCCTCTTCCTTCCTCGTATTGCAGTTGGTGTTGTCGATGCTGGTCTTAACCATGATCGTTGTACCGATTATTGAAATTTATTCAAAACCTCAAATGCGAATCAATCATCGCACGTCACTTGCACAAAAGGGGATCAGATCAATCCAAGAACTCAAAAACAACTCCGAATTTCGAATCCTTTCATTCACACCCAAGAGAATGTTCGTAGCATCCTCAACCCTCCTCGAAAGCACCAACCCCACAGAAGCAAGCCCACTCTCCACCTACGTGATTCATCTCGTCGAGCTAGTTGGCAGAGCTATTCCACGTCTTGTTCAGTACAATATGCAGAGAAGGAAATCCGAGAATGTGGATTCCGCTAATTCCGATCACATAACGCGTGCGTTTGTAAATTTCTCCAATAAATCGAAGCGCGCCGTGACAATCCATCACTTCATATTGATTGCACCCCACAAAACCATGCACGAATGGATTTTCAGGTTTGCACTGGAGAATCTCATCCCTTTCATCATCATTCCTTTCCATGAAAACCAGAGATTGATCGTCCAGAATCAAGCCGTTGCCTCGATGCGCCAGTTCAATATAAGTTTACAGGAATTTGCCCCGTGCTCGGTGGGAATTCTCGTGGATAGGAGCCTCATTTTCCAATCGAATCGCACAAATTTCGCGTACCGCGTAGCTGTTATTTTCCTCGGCGGTCTTGACGATCGAGAAGCCCTAGCATTCGCAGCTCGAATGTCTAGTGACTCTGCGGTGAGTATCACCGTCTATCATTTCATCATGAACGGCAATGAAAAAAGCTATTACGCGAAGGAAAGGAAGGCCGATGAATTTGTCGTGGAGGAATTCAAGCTGAAGAGCTGGAGAAACCGTAGAGTGGTGGTGACGGAAATTGTGGCGGATGATAGAGTAAAAATGACAGACTCCTTGCGGTCTATAGAGAACCATCACGATCTCATGATGGTGGGGCGCCGGCGAGAAAATGAGTTGACGATCGACGAGGAAATGTCTGGTTTTGTGGAGAACGCAGAGCTGGGAGTGATAGGAGACATGCTCGCCTCCGCAGACATTTGTGGAGGAGAGGCGTCATTACTGGTGATGCACCATGGCTCCGATGCAGATATTGACAATCGGCTTACCTCCGCATAGCACAGCGGAAGATACTTGATGGGCTCCGAAGTTCAGAAATTCGACGTCGGCTGATCATCTTCTCCGGAAAGCAGAGGAAAGTCTCCCCTTCTTGCGGTAATCCCGCCAACTTAATTAATATCTTAATTACATCCTTAATTAAGTTTGTACATAATAAATAATGCTAAAGAAAGATTATTTATTTATGGTTATTATTTTCACTATTTATGGTGTCTCATCTCTCTTATTGTTCAAGTTTTTGCAACCCGAGTCCGCTTTTTACGTAAGAGCTCCCGAACATTTGTGTCCTCTAGAGTGGGTCTAAACATTAGTCAATCTCGTATTAAACCAAATAATAAAACACTTCAACAAGATTTAGAGGTTAGAACTTAAGAACACGGCATCTCTAATTACACGTCGTGCGCACAAATAAAATTCTTTCTCACAACATAACATGTATAATGAACAAAAATCCAAGCACGACTCAAACTACTCGAGATTCTAGTTTCATTAAATAATTGATTTTTTAATGGTTCAAGTTTCATGGATTTCGAGCGTAATTTCATTTCATTTTCTAGTTTTATTCGTTACCATGTTTATTTATTAATAGAAAAATTGCTATATTTTTAAGATATTGTTCCATTAATTAATAAAAATATAATTTTGATAAATTAGAAATATAATCACTAATAATTATGGAAGAATAATGTAATCATCTTTCAACAGTTACCCCTAATATCCATCGTCTCCAGGAGCTTCAAAGTTCAGAGCATGGACCCGACCCAGAGTTAACGTTGGTTATATCGAAACATGATCGAGAAAGAGAGAGCCCAGAATCTGGAACAATCTTCTAAGCTAGAGGAGACAGAAAAACTAATTACTACTTGTTTTAGATTTTTCAATTTTATATGGGTGAGTTTCCACGTCCCTTTTTCCAGCTCGAACCCCGAAACTGTTCTGAGTTTTTCTGGTTTTCAGTTTCTCTCAGTTATTCTCACATCGATGAATGGCCTTCCGAAGCAGATTTCAAAACATTTACTGGTCAGACAGCGTCGTATTGGGGTGTTAGAGGTGGAAATATAGCGATGATTGTTCCTGCGTTTCCGAGGAATGGTCTCAATCCATTGAAAAATGCACCGCCGGAGGTTTGCTATCGTCGGCACAGTATGGCTCGGCGTTATTGGGACCATGAAAATCATCTGGATTTTGTGTTTTCGATCATGCTACTCCAAGTGTTCCTCGTCTTCTTCCTCTCCAGAGCAATATACTGGCTTCTCAGGCCCTTCAAGCAGCCTACATTCGTCTGTAACGTCTTGGTACAGTGGTGTTTCTTACCTTTTTTTTTTAACCACCTTCTTCTTCTTCTTCTTCTTCTTTTCCTTTTTCAATTCACAGATCCACCATTTTTGAGAAAAGATGAAAGCTTTCATTTACATGTTTTCTGTTTCCATTTGGGTGTTCGTAGGCTGGAATTATCTTGGGGCCTTCTGTTCTTGGCAGCAACAAGGAATTCAAGGAGCATGTATGTGGACCCGAAGGGGTTTTCTTAATGAGCATTATTTCCCTCGTTGGGTTAATCTACTTCGTCTTCCTCGTTACTGTGAAACTGGATGTACCCATGATTCTAAGAACTGCGAAGACGACATGGAGAATTGCAGTAGCAGGCTATGTTTTACCTTTCATCACTACTTTTGCCCTCTGCTACTCACTAAAATTGAAATTCAATGGACATCGAGGAGGCAGGGTTTCGTTTTTCATTGCTTCTGTTCTATCGTTTACTTGCTTCACTGTAATAGCTCACACGTTGAATGAACTCAATCTCATCACTTCTGAGCTGGGTCAACTCGCCTTGTCCCTGTCAATCATCTACGACGCGTCCCACATGGTCCTCTCCGTCGTCTTCTCCACCCTCCAGCAAAGTACAGTGATACAAACCTATTCAATGGGTGTTTCTCTATTCGCCTTCGTCGGAATTACGGTTTATGGGATCCGGCCGACCATTTTAACCATGATAAAAAGTACGCCGAAAGGGAAACCAGTTAGGGAAATTTATATTGTCGCTATATTTGCTGCAGTTGCAGTGATGGCAATCTTTTCAAATTTGATGGGTTTGACTGTGATTCATGGAGCGATTCTTCTGGGATTGGTCATCCCTAATGGACCTCCATTTGGGACGGCTTTGGCCGAGAAATGCGAGCTTCTGGTCTCTCAAGTTTTTCTGCCGTTTGTTTACGTTCACGTCGGATATGAGACGAACATATATGCCATCAAAAACTGGAAAAACTTCTTCGCGTTTCAGATCGTCATCGCAGCTTCTTATGGTGCGATGTTAATGGGGGTTTTTCTGGCTGCACTTTACTCCAAAATAATGCTTAAAAATGCCATCTTGCTGAGCTTAATCATGAACTTCAGAGGGATAATCGAGCTTTTCATCTTCAGCAAATTGCTCCAAGTACAGGTAAGATTCGTCTTTTTCATTGCTCCTCCGTCCCTGTCATGCTAGATTGATCTTTGTTTATTGATCTGAATTGCAGTTTTTAGATACCCAGTCGTTCACCTAGTTGGTGCTGTCAACAATGTGTTTGAGCATGATCATAACTCCGGTGATTGAGATTTATTACAAGCCTCAGATGCGACTCGCTCAAAACGAGACAATTTCTCGAAAGGGTATCAGATCAATCCAAGAACTCTGGAATGAATCTGAATTTCGAATCATTTCATGCGTCCACAGCCAGTATAATGTTCGAAGCATCATCGCCCACCTCGAAAGCTCCAATTCTGCAGAAGCAAGTCCACTTTTTGTTGTCGAGCTAATCGGCCGAGCTGTTCCACTTCTTGTCCAACCGGAGAAGCTCGAAAAAAGCTCCGGGAGTATGAATTCGGCTAATTCTGAGCACATAATGCGCGCGTTTGAGAATTTTTCGAGTCACTCGAGGGGTCAGATCGCCATTACTCCCTTCGCGTTGATCGCTCCATACAAAAGTATGCACGAATGTATTTGCAGGTTTGCGCAGGACAAGATGATCCCCTTCATCATCGTCCCTTTCCATGAAAACCACAGATTGGTGACAGAAAATCACGCGATCTCCTCGATCCGCCATTTTAATACAAGCTTACAAGCTTCTGCCCCTTGCACGGTGGGGATTCTGGTGGATAAGGGCTTCCGTTGCCATTTGGGTTCCGAAAATTTCTCGTGCCACGTTGCCGTTATTTTTCTCGGCGGGGATGACGATCGAGAAGCTCTAGCATTAGCAGCTCGAATGTCTAGCCACTTAGCGGTGAGTGTCACCGTTCTTAATTTCATCATTGCCGGCCACGAAAAGAGCCATTTCGACCAGGAGAGGATACTTGATGAATTCCTGATGGAGGAATTCAAGCTGAAGAACCGGAGAAACCCTGGATTGGCGGTGAGGGAAATCGTGGCGGATGATAGAATAAAAGTGATAGATGCCATGCGGTCTATACACAATAATTACGATCTCATGATGGTCGGACGCCGACAAGGCAATGCGATGACGATTGACGAAGAAATGTCCGGTTTTGTGGAGAACGAAGTGCTGGGAGTGATGGGCGACATGCTTGCCTCCTCCGATGTTTGCGGCGGAGAGGCGTCGGTCCTGGTGATGCATCATAGCAGCCACCGTGTTACCTACACATTTGACAGCCAAAGCACTCGGATAGCTCCTGACTTGCAGAGATCTAATGGCGGATGATTTATCCTGCCTAGGAAGGACGTAGGAGAGGACCAATCTACTCGGATTTCTTCATTTTGATTCAGATTTTTTGTAATGAAGAATTTCCCGACCCTGAAACAGAAAGAACTGGATATGTGTATTTTGGAACATTCGAAAAATCCAACCTTTTCAATCTCTCTGCATTTGGATTTGTGACGTCATTCTTGCTGATGAACCAGTTTTCCTTTTTCCATCTTTTTTTTTAGGATTTTCTGAACTTTAAACCCATTTCTCTGTACAAGAATCAAAACCTTGGCTTGAAATCACTTTCCGTGTTCATCCAAACCTTAATTTCTTCAAAGTTTGGTTTTTGTTTAGTCTCTCTACTCTCTCTCTCTCTAGAATATAATATAGTCTGTTTTCTCCGTCTATTACAACTGCTACAACGACATTGTTCCTCGATGCGAGAGAAATTTCTGAAGTTGGTAGCCAAAATCTTTCAATATCATTTCTTTTGCAACTAAAAGAGGAATCAACCTGACTTATACAGTTAGGTCCCCTGATTTTTGACTTCACGAGGCGAACTTGTTGGATTCTTGCAGTTGGTTGCAGGCTGCTTTGATTTTCTATGATCTTCATTGGAATTAGAGAGAGAGAGAGAGAGAGAGAGAGAGAGAGAGAGGGAGAGAGAGGAGTGACTTGGATAAAGCAAAACTT
The DNA here is from genome assembly GCA_022433055.1 of Begonia peltatifolia. Lineage (NCBI taxonomy): Eukaryota > Viridiplantae > Streptophyta > Magnoliopsida > Cucurbitales > Begoniaceae > Begonia > Begonia peltatifolia. The sequence goes on along the minus strand of CM039520.1, from coordinate 23,420,885 downwards.
CATATAGCATCTGTAACATAATAATGACTGCAAAAGAAATACCCATCTAAGAATCAATAAAAGCTTTTCTGGTCTGTAGCTAAATCAGATGCGCAATCATGGCATCTTTCTCTCTCTACTAGATTTATATATCAAAATCAACAATTAAAACGTACTATAGAGCAATGATTCTTCCCCAAATGCAGGGAACGTTCTAAAAATTTATATATATAGATTCCATCTTTGGGCTGGTTGATTGTGGGAGTTTGTCGATGAATTAGCAGAGTGGCAGATCTGCTGGCGGGGGCTCTATGGATTGCAGTTCTCCGACTCCATTGTCGACCAAAAACACCATTGCCAGACCCCAGGTAATATGAACATCCAAGTGACAGTGCATCAGCCAGGCGCCTGGATTGTCGGCGACGAATCGTATTACTGCCCATCCATTTACTGGCACAGCGACGGTGTTTCTGAGAGGTGGGTCAACAAGGTTGAACTTTGAAGTGTCTGTTTTTGGGTTAAAATTTCCGAAACCCTCTGCAACGATGTAGAAATCGTAGCCATGAAGATGGATTGGATGGTTTTCCGGCGTGACAATGCTCGTGTCCTGAAGAACAATTTGCACTCTCGATCCGAAACTCAACTTGTATCCTTTCGTCGCCGGAACTGGTTGAAAAAGAGAGCGGCTTACATTTCCAGTGTAATCAAATTTCACCGGAGGATTAGCTGGAAAATCGGAGGTAATGATTCCGGGTATGCCTTGTCGATAAGCCTGCAATACGGAGATAGTTGATGGAAGCACAAATGAGACGTTGTTCATGCTGGACGTAAAACGAGTCCCGTTCGGTCCCTGACATTGGCTTGGTTTGAAATTCTTCGGACAATTGTTGAGTCCTAAACCGACGGTGAAGAAGAGGCTCTCGTCGACATCGGTCGGAACATCAACTTTTTTCAGGCTTCGGAAACTCCGGCTAAATGCGGTGACAGTCGGTGTATCATTATAGGCAGGAAGAGAAGGCATGACTGGTTTAATCTGCAAGCCGCCTTTTTTGGCCTGGCAAGGAGCAGACTTGTACTCTAAAATGGCTGTGGTGGTGGTGTTGTCAAAGGCCGCATTTTGTGCGCTTTGGTAGGCTCGGGCTGCAATGTAATAACGAGATGGTGGCTGATTGCCGGTGATTAAAATGTCGGTGGTTTGGCCCGGGCCGAGCATGAGTACAGAGGTGGTGAAGGGTTTGGTGTAGGAGGCGTCAGCTCCGACCACCGTCAGCAGGTGGTTTGCCACCTTGAAGAACAATGGTTGGTTTAAGGCCGAGTTGATGACTCTCAGGAGGTTTGTCTCCCCTGAGTCGATAGGAACTATGACAGTTTCTGCAATAAAGACAGCAAATTAGGAAAGAAAACATGTCATTAAATCATAGACATTATATTTACCTAACATATGCATATGTAATGAATCTTATAGACAACCTTTAGAGGAGCAATTGTAAAGATCCCCGGGTTGGGCATTGATAGTGTATGCGTCCGAGACATTAGGTGCTGCTCCAGTTCTTGTGGCTTCCCGAACAACATCAATGGGGTTCGCATTCCACCATTCCCCTGAATTAAATAGAGTGGTGAATTTTTAAGTCAACGATTTTTATTTTCACGTAAAAATTTTCGATGCTTATTTTGTTAATGCTCTTAGCGATGAAAGTGCTTACCAAGAAGTAAAGTCGTATCGCGTTTAGGCTTAGGGAAAGGGTAGGAATCTCCTTGTTTCGGACGAATGATGAGAGCTCCGTAGACCGTCGCTCGAAGCCACGAGCTATGAGCATGCCACCACAGAGTTCCCTCTTGACCCTGGACGGTGAAGCGGTAGGTGTAGCTTCCTCCCGGTCTGATCGGGCACTGCGTGACAAACTCCGGTCCATCCGCCCAACCCGTTCGCATCTGTCGAATTCCATGCCTACAAACCATATCAAATATGAACATCTACAAACTCGAACAACGCATGAAAAATCTCTTAGAAATGAAAATGCTAGTACCAGTGAATGGTGACATTGTATTGAGCCTTGTTAATTACAGTCACCATCAGAGTATCGCCATTACTGATTTCCAAGGTTGGACCTGGGTATTGGCCGTTTACAGTAATGGCGTTCTGGGTTTTGCACAGCCTCTTCACCGGCGTAGATTGGATCTATAACAGTTCCATTCAAAGCAAAATCTCAGTGTCTGTACATATTTACACGAAAAACCAGACAGTAAAATGTTCAAAAGCTTACGACAAACTGATGCTTGTGAGTCACGGAATTGGCCAAGCACGCCGAGGAAGAAAGCAGCAGCAAAATGGCAGAGAAGTAGAAAGAACACCGACCAATGGCTAATACAGTCTCCATTTCCTTAAAAAAACACGAATCTTCAGCCAATGGATAGGCCAGTGAACTGCGTCTGTTTTTATAGGCAGAAGATGGTTGATTAGGCGTTTGATTAAGAAAAACTGGTTCGTCTGAAGTTGGTGCACCCACTGGCCTATAAGTTGATCATCATTTTTCTTCCTCCGCAAGCTTCAATCTGAGTTGAATTATAGACAAACATCATCACTAAGTTTAGACTTTGTCACGTCTCATTGTTCTTCCTGCATAAATCAACGTGTGGTTGATTCTATATATCTCTGTCTATCTCCTGTTCTCCAACCCACGCACATTGAACCCCTCTCTCTCTCTCTCTCTCTCTCTGCATTGTCCGTTACTACTGTTTTGGTATAACCCGAATTCTATTAGGATCAAATCGATTAGATACGTATTGAGAATCTCTTTGACAGTTGTATTTTGATCTTCGTAGTAAATTTGGTTTTAGGTTTATAAATTTTTTTCAAAAGAATTTTTCTACACAAATTTAATATTTCACGTTATAATTTTTTCTAGTTAGCGTTTGATTTCTAATAACTACTCAAGTTTCTCATCTAGAAAACCAAGCATTCCGACGTATAGAAAACGAGGAAAAATGGAAGTGAAAGTCGTTGGACGGACGGAGATGGACTAGGAAGGCTGATTTCAACGGAGAGGAGGCAAAGAATGAAGTAAGAAAGAGAGAGAGAGTCTTTGAAACGAAGCATATGAACAGTCAAACACGGCGAGGAGGTGGAGTTAGGGTTAGATGGTTGAATTTAATTTAATTTAATTTAATTTAATTTATTGTTTTGGTGAAGTTTGTTATGGAATTTGAAAATCCCACAATGAATATGATTGATTTGAGAAGAAATCGTTAATCAGATTCTTCAAAGAAATTCCTCTAGAAAACGAGTCATTTGAGTGCACCGACAGAAATAGGAGAAATAATTAATAAATAAATAAATAAATTACAGAATTTTATATTTTAACTCGACTTTTGGTCTTTTAAAATTAATATTATATTATTTATTATTTCATATAAATGGTGAGTGAACCGTGAGAAAAGAATAAATGAACAGTAAAAAAAGAAGGTGAATATTATAAAAAAGGACGTGATTTTCTTGTATTTGAGAAATAATGTTGTAACGACTCATTTTTTCAGTAAAATATTATTCATTCTGAGGATTGATTCGTATTTTAATATTCTCCTCTTACAGCTTTGTTTGAAGAAAATTTCTCAGTCAATTACCTAACATACTACTATTCTAGCCGGAGCGCTTTTAACTTCGAAATTCTTATAGCATCTGTTGTCAATTGTATTAAAAAACGTGACTTACTATATTGGGAGAGTTTCTTTACGTATGTTTTATTTTTATATAACTCTCCAAGTGATGTGGGATTGTGACGACCTCCTTTTCCACGATCCGAAATTTGCCTATATTCGAATCTTGGATTTACCAACACTCGAATTACGTCTCAAAATTTGTCATTCAGTCGTCCTCATACGTACACATTCAGGTTATCACAAATATTACGCTCGATGCTGCAACTTTGCATAAACTCTTATTTTCTTAATCATTGAATGTAACTTGTTGCAGTCTCGTTGCGTAAACGTGACGATGTTGTCCAGACCACCTAAATCTGTATTCTTAATATATTTTTTTTCTGGATTAATTCTAGTGATTTGTTTTACACATCTTATATATTTATAAAAGAATATGATTGATTTACCTGTGACCGTTCCAGTGAACCCGATCGGAGAAGACACTAAGGCTTGTGCAAATCATAGCAGCTGATATTGGTCGGCTGTAAGTATTACAACACCGCACTTGAAGAACTCACTCTTACAATCTAACACATAATCAATCAACTATAAACCAACTTGAATGAAATCAAAGAATCTTCTCCGGTCGTTTAGTGGCCGGTCGAGATGGCGCTGGGCCTGTCATCTCCCGAACTAGGAGTGGTCTCTGGTCTGATCTCTTCTAATTGATGCAGAATCTGCTGGACTTCTGGTCTTGCAGAAGGAGAAGGATCAACACAATGCAAAGCTAGTTTCAATGTATTAAGCAACTCATCGCCAATGGCCGATGCGTCCCGCATCAACTCTAGATCGAACACCTCATTCGTCCACTCTTCTTTAACAATCGATGCCACCCACTGCGGCAAATCCACTCCGTTCATCGCCTCTCCGGGGGACTTTCCGGTTAAGAGTTCTAACATTATAACACCTAGGCTGTATACGTCTGTTTTTGTGTTGGCTTTCTTCAGCTTAGATAGCTCTGGAGCTCTGTAGCCTAATGCTCCGGCCGTTGCAATCACGTTCGAATTCGCGGCTGCTGTCATTAACCTTGACAGTCCAAAATCTGCGATCTTCGCGTTGGTCTGCTCGTCGAGGAGAATATTACTCGATGTAAGATTGCCGTGTATAATGCTCTCATGGGTGTGGAGGTAAAACAATCCTCGAGTCATCCCCTGCATTATTTTCATCCTCGTCGGCCAGTCAATCGGCGAGTCTGTCCCTCGAGCTGTAAATTAAACGATTTATCAGCTTAGTATGATATCATTCTACTAGATATTAGAATGCACATTGTTTAATTTTTTCAAAGTCTTGAGTTTTACTAACCATGGAGGAAGGTTGCGAGACTTCCCTTCGGCATGAAGTCGAAAACAAGAAGCTTTTCTCCCTTTGGTCCCAAGTAATAAGCCATTAAAGCCAGAAGATTCTGGTGCCGGATTTTTCCGAGCAGATCGACTTCCGTTTCGAATTCCCTCCTGCCTTTAGTTATCTTCTCCCTCAGTCTCTTCACTGCTACTTGATTTCCATCCTCGAGCGTGGCCTTATAGACTGTCCCGTAAGTGCTCTTTCCCATAATCTCTGCTGTTGCACACAAAAGATCATCTGCGGTGAAGATCATCGGCCCGTCGAAATGGACGAGCTTTCCACCCACGTCCCCTCCGGCTTCAACTTCTCCGGCAGTGGGAGGTAAGCCCTTTTCGGCTCTTGCAGCCCCTCCTCTCTCGGCTGGATCACCGTCCTTCCCTTTTGATGCAGCCCTTTTCTTAATTAAGCAGCAACACAATATACAACAAAGTAAAAGCAGGACGATGAGGAGAGATCCTGCTGCAATGAGTATGACATCTTTGGTGCTTAATTTCCGGTGATGGCCTGAGGATTTCTCTGGAGATGGAGTCGGTAAAATCTGAGAAGGAGCTAGGGAAGAAGAGCATGGAGCGGAACCACTGAACCCACATAACTGGACATTCCCGATAAATGAACTCGAGTTGAATTTCTTCGAGAGAGCAGCCGGAACAGACCCAGAAAGGTTGTTGTAAGAAACATTCAAGAAATTAAGCGCCGGTAAATCAGCGAGAGACGTTGGGATTTGTCCACTCAATTTATTTCGAGACAAATCAAGCTCAGTAAGCGACGAAATCTTCCCTAGAGTCGCAGGAATGCGGCCATTAAACAGATTACCACTCAAATTAAGAACAGAGAGATTATTGAAAAGACTGTCGGGTAATCTTCCATTGAATCGATTATTCGAAGCATCAAGAGTTCTAAGACTAGAAAGCTGCTCCAGTTCCATCGGCCAGCTTCCTTCCAACTCATTATTGCTGACAGAAATCACTTGGAGCTTACTGAGATTCCCGAGAGAGGCAGGTATGCTTCCCGAGAGAAGGTTATTATCCAGGATAATGGATTGAAGACGAAAGAGCCTATTTTTACTCTGGGTCGGTCCCCAAGACTCAGGAATGGGCCCCGAAAGATTGTTGTGGTCGAGAGAAAGGAAGGTGAGGGAGACGGAGTTTGTCAGAGAACTTGGGATAGGACCCGAAAACGAATTGAAACTGAGATTAAGCCAGTAAAGCTTGGTAGAGTTGGCGAGACTTGAGGGGATAGACCCAGATAAAGAATTGTTGCTCAGATCAAGAGTCTGAAGCAAAGGGCAGGAGCCTAACGAAGGAGGAACTGAACCGGAAAGTCGGTTGTTAAACAGCTGAACTCCTCTCAGATTCGGAAGGAATCCCAGAGAGTAAGGAATTGGACCGCCGATGAGATTGTCGTGGAGGCTAAGCTTCCGAAGTGCTTCGAGTTGGCCGATTTTTTCTGAGATTCGACCACCCAGCCCTTTCCATGGGAGTTGGATCACTATAACTTCCCCCTGCGCGCACTTTATTCCAACCCAGCCGCCGGAGCAAGCGCCGAATCCGCTATCGTTCCAGCTTCTGAGAAAACCTTTTGGGTCCACTAATTCATGCTTGAATGCTTGAAGTGACTGGAAATCAGCTTCTGTTACCACTACGCCGTCCCAATTCCGGCTTAAAACTGGTCGGATGAGATAAAGAAGCAACAGAAGAAACCAGAAGGAGCAGCGTTTGGGTTGAGTCTTCCATTTCTCACTCGCGTTCTCAGAAATATTAGAAGTCGGCCAAAATGCAGTTTTTTTCTGGACTAATCGAAGCTTGGCCACTGGATTCATAGCCATGAAGAAGAAGAAGAAGAAGAAGACGAATGAATTCAAACTGTAAATAGTGGGTTCTCTGCTGGTTATTGAATTTTCTCTTGTACTTAACGCTGCGACAGAAAAAGGGCAGTGGCTCGAGTGAGAAAATATCAAACTAAAAGGTAGAAGGTCTTGTAACAATGAGAAAAACGAAAGTGGTAAAGTCTGTTGGATGAACACGTGAACTAGAGAGAGAGAGAGAGAGGAATCTCTGAGAAGAAGAACAGCGTTGGACAAACAAAGGCCAACGGCTAGTTCTCTTGTATTATTTAATCCATAGTCGAGCCAATTCCCTGCTCTCGAAAACGCACCATAAATTATTGCACTCAATCTCGAGGGTGGTGGAAAGGACTTGGCTTTAATTACCCCTCCAACGGCTATCTCCTCCCTCTGCAACATCACATAAATTCTGAAACCAAAATCAATAATAAACCTTGGAATTAGAACTAAATTAGAAAGGCAATTGATATTTCTACACCATTTAGTCTATCAAAATTTAAGGGCTACTTATAGCCTGTGGGGCCTCCACAGTAATAGAAGATGAATTTCTCTTCCTTGCTCGGGAGTGACGACAATGGAGTCAAAATGGAAGAGGTGACCTCTCGGTCAGAAGAAGGTAAAATAAATTTCTAGTTGGGGAAAAGATTGTCAGACTCGTCGTCATCCTGTCGAATATCAAATTTGGAGTTAAGATGATAGGGAAGAGCACTCAAAAGTAAAGATAATCCAACTTACTTCCCCACCTAGAAATTGACAGAACAAGTATTTAATGAGTATATAATGAAGTATGGGTAGTATAAAACCTAAGACACATCAACACATGTACTTGATGTTTGAAAATCAAATCCAACTATGCTGACACTAAGATAATCCTTTGAACGCGTGCATATTCATTTGAAGATTCTATCCAAATTCTTCAAGAGTATAATAACAAAAACAACCCTCGTCAAAAATTCCATAAAACAAATCATCAATTACTAACCGAGATTTGCAGCGGTCAGGACCAATGCCAGCCTGAATGTGGTGAAGCAATTGCGCTGCCTAGAATCCTAGCGTCTTGCCTGCCAAAGGGTCAAATCATAAAAGCCATTTACTGAGCTTTTACACAGCTTTAATGTTATCTGGACTCTTTCTCCAACACAATCTCATGACAGCGGTTTGCTTTCTTATGACTAGACTGGGAGTTGATGTCAATCATTGAGCCACATTCCTCAATTGCCAATGGCCCATAACACCTATGTTTGATCTTACTTTTGGTGTTGAAAAATGGGTTGTATGTAGTTTGACGTCATTCATTCACCCACATTCCTTAGTTGCCGAGACATTTTCCTATAGGCATACACCTCACCCATATTCCTCATCATACTTATCAAACTCTTCATTAAAAGATTATGAAGAAAACTACATACAGCAGAGAATTTGTACGGGTCACAGAAGATAGTATGACTATTTTATATGAAAATACCAAAATCAAGGAGTAAATGTCACAGTCAATGTTTCAGAATTTGTAAATTAAAATGTCACGCGCCAATCGGACGAGCCCTGACCCTTACTAGAAAATTCAGTTTGGAAGAAAATTTCTACTCAAACAAACAAAAGCCAGCATTTTTACTACAATATTCCGAGCAAGGCAATTAGAAGAATTTCTAGAAAGATAGAAGTAGAGAAATCTGAATTCAAGAGGGGACGTCGAAGAAGACTGGAACTATATGGATCAAACATAACTAGATCTACAATTGTCAAGTTCAGATCCAGTCTAGATATCAAAACTCCAATTATTTCACGAGAGCTATAAATGTAAATCTTCCGTGTAGCAAAAGAATGTCATTAGCAAGGGAGAATGGCAACATTGAGCTAACCAGTATCAACTCCAAGATCCATCCTCCGTTAGGCTCGAGATAGAGATTCTGTCAAACCCGAGCGGCAAGAGTAGCGGCGGCAGAGGAAGAGGCGGCACTGCCTAAGAAGGAGATGAATCCACCATTGGCTGGCTCTTGATCGTCGAGGAAGAGATCCTCAGGAACTCTAAATGCTCCATGAATGGAAACAATCGCAAATCCTATCATCAAGGCCGAGATCAGTAGGGATCCAACGCTGGTTAGAAACACCACGACTAGTGTCAAGATTCCCAATCCCATTAGAGTTTCGAAATCAGAAAATGTACGGCCAGCGATGACGAGGGGCTGATCGGAAGGTCGGAAGATGTAGAGAAAGCTCCAGGCTACGAAGAGAGCGAGCAGGAGAAGCAGAGAAAATGGGTGCGAGAGGAGGGAGAAAGCCAATACGAGGGAGAGTAGGGTTATGTAATTGACTCGGAAGTAAGTGAAATTCTTCCGGACCCGAGAGTAAGCTTCAGAGAGGGAAACAGGCCGGGCCATGGAGCTCCGATCGACAAGCTCCAACCACGGGCGGCGTTGGGAGAACCCATAACGGATCGACGTAGAGAGGCGGGATAAGAACAGGCGGAAGCCAGGCGCGGCAATAGATGGCTGAGAATGCGTTCCCCCTGCCGATTGATTGCCTGAAATTGGAAGTATAGACGGTGAGGCCATTGGTGGCGCTTGCGATAATTGCTCTGAAGTAATCCTTTCCGATCGAGAGAATGAAGTCAAAGGACGTCGAGAAAAGAATTTAGCAAGGCTGGGAAATCCGGTTCATCGAGACCGCATAGTTGTCGGCGCGTCTGCAACAGATCATTCGATCTTGCAACCAATCAACGGTGGAAAATGGTTGAACAAATCCCACGGTGGTAGATGAAAGCATTTTCTTGGTTTTTATTTCTATTGAGAAATATACAGACGTATCTATGATCTTCTCTGCAAACAGAATCAATGGCGATGGAAAGGGTATAAAGATTACAGTTTGATGAAAACCTAGATTCCTATCTCTCCATTGCGATCTACCAGGTCTACTTTGACGCTGCAAACCGGGGAACCTTCTGAATGAGCCGTTCTTAGTCTTGGACATTCTCCTGCATATTCCAGCCGGCAACCCTCCCTAGTCCCTCCTACTCTCTGCTGCTGCACCACTAACACTGACGCCCTGCTCCCGCAATCCGTCGAAGCCAGCATGTCGCCGACGACGCCAAGCTCAGGGAACTCGCTCCATTCTCCCAGCCCGGTGAGAATTTGAGATTCAGGATGATGCATTCCGACGATCATGAGATCGAAACGGTCCCCCATTTTCCTTAAAGATGTCGCGAAGTCTGATCCATCTTTTACCACCTCTTCGACGATCATAAAGCGCCCGTTTCCCAAGTTCGCTTCACGATATTCTTTAATTAAATCGCTGTCGCGCTCCCGATCCTTCGAGTTTTCTGCTCCAAAGAGAAGAAACCTGATGACGGTGAGATCAACGCAGGGGTGTCTCGCCATGCGAGAGCCATAGGCAACTGACTCTTCGTCATCTTGGCCGCCGATGAAAAGGACCCCAATCCGATATGTAACTCCAGCAGTGATGACCGAGATGTGGTCTCTGAGAATCCCCCTATCTATTAGGATTCCCACTGAACATGGCGCCACTTCGAGAACTCTAATGTTTAAGCTCTGGATGTTTCTGTTTGCTAATTCGATCGAGCCATCTATCGCACAATGCTTATGGAAGGGAAGGATAACAATGTTGGCTCGCTTATCACGGGCCACTCGGCAAACGTCTCCATGCATCGTCTCGTAGTGAGAGATGGAGGTGAAGGACTCTACAGCTGCACAACCTTCGTTGTGTCTCTCGAAAAATCTCAGAGCATTGAGAATTTGGCTGGTGGGGGCTGCGATTCTCCTCGGGTGGCAATGAGGTTGATGTTCTATCAGAACAGGGGTGGATCTGCCGACCAACTCAGTGAGAATGAGTGCTATCACCATTATAGGGCTCTCTTCCGAAGCATTCGACACTTCCAGAAGATCCATGGCCGTAGGGACTGTGTCCTGGTTATGGAGGCAAAGTAGAATTCTCAACTCTGACTCCCGCTTCGAGTGTTGGATTGTACTTTTCACCAGAGAGTAAAATTGCTTTGAGGGGTCATAGAGGGTCTTTATCAATGGAGTTATTACGGCGGTCACCAGTATCACTGAGATTATAGATACAGCAAAGTCTTGATCAGTCAGAATCTGCAAATTTTGAAATGGGTGATCAATGAAAGAGAGAGACGACGAAAAAAGAGATCATGAATCTGTTCTTAGTTCTTACCTCGTCGCTCTTCCATAAATTATAAACCATGAGCTCAATGATGCCTTTGGCGTTCAATATAAGGCCAAGCACAAAAGCCTCCTGAGTCGGAATGTTGAGATATTTGGCCGGAATCATCACCGCTGCAATCTTGATGATTCCGGCGAAGATAACAACAACTGCAACTACCCAAAAAGCATGAGAACTGATTATGAAGACGTTGGTCTTCAGTCCACTAACAGCAAGGTAAGCAGGGTAGAAAAATCCGGTCACCAGAGTTTCCACTTTATAAACTAGAGCTGAGCCAAATGGCGGACCCTCCGGAACGACCAAACCCAGAATCAACGGTCCGAAAACATAATGTTGGCCGATCAGCTCGCTGGAAAAAGCGATGAAAAGAACAAAAGCAAAGATGATGCTAATAAAGGAGTCGCTGACAGATTTCCGACCGTACGAACGGCTGAGCATCCATCGTACTAAAGGCCGGAAGATGTAAACGATGACACACAAAAGTCCGAATGCGGCTATAATTGCCAAGAATGATGTAAAAGGACTTACCCTCTTGTTACCGGTGAAGGCTAAACCAATTACTGTAATTGAAATACCGACTAAGTCAGAGAACACCGACGAAGAGACGGCTAACCGGCCTATGTCTGTGTTCAGAATTTTGAGCTCGGTGAGAAGGCAAGCTATGACCGGAAAACCTGTTAATGACTGGGAACCGGCTATGAGAGGAAGAGAGGTTTTGAGGGTGGGTTCCATGGAGACTAGTTTTTCTAAGAGAAGAACAAAAGGGTATGAAAGTACCAAGGTGAAAAAAAATGTCGACAGTCCGATAGTCATCGCTTTTCTTTCCGGAGAAAACATCGAGGAAGGATCCATCTTCACTCCCACGGTGAAGAGGAAGAATATCAGCCCAAATATTCCGGCTGTATCCAACACCATAGAGCCGCGCTTGGGGAAGAATCTGGATGCAAACAAATCGTCACGTCCTAGAAACGACGGTCCGAGAAGTATACCGCCCTGTAAGCAATTCAAATTTTCTCAGATGTTAGACCACTATTCATGAAAATTCACTCCATTACAGAACAATCGATATCATTCTCTCGATGATGGGTTTCTTTGTGTTTGATTTTCAACTGGTTTCGCAAAAATGGTGCAAAGATGACGAGATTGAATTTCAGAGAAATATCTTACAATGATCTGAGACACGATGGTGGACTGTCCGAGAGGTCTGAGACAGATATCAATAAGCTTAGAGACGACGGAAATGATGGCGAGCTGCAGCATTAGAAGAGTGCCGTAGTTTTGTAAAGGGTCGCGGTAGAAAGAGCCACTATTTTGACTTATCCGATGAAGATTCTGGCAGATTATTGTTACGTTATGACTTACGGCTGCTGCCATGGCTGAGAAGAAACAAATCGATGAAGAAGATGAGTAGCAGAAACTGCCAAAACTCAGGTAGAGAGAGAGAGAGAGAGAGAGAGAGAGAGAGAGAAGTCGTCAACCTGTTGTT